>JANUWF010001672.1:325000-392500 GCA_026120185.1 Voacanga thouarsii | reverse complement strand
TTTGGTTTGGCCAAACTTGATGAGGAAGAAAACACACGCATTAGTACCAGAGTTGCCGGAACAATGTGAGCTTCTTTTTTCTTACCCCCTTTTCATGCTAAAGACAAGTTTCTGCCCTGGAAGCTACTTAGATCGGAGAATGTCTCCCTTTAATCCAAACAGCAAACAAGCAAATTGGCAGGGATATCAGAATCTATAGCATTGAACATATTGAATATGATAACATGCATGGTTAATCTTACATGGCATTTGATGTAAAGTAACACTTAGATATTGTTTCTTTCTTAGGGCTAATTGTTGAAGCATATCCATAAAACTAAGCTTTCTACTTTTGCCTGTGACCTCCTCCTGACTTTTTATTATGTAGGAAGGAGCTTTTCAACAGCAATCATTATTTTCAGTATCTGTAAAGGATGCATCTCGGCCTAAACCTACCTAAATGAGATGCCTCATTTACTTTTTAGCTTTCTTCTTCTAGTTACTTTAGAATGTAATCTATTGTGATTTTTGAGAAAATGGCATTTGTTTCTGGATTTCGGATTATAATCTGTAAAAATGCTTTTTCTCCTACAGAGGATATATGGCACCTGAATATGCGTTGTGGGGCTACTTGACTTATAAAGCAGATGTATACAGCTTTGGTGTTGTTGCATTAGAAATCGTTGCTAGAAAGAACAACATGAATTATCGCCCCAGTGAGGATATTTATATCTGTCTTCTTGATTGGTTAAGAAATCAGGATGTCTGCACACTAAAGTACTAATATCAATTAGAAAGGATTACATGTAGGCCTTTTTGCCCAGTGTATCAGACTACTAGAAGAGTCACTGTCAATTCGCCCACCATCCACCACTCCCTCCCCCCGCCCCCCGTTTCGGGGAACAGTGGACTTTCTTTACCAACCTAAAACCTCCTTATCCTTCGCATTGTGTCAGGAAAGGAAATTTATATGGGCCTTTTTTTTTCCCTTTTTCTTTTCTCACAATTTCCAACTTAAGGGTATATCCTTCGCTCTCTTTGGCATGCATCAAAACGCAGCTAATCTTACTAGAGTAATTAGAACTTTCTTTAGCAGGAGAAACTCTCAAATTTATATTCTGAAGAAAATAAAAGCAACACTTTTTTATGCAAAATAAAGAGCTCATTGGTCTATCAAGGGCTCAAATAGCTAAAACAAAGTCCCTTTTCATTCTACTGCCTAATTTTGTAGCCATGCGTACTTTTCTCACAGTTTCATGTTTGGGCTTATGCCAGGCCCTTGTTCTTCAAAAGAGAGGAGATTTAGCAGAGTTAGTGGATCCGAGGTTAATTAGGTTCCAATTTTGACATAGAAGAAGCAGTAAGAATGACAAAAGTGGCTCTTCCATTAGCTAATCCATCTCCAGCATTGAGGCCTACCACGACTACCATTGTTGGAATGCTTGAAATTCATATCAGCCTTCAGGAGTTGTCTATCTCTGATCCATGCGTCTATATATAGTGATGGACAAAGTTTTCAAGGTCTGCGAGAGAAATATAATGTGTTGCAATTCAGCTCAAATGATCGTGAGCCAACTGCTAATTCGTCTGCTACAAAAGAAAGTAGCACCTTGATAGTTGATTCCTAATGATATAGCATACATATTACAAGTGCACCATTTACAAGCCATATTTCCAGTGCTTATATCCTTTCCAAGATCTAATATTTCCTTCTCTCCCTATTGAAGAGATAAAAGTGGTATTTTTCATAATTAGAATCAAGTAAACAAGTGCTATATTGATCAAAATACTATGAGAAGTTCAGTACCATAAATGTGTTAGATTAATCAATCATAGGATATGTGTTAGACTGATCAATTATAAGATATAATTATTGACTCCAATAATTTTAATTAATCTAAAAGTACAATTACATTCTTTTAGTGAAATAAAACGTAATTAATAAATTAATTTTATATTAATAAAATAATTTATTAGAGTTTAGTCTAATAGTATCCGGTCAAGTTCTTAGCTCCTAATAATGGGATTAAAATAAGTTATAAATATTTATAATTTATTAATAAAAATTATAGGAAACCAAAATTGTATTTAAGATAAGATAAAATAAATGAAAATATATAGTTGTACTCAACTATACTTATCTTGGTTTATCAGGATTCGTATTTGAGATAGAGTCAAACATATAGAGATAATTAAAAATAGCCAGCAATATATATTGATTTAAGACTCTAGATCAAAATATGTGAGAAATAACATTCTCACATTCTTTGTATGAGTCCACTCCCAACAGAGAAAGAAAAATACGACAAGGCAATTTTTTAGTCCCTCTTGTTCCGAGAGATTATACTAAAGAAAATTTGGGAGTCTGGAGTATTACTAAAAGGTCAAAAAGTTTCTCGTGCCATAATTTTAAAGATGATATCTACAAATGTATAATTTGTTTTTAATATATTTATTTGGTTTAATCTGGTTGATATATAAATATATAACAGAATAAACTACAATAATGATTCAGTAATGATTATTGTTGACTAATGTATTTAACATAAGGTTAAGAACTTTTGAAACAACTAAATTTCCTGCACAACCCTTTATATATGTTTTCCCAAAATGTTAATCTCATAGAGAAGGGGAAAAATAGCAGCAGTAATATAGAAATTTACCAAACAAAAAGCATATTAGGATAGTTTTTACATTATTCACATATTGAGATGGTAGATATAGATTCTCATACAAATACTTGCACATGAGAGCCAAGCACAAACTCATAGATAGGTACAGTTCTTACATATCAAAACGCTCAGCAGAATAATAAGCATTTAGATGATGGACTCATCAATTTCTTTGCTGGTGGAAAGAGATAGGGTTGAGTCTGAAATTCCCTCAAGGGATGTGCTTGCAGAAATAGAGGACTGGGAGAAAGCAAATGTGGCCTTTCTCAAAGTCAAATCATCAACAACAATAGGGGCCAAAATATTCTCGATCCTTTTCTTTCCTTCAAGAGTTTTTACAACATCAGACATAATAGGTCTTTTATCAGGATCGTGGTGTATACACTGCATTGCAAGATATATTATTCTTTCGGCTACTTTGTCTTCATACTGAGACCCCAAGCTTGAATCAAGTAGACCTTTGGGATTTCTATGCAGCAGACATTCATCTGCCTACACTAGCCAAACTTCACAAGTTACAGACACAAAACATTGTTTATATGATACGATGTTGTATATGAGGGGAGATTATAGATTTGCTTACCTTCACCAGAAGGTATGGTGTCTCGCCCTTTTCACTAGGAGTGGAGCTCTGCTGGCCACTGATGATTTCAAGTGTCAAAATTCCAAAGCTGTAAACGTCAACTTTAGGTGAATACTTGGCTTTCTTACACTCGGGTGCTATGTATCCCCTGCAAACATTCTTGTAATATGAGAGATGATCATTCTGTTAAATTTCAGCAAGAAACACAAATTTGAAAGGATATTTCTAATTAGAGGTAAATACAGTGGAAGTTAGATCTCATTACAGTGTTCCTTTGACTTGTGTGTTGCTGGGAGTAGTTTCTCCTTCATCAGACCGAGCATTCTTTGTACGCCTTTCGTGAGTCCGGGCAAAACCAAAATCAGATATCTTTGCATTGAAATCCTTGTCAAGGAGTACATTGGATGGTTTAATATCTCCATGTATATGCTCCACGTCGCATTCCTCATGAAGATAGGCAAGACCTTTTGCCACATCAAGGCAAATTTTAACTCTTTTTTTCCAATCTAGTTTCGTTTTCACATCATCGGGACCTGAAAATAAGCTGTGAAGGTTACATATTGCAAATCGAAAAACTTAGTTCTAAAGGAGTTGGGAATCTTCCTTACCGAATAATGCTTGCGCGAGGGAATTATTTTCCATGTACTCATAGACAAGGAGGAGTTGGTTTTCTTCGACACAGCATCCCATTAGCTTAACAAAATTTGGATGATTCAGCGCATGAATAGTACCAATTTCAGTAATAAACTCATTGACTCCTTGTCTTGATTTTTCTGAACGCCGTTTCACTGCTATTTCATTTCCGTTTAGCTTACCCTAAAATCATATAGAGGAAAGGCAATCCCAAACTCAAAATAAGCACATCATTGATGTCAATATAACAGAGTAAACCAAGGATAATTCATGCCAACCCTGTAAACAGCTCCAAAACCACCTTGACCTATCTTGTTAGCATCAGCAAAACCATTAGTAGCATCCATTATTTGCTTGTACTTGAAGATGACTCCAGGATATTGATCTATCCTTGTCATTCAGTTCAATATGTTAGCAATCCAAATTTAATTTAGTCCTAGTAAGATAAAGAAAATTTTAAGCTAATAAATTCTATATGTCTCAATTCAGCTCTGTGATTCTACCTACCATCTCGTCGCTTACGAAGCCAGCCCCAGCAAAGGCCGATGATCATCACGAAAAAAAGTAGCCCAGATCCTGAAATTGCAGAGATAATTCCAGGGGAGAGTTTCCTATGCTTTTTAATTTTAAGAACTGTGTCAAGAAACAACATCAAAACATTAGCCATAAAATTTGAGCTAGCAACTCAAAATGTGCAAGTATAATCAATATAAATATACCGGGAGATACTGATATAGCTGATATTAGGGGACCATAGGTTGATGTTGGGAAAAATGTAGAGCCTTTGCCAGTCCAGTATAAGTGAATCTCTAGTCTGGAGTCAGTCACTGAGATATTAAATTCCTTAGTTATACTCTTATGTACTCCTCCAGCTTCTTGTTCTATATTGAAATCTGTCAGTACCTTTTGGTCCTGCAATAATCATCTCCCTCAGCATCTCTAATTCATTAGATGATAGTAGTCCAATTAAATGAATAGATACAATAAAGTACCTGGATTTCCACATCAAAAACTCTTCTTTTCTTGAGACGAGAATCAGAATCTCTTACTTTGCTTGAATCCCATCCTATTTCAGCAAAATGAAGTCTTACTGTATAATTATCGGGTTTTAGACAAAATCCATAATATTTTAAGGATTTTGGGGCTAGGCGTGCCGTTGTGTATAAAGGAGCATCTTCCACAGAAATATTGCAGGTTTCTGATGCAATAAATTGTTGGCCAGCATCATAACGTCCCATACTACTGTAACCCCAAGCTCTATTGCTACTTAGGAAGAAGGTTGACGTTCCATTTGGAAACACATCGGTTTCATAACGGCTTCCATTAATGTAAGTCTCATTCCCACCGCAGTTAATATACAACTGATCATCTATAAAGAATAACAACTCAGCAATGTATATACAAATCAACCCTGCAATAATGATTCTTTTAAACAAAATTTGGAACATTCATATATAAACATGGAAAAGTCAAGCAAAGTTCTCTCAGCTGAATCCACATTATGATTAACATATTTGCAGATGTATTATGAAAGAAGCATGTATGGTCATCACCGTTTACAGGAGAAACCATAAAATTAATAGCCAAGTATACTCACATATTGGTGTGTCATCGGCACAATAGTAATGAACTTGTTGCCACTTTTTAGACCTGAGAAGAGAAATAATTAGGAAGGTAGCATCTCTTGGTTTGCATCAATTACATTCAAGTAAAATAAAAAATCCCAAACATACTCATCAGTTATATTTGAGCAGCACTCAAACAAGTTCCTGAAAAAAATGTAACGTATAATCAAACAACTCTCCATACGCTTGCATATGATCAGAGATAAAATTAGAAACTTGGTATTAATAAGACAAGTTATATAAAATGATAAGTTAAAAAATAATGTTGTTCTGGAAAAAAAATGGAGAAGAAAAGAAAGATAAAATTAAATTTTTTTAGTGAAATATAGAATATTAAAAAATTTGGGAAAGGGTAGATACCATCCCACCCCTAGTTTCGTCTCTACATGTGATGCAGGTATCTATGTGCCACACATAGAAATATAAATTTTGGTCAGCTAATTCTTACTTATTTGTAGTTATATTGCCTGATATTGACCCATTGGTGAAACGATTTTCAGAAACATCCCTGCAAAATATTGAACCATCAAATAAGAAATCAATATAAGTAATAAATTTTCAACTACTAGGTTATATCTCATAAACGTTATTAGGGAAGTATAATATATGATCATCATTTGAACATCTTAAGATGTCTACTTTTGTTTCATAAGTTTTGTTATTCTTGTCCCAAAAAGTGAAATCTCTCAACTAGGAAGGTCATACATAGCCCACCCCAAGGCATGTGGAGAGGAGGCAAATCACGGTGACCAACTTGGCTGCCCGTAGGGTTGATTTTCCTAGAGAATGGGTTCTCCTACCTTATAACGACTTGTGACACTCCAACATTCACTCTACAATATTGCGCATACATGCATAAATATTGAAGGGTCACTAGTCAATAAAAAACGATTAAAAACAAATACTTACAATGATACACTCGAATCCAACATCCATTCAGGGATTGGTCCAATAAGATTGTTTCTTTTAAGAAATCTGAAAAACATCTTTCAAAGTTTGACATTGATAAAAATATAATATCAAAAAATTAGGCTACATACATTTTAGACCATGGTGCTCAAAATGAAGTATATGATAGGAGAAAATATGTGTTGAAAGGTAATATGCCTTGTTCCAAAGAATAAATTAACAATTAGAGTTCATGTTGAAGTTAAAATATGTACATTTATACATATAAAATATTAATTAACTATCTAAATATACATATGACTGGGGTTTAATGTAAAAATAACGATTCTATTTTAGCTTTTAGCAAAATATGCTATGATGCGTGGAGGAGAGAAACAGCCAGAGATCAAAAAAGAATTAATCGAAAGTAGTTACATATATTACAGGGGATTTGATTGTTGAAAATTTTAATTGAAAGATACTTACATATACGATGGGGCAGCAACCTGTTGCTCAAATATCTCAACTGGAATCTCTCCTGTGAAATTGTTGAAACTCAAATCCCTTTAAATTTTAAAAAAAAAAATTGTAGAAGTTAGGACTAGAATTTTTATTTTGGAACAAGGTAATCCACACAAAGTAGTATTACAATAGGGAAAAAAAGGGGGGGGGGAAGGTGCCCGAACAATACTCGTGGCAAAGCTTTCTTCGCTCCAAATAGGAGCATAGGACCCTATGAGTTCGAAAAAATCTGTAGGGGTATTAAGCAATGGCAAAGCCACATGTATTTGAGTGGCGGCACATGACCTGACTCAAATAGAAAAAAAAATTCTTATAAGATATAGAATATTGTCTAAATGATATATCTATATCTTAATTTAAAAGGGACATTAATATGCGGTCGTTATCTGAATGTGCGCACAGAATTTATATTCTAAAAGAGATTCGAACTCGAGATATCAATGTAAAATTCTTAATATTACTCATCTCGACCAATTTAAGAGACTTGTACTTTAATTTATAATAATAGCAATATAAAAAATGAAATAAATAGAATTGTGGGATTTGACACATTTGATATATTTTGAAAAAAGATATTAGGTAGGATTAAATTTAAATTAGTATTAAAAAGTTGAATTTTATTGGTATTCCTGGTATATTATTGCATTGAAATTCAATGTCTTGAACATTGAAAATTTGGAGTTTTATTTGAAAAGATATCATTGGAATTCATTACCTAAATTGTTTTTTTTTTTAATTTCTTTAGAATAAAAATAAATTTCTCATAAAGAAGTATTTTTGTCTTGGCCAAATAATGATACATACAAAATTATTCAAAACAAAATAAAACAAGGACAAACTTAAGAGATCTTCTAACAGATCTTGGTTTATGCAATAGAATTTAAAGTCATTATGTAAATAACATAAAAACCATATGAAGAGCATACTTGTAGAAAGAACCTTGTCAACTCCATCACCATGACTTTTTTTCAAGAGAAAATTTAAAAACAAGTGCCTTCTATACTCAGAGTCATGACTCTATTACTGATAATACTCTTTCGTAGAAGAAAAAGATGCTATATATGGATACCCTGCATGTTTCCCCGCCATGTTTCTTAATGGTTCTTCTATTTACAGGTTTAGGATGATCTCCAAGGTTCAAGAATTTAGTGTATTAAGAATTACATATTGTAAGTAGATTTGGGATATTTGTAATAAAGATAGAAGCTGTAATAGGAGCTATGAGCATCTAATTAGGCTTTTTAGTGTTTGAATAAAGAGACAGATAACGAAATGTATGTGTTAAACCCAGAGCAATGTGATACCTAAAATTCCAAAGTACCAAAACCAGACAAAAGCAATACACTTGAGTCTAAGTACCTGAACTAGACAAAAGCAACCCAAAACATGAAAATCTAAGACTCAAGGATGGGACAAATTTATTGCCTTGGACACCATAACTTGCCCCCAAAACCTTTCGATATTAGTTTTACAAGTCCTTTCTACTTATATGTCACTTGCCTGCCCTACTTTTTATCAGTGTGGGATTTTTTAACTCATAATTAAAATCTCAAAAAATCTTCCGCGCGGTCAAGTGTAAGTCTTTGCCACATTGAGTTTGAGCCAACTCCTTAGCAGTGAATACCTTTTTATTGAATATTTTTAGCCCACTAAAAACTCCATCAAGTCCAAATTTGAGTGAAGCTGCTCGCTTAGGTCGGAGTGTGCACCTACCATCGTTCCAAGAACTATGTTGGTGTCACACATGTGTCTATTCTTTAATTAGAGCTACTTCTAACTAAGACCACTTGAGCTTAGGTCAGTCATCAATCAAGAGTCCAGCCAATCTTCTTTCCATATAAGGGCAACAATCATGGAAGCATTAACCACTGAGTTAATACTCGACCCTTATCGAACCATCCATAGTGATACTACTTGTTAGAATCAGACCATTCCAAAAATTAAAGACAGTTTGAGTAAGGCCCAAGTGTAAGACAAACTCCTTTCTACTTATATGTCAGTCACTTGATCTTTCTTCCAATGTAGTAAGAATTTTTTTAAAAGAAAAAATCATAAAACTCATATTTGAAATCTCAATAATATGCACTGACACAAAAAGATGACGCAGACCAACTAAGAGAGAGAGAGAGTAGTAACTAACAATAATGGAAAAACAAGGATAAGGCGTACGCGTATGGTATAAATACTATTCAAAATTTTTTATTTTTTAATGTATTGAAACATGATTATAATAAAATTTAAAATTGAACAGTTAAATATCTCACACGTAATTAAGAACTGTTAAATTCTTCCAAAGATAATCGGGAATCTCACCAATCAACGAACAATTCCACAATTCCCTGAAACACATTGATCAGAATTTTTGTTGTAAGTACGAATTACATATGTGCAATTTTCATTCCTAGCATATGAAAACTTACAAGGTGACTAGATTGGTAACCCTTGAAATGTTTGGAAACAAATCACCACCTGGATTTGCAGCGGGCAAGTTATTTGCACCACTGTATGTAAGTTCATCATGATAAGACAACCAGACTATCAAGTGGAGCAAAAAAAATCATCATGAATGTTGCTTCAAATATTAAGAACAAATGCATTTAGCTGCTCTAACAATTACAGGTAAGTTAGGCGTGTCAATGTTGAAACATTTGCCGGTAAAGGCCCTTCAAAATTGTTACCAATCAGCCGCCTGTAGGAGAAAAACAGGTCTAGTGTGAGTAATTAAACCAGGGTGTTATTTAGGTTCAATTCAAGTTTAAAATTTTCGAGTTTAAATTTAATTATGTGTGGAGCCAGAAGCTTGATTGCATTTATACATTTACTAATAGATATCAATAAAACTCATTTAGACATGCAAGAAAACTCGAATAGAACTCATGCATGCCAGGATTCAGCTTCTAGCCAACTAATTTGCAGACCTACTCGCATATAGCATGTAAAGCTAATTTAAGCCCATTCATTTAGACTTACAGCATTTGTAGGCTTTGCAAATTGCCTATGGACTCTGGGATACGTCCACTGATGTTATTCCCTTGAATATTGCTATGGAAGAAAATTCAAGTCATAGGTTAGAATATGTCACGGCAATATTAACTTAAAATCAATATAGCAATCTTCCCCTTACAGTTGCAACAAGTTTTCCAAATTTCCAAACTCACGAGGTATTGGACCTGAGAAATTGTTGTTCCTTAAATACCTGAAAAGGCATAATAAAACAACACAAGTTTTCGTGAGATTTGTAAGAGAAATTATGAGACAATTTTAAGAGGTTGCCTAAAATTCTAATTCAACCATTCATCGTGCCTAATTTGTATACATACTCACATTTGTTGAAGATAACTGAGGTTTCCCAAATATGGTGTAAGCTTCCCTGTGAATCGATTATTGTCCAAGTACCTAAATAAATAAATAAATATATATATTGAATGAAGAATTAAGACACAATTCATAAGAAAATAAAAAGTAACCATGAGTTGTGCTTAAGGCCTTACAATCGAAGAAGGCTTGATATGTTCCCTAGCTCAATTGGGATTTCTCCTGATAATAAATTATCGTATATAGACCTGAACAAAGTAGAAAAATAAAAATTAAAGAGTAATAAAATATCAAGTTGAATCTATTAGTAAGTATAAATTTATTGCAAGCTACATGAACTCACAATTGTTGAAGGTGCGGAAGCTGGGTACCAAATTCAGGTGGAATCGGCCCATCAAAATAATTATTATGCAAATTTCTATAAGTGGAAAACATGTAAACACGCGTTATGTAACATTGAAAAAAAAATCCAAAAATAAAATAGGAGTACAATTCAGTTACTAAAATTAACAAACGAGATTTCAACAATTGATGTTCCATTATCCAAAACACAGGTGGGGAGAATACTTCGATTATTTTTTAGGAAAAAATCGCTTATCAGTATTAATTTTTTAATATTTTATTAAGTTAAAACATTTTTGGTTCTCTTCCACTTCATGAAAATATTTTTTTTTTTTTATGGGAAGGCATATAAGAAATCACATATCAAAACAAAGCGCATAGGAACTTACAGGATTTGCAAAGACCTCATTTCGCTTATGACATTTAAAGATCCTTCAAAGTTGTTATGGTCAAGATATCTGTCAATTGCAACCATTCAATAATAAGTATGTGACATATTCTTCATAATGATTATAAAGAGCATATTATTATAGAAAAACCAATTAGCTTTCCATGTTAGTTATGTCTATGCATGCATTGAAGCGCAGTGTGCACCTCATATTCTCTTTGACATCCTCTCTAGCAATTCTATTAGTCTTCTTCTCTATTCAATTATTTTTATTTTCAATGTTTAATTATTAAAAATCTAACTACTAAACCATATTAAAATAATAGAGATGTGATAGAACAAAGAAAAATCATTAAAAAAAGAAGAAGAGTTTATTGATAGTATCATATAAAATGTTACAAAGATTCAAACCACGGATCAAACTATATTAGAATATCTCATCCTAATAGTTTATATTGCATATATTTTTCCATCTTAATTCTCTCTATGTGTGTGTCGATATATATATAAATATATTTATTTATTTATTTATACATGTATATATATATATATATGTATATATGTATTGTGATTAAAGAACAAAAAAGAATGTTAAAAAACAAAAATATAATATATTAATTGTATATCTACTTACAATCCCTCAAGTTGTGACAAGTTTGAAAAAGTTGAGGGAAGTGATCCATAAAGCATGTTTGAATTCAAGTCCCTATAGAAGAAAAAAAAAAAGAAAAAGAACAAGTCCTAGGTTAGAAATAATGCACATTTATCAATTCCTTGTTACATTGCAAAACAAGTTGAATCACTAAGAACCCATGAAACAGAAGGGCGGCAAATACTTACAAGGATATTAGTTGAGAAAGATTTCCAATTTCAAGAGGTATTTGACCTGTTAAACCCTGATTTGAAAAATCACTAGAATTCAAAACACAAATTGTTAGAAGTTAAAACACCTTATCAGTCCATAGTGATCAACGCATAAAGAAGTGAAAACGTTTTAGTGAGGAAAATAACATACATATAGTTCACTCTGCAATATGTATCATTGCAGGGGTTGCATCTAACTCCAGCGAACCGTAGATTATCGCTACAACCAGTTTTCGAAAAGTTCACACGGGCACCAAGCCCGGAAGTACTTGAAAGTGCAAGCAGAGCATTGACAGCATCCACTGAGAATTATGTTGCCCAAAAATATATACAGTAAGTCAGAAGAAATATATCAAAGACAGCTTTCTTACTACTATATTTTCGGCTATATTTGATTCGTAGAGGTGGAGGGGAGGACAAGGAAGAGAAGAAGGGCATATCTCTTATGCTAGATTAAGGTGAACGGAAAGTACATTTTTGTAAATCTATCTTATTTAATTTACCTTTTAATTCATACTATTTTGGACATGGTAGAATCTTTCGTCCATATTTACATTCTTTCCTAATTCTCCTCCTAATAAACAAGGTAAATTATGACTTTTTTTTATTCCCTTAAATTTACTATTCATTTTTATTCCTTTTATGGAATGACCGCTGATATATTTGTGCCGACTAAAAACACAGTTAATGGCAAAGAATTTGGTACCCTAGCTGCTCACCCACCCCCAAGGTTGAGATTATCAACTCTCTTGCATGCATCGTAAAACATCATAATTCAAACAACATAATATTGTAAACTACTAAGACTTCAGAGAGTCCTTGATTACCTTCGTACTGGGGAACAAGCGACCATGCCGGAGTAGTAGGAGCAGGAGCAGGAGCAGATGTAGTAGCAGTAGTAGGAGGAGGAGGACTAGGACTATATGCCCTTCCTTGCTCCAGGGTTGTTCGACAGCAAAATGCCAGAAGCAGCAGCAAAGAAGCTAAGAAGTTGATAAGGGACATAATGTGTTATTCTTCCTTCTCTAAAAGCTCTATGGTTGATGGATCATCTCTTCGTTTCTCCCCTCTTATTTATATTCAAACTTCTATTGAGCATATGCACTTCATAATTCAAAAGATCAACAATTCAACGTGTATCACGGGAGTTCCATCCCTATCAAATGGAGGAGGGTTTTAATCTCCACAAATAGTATGCCTCCTCTTTTCTTATTTATTTTTTTTTTAAGAGAGAGAGTAACTCAATAGCTCTATTTTAAATATGGGGCCGTAAATACAACTAGTCCAGTAGTTAAAAAGAATCAACATTTATAAATGTGTCATGTGTACCAATAAATTTTTAGTGAAATAATTATTTTGCTGTACAATTTTTTTATAAAATCGTAACTATTATGTATATAATTATAAGCATTGTCCAAAACTTGCTATTGAATTTGAGTCATCAAATTACACGACCGAATCTCTTTCTCTGCTTCCTTTACCTCAGAAAACCATATATGGAATAGTTTCTTTTTTTAGTTTTTAATTAATACTAAAAATAATAATTGGTGCTTTTTTATGCCAAGGAAAATTTGCAAGAATAGAGGTTAAATGAACTAGGGCAATTGGTCTAAATGGTGCTAATAATAATAATAATAATAATAATAATAATAATAATAATAATAATAATAATAATAATAAGAAGAAGAAGAAGAAGTGCTATTTTTGTCTTGTAAAAATAGTTTAAGGATAATAATAGATAAAAAAAATGAAAGATGAAAATGGTATTCCAAAAGAGTTCGAATATTATATAAAGTAATTGGTCATTGTACTATTATTCACTAGCGTTAAAATGAGGAGACAAATAGATGAATAGAGAATTAAGAGTTTGGAGATATAGGCAAGTTATATAAAAGACTATATTAGAAGATAATTATAAGTTTTAAAGAAAAAAATTTAAAATGAAAAGTTAAATTTAAAATATTTTTTAAAAAAATTAAATTTTCTAAAAAATAATTTTATAAAATTTTAAGGTTGTACGCTACCCCAAATTCCCTAATTCCGTCTTTGGATAAGTGGAGGACCGAGGACTAAAAGCAGTAGTTGCCTTAAATTTTGAGTACTCATTTTTTCACTTCTACTTTTTCTTTATTTATTTTATTCTCTGCAAAAGGACGCTGCCTAATTCTTGCTCCCTTTCTATTCAGCTTTTCAGAGTCATGCTATAATCTGCTTGCCAAATGCCGTAATTGATTGATCATTTATTGTTTGTTTTCTTAGTTCTACCGTCCATTTCAGTCACTTCATACTTTTTAAAAGTTTTCTTGAGAAAAGCACCTTTATTTTGGGCTCTTTATACCTATAAAGCTTTCTTTTTTACCTCAGAAAATCACAAATGGAATATTTGTTCGCCTATGCCTCCATGCCAGCAAAGATTATGCCAAAGTTTTGGAAATTCTTCTATTAGTGCATGCATTAAAAGAAGATAAAGGTTGAACTTTTTTTGCAGTTATTTGAGGGGACTTTAGAGGTTATTTTGATATTTAACTGGATACAATATATAAATAAATTTTATTTATAAAATATTAATAATATTATTATTTATTTTGAATAAATTGCAACGTTAATCTTTAAATTCATAATTTTTTAATAAAATTTCAAATCATATTTACATCTTATATGTCTATTTCATTCTCAATTATTCGACTTTACTGAAAAAATTTTCTGAGACCTGTGAAAAAAAAAAAGGGGGGGGCGGGGGAGAGGGGGAATGACAGATTTGTTTTAGCTAACATTACAGCTGTCGTTTCGAGAATAATTTTATGGGCAAAGAAAACAAACAGTCTCATCTGGTCTTAAAAGACGTTTCCGAGTTCCTAGAAATTTCTTCCATGGGCAAAGAGGTTCATTTTACTACTAAGTCTTTTTTTATTATTAATTTTAGTCAAGAATGTCAATTCATGGTGGATGATTAATCAAACATAATTTCATCTTTTCATTTTTTTTAAAATAAAATATTGTTCTAAAGTACTACTATTTCCTTTTAGTGAAAGGGCATGTTTTTTGGTTTAGGTCTAATCCTCCTCCTCCATTAAGGGCCTATCTGAATTGAAAAAAAAAAAAGAAATAAAAGACTATAGTAGGATAGAAAGAAAAGAAAAAAAGAGGAGAGAATAGAAATGGAATCATAAACTTGAGTTTGAAGGAGCAAATCACATAAAAGAATATGTTAGAAGTTAATTATATATTTAAAAAAAAATGGGTGCTAGAAAGATAAAATTCAAAAAATAATTTTAATAAAGTAAAAATAAAATTTTTAAAAATTTTGAAGATTGTCCCTTGCCTCTCCTATCTTTGTCTGCTGAGAGAGGAGATCACTAATTATTTATAATATTTAATTAGATTTGAAGAAAAAGAAGGAAAAGGCTACGTAGCATTTTGAGAAGGGAATTGAAGCGGGAAAAAAAATAAAATGATGTGATTTGAATTTATATTTTTCTCATTAATTTTATATAACAACATTAAATCCTATATTTATTAGAAGTATTTTATACTCACTTTTGAATGAAAATGATGCTGAAACTTTTATATTAAATATAAATATTTAATTCTCTGCTCAAACCCTTTTTTTCCTTAAAAAATTAATCAAAGAATATTAAAACATAAGCCTTTGATTTCCTCTACCTTTCTTTCCTTCATTCTAAACAAACAATAAAACTAAAATATTCAAATATTAAACTATTATCATAGTGTATGATGTTACCCCAGTAATAACTACTTTTTTCATCTAAATTTAAATATTCTATTTTAATTTAACATAAATATTTAACTGAATATTTTATTAAAAATAAATTAATATATCATACTTATTAATTTAAAATTAATAATAAAATTTATATTCATTAAAAATAAGAGATTATTTATAAAAAATTAGAGAGAAAATATGTTTATTTAAAAAAAACCATTTTTTTAATATAAGAAAACTGAAATTATGAAAGAACGGAATAGGTTACCATTTTGCTGCTTGTCGTCAGCAATAGCTCACAAAAATTCAAATTTTCGTAAGTCACATGACGCAACATCTTTGACGTCACACCCCAAGGAGAACCCCATTTCCCTGTCAGACAGATATGATTTTGCAAATGTTCATCTTTTTGACTCTTCCATTCATTCAATTATTTTTTCCTTTTCTTAAATAATTATTGCCTCTATTAAATCGTTTTGCTAAAAAAAATTTTCACAATATAAATTATTTTACAAAATTTTATAAATATTTATTAATTTTTTTCAATTCTACGCCTCTCTATAATTTCTCTCTTTTCATTAATTATGACACAACTCTCTTCAATTATCAAAATAAATAAAGATTTAATTAAAAATATTTTTAGAAATTTAGTTTTAAAATTTTACAAAATTTAGTATCCTTAATTCTTGTGTACAAATTTAAAACGACTTATATTGTGAAATGAATGTAATATTTTTTTATTTATTATTAGTTATTTTTCTTTTCCAATAGCAACAGGACATAGTGTGAAGAAAGGGGAAACACAGAGAAGTAAAATTAAAAGAGACATAGCATATGTCTTATATATACTCATGCGTTTTTAATTATGAATTTTTTAATGTGTGTGATGTGTTTATGTATATTTAGCAACAAAAAACAAAAACTAAAAAGTGATGTGTTAATGTATGTGTGTGTGTGTGTGTTTTTTTTTTTTTTGTAATACTAAATAAATTTGTTACTTAGAATTATAAAAATTCATAACTATACTTGAATTATTAAGCATGCTCAATATACATAAAAAATTCTTCACAAATTGTATAGGCGTGAATAATCCCCAACTCTTTGCTATCTCTATACCTCATATTCGAATAAAATTCATATTGCTTGTTTTCAACTAACTAACTATATACAGTTTGGGATCAGTTTCATTCTTGTAATCCCAAGATTTCACATACCTCTTACGAGTGCAAGAGTTGATTGCTACTATTACTATACTTTGAGATAAGAGCAAGATCAATCAAAGTTTCTCAATAATGCAAGTAAACTCTAACTAAATGTAAGAAGTAATAACGATAAATTTTGAGTTTAATTCGTATTCTCGTTTCCTCGCATATTAGAAAATGAATAATTAAGCATACAGTGGCAGTTGCAAGGGAGTAATAAATAACTTTTGTGTTACATTCAACAAAGGAAGAACTCAAACAGACCTTCAACAACTACAGTGCAAATACCTTTCCAAGACATACAGAATTATGCCAACACAAGCAAAGGAATCCAAAGAAAATGAACAGGAATCTACTCCAATATACATACGCAGAACCTATCCTTTATTATTGAATGCCAATGAAATCAAATAAGGCACTACAACAAAAAAAATGGCTTTTGTGACATAGTTTTAATGACATATTTTTTTGAATGTTAAAATAAATATTTATTATGACATTTACTATTCAATGCATATTACAAATATAGTTCAATAATGTGATTTTAAAATAATATGAAATTAAATGTAACAACAAATATATATAATAACACTTATTATATGTCATAATTATAGTATAATATTTTTTTTAAAAAACCTTAATTTGTAATATTATTTATATGCAGAAGACTTAGCCAAAATTTACAGTTATAAGCCAGGAAATTTTGACCAAAAAAAAAAACTTTCCTGACAAAAAACAAACTTAGGAAAAATTTTGACACAGTCACGGAAAAAGGCGCTAAAATTATATGCCAAAATTTGCCTAATTGTTTTTCGCACCAAAACTCCCTTAGCTTTCTTCTTCTGCCCGATCATTGTTCTTCTACTGCCACTGCCGATCATCATTCTTCTACTGCTGCTGCCCGATTCCAGCCTTAAACCATCGGCGACTTCTCTATTTGTCTATTTTTTTTTCACACCAAAATTCCATTCCCTTTCTTCTTCACCGCGCCATTCTTCTGCTGCCCTATTCCAACCTTAAGCCACCGGGCGGCTTCTCTATTTAGACTCAGAGTCCGGTTAAGGTGCGCGTGCGTCTAGTGGCGTCCGGATGGGTAGCTAAATTCTGCTTCGGCAAGGTCGGTGTGTTCAAGGTTTGGGTTCTTTTCTCTATCCTCTATTGTGTTTTTCAAGGGCTGGAAGTAGTCTCTACTTTCCCAGATTCTGCATTGTCATTTTGAACTGGCCCATTCTATTGCTGCCCGATTGTACAACTGCGATTTAAAATCAGCCATATAGGAAAATCTACTTTGTACTTTTTCGATTCTGTGTTCTGATATATATATATATATATATATATATATATATATATATATATATATATATATATAAGAGATTAAAATTCTTGCATTGAATATCATTGAATGTTCGAGCAGGAGTAATCAGTGATTGCAAATCCTGAACTTCATTTTACATGATAAAAAAGAAAGTTTTGGAAGTGTTTAATGTTTTCTCATGTTATTGTTAAAGTTAAATGAAAAACAAAGTGAAAAAACTCTATAATAATCTGTGTAGCTGAATGCGAGCTGCATATTACATTTACAACTTAGCTTTCCAATGATGTAAAATTGTTCATATTAATGCTATAATAAGAAGAAAACATTCGAATTAAAGTATTAAACAGTATAAATGTCATGCCCCGTGCCCGCGGACCCGAGAGCGCGACTATGGGCCTGGCAGCACCCACGGTCAACTACTTGGCCGCCGTCCTCGCTGGGTCAAAATGGATATCCCAAGTTGACAATGGGTACTTAGGCCCATCCTTATATACCATACATACTTCTCATCCTAATCCCATGTGGGATTGGGGCATCACATTCACCCCTCCTTAGGCCCATACTTTAGGGGCCAAACCCAGGACCAACCAGGCGGTATGAGATTCTAGAGGTGGCTCCCACCGCGCACGGTGTAGCACTTAGTTCCTATACCGGGGCTGGTTACCTTCTCTGATACCAAATGTCACGCCCCGTGCCCGCGGACCCGGGAGCGCGACTATGGGCCTGGCAGCACCCACGGTCAACTACTTGGCCGCCATCCTCGCTGAGTCAAAATGGATATCCCAAGTTGACAATGGGTACTTAGGTCCATCCTTATATACCATACATACTTCTCATCCTAATCTCATGTGGGATTGGGGCATCACAATAAATAGAGGGAAGGAAGAATTTTCTTTATTTTATGCACTCTAGGAATTAATACATATATCAAAGAGTTGACGAGAAGTAAAACGGGATAGGTAGACCTGTTTGCTCCAAAACCATGTACTAAAACTAGTGCAGGTCCCCTGCTCCTAGCATATTGGTACCGAATAGAATAACCTCTCCAGTTCCAAGTGCTACAGATAAAATAAAAGAAAATGCATTAAATCAACTGAACTAGGAAGTGTTAATTTTATTGCAGAACATAGCAAAAACAACTAAGTAGAGATGCATAATTCCTAGCAAATAGTTTGAGACGTCCTATTGATTTCTTAAGATTGTTAACCACTAACAACATTTTGCTCCTCAGAAGGGCCTGCCAATCAAGCAATCATCCACTTTGTGGCGGAAAGCATGACATTGCATTTGCTGCTTCTCTTCTTTATTCTTCCTGTTTCATCCTTATTCTATGTAGCATACATTAACTCATACTTAAATCATACTCCCAGTTCACTCTATAATGCTGAATTGCTGAATGCAGTGCTCTCTGTCACTAGATCATAAGTTTTTCATCAGCATTATATCAAATATCTTGCTATATATTTTCCATTGCAAACAATAGGCGGAGCAATCTCATCATAGAATGTAAAGAACCAGCATTTCACTTCTTCAATTTGAAATCAGCAGTCACAGGAAACACAACAGAAATATAAATCATTATCTTTTTCATCTTTTCTTGGGATTTTCATGACACTAATGAAATGGTGTAGCATTTCCACTCTGATAAATGCATATAGATACTGGTAAAATGAGTATAATTAGTACTTAACAATGGACATATTGGCAGAAAAAACCTGCAAATCAAAAGGGGTACAGAAACAAACTAAAAAGATAATGGGGCAAAAAGAGGAAGTGCCCTTAAATGAATAACACTTTTACCCCGTTTTAACTTCAATTTGGGGTGCATCATCTTTAGCTGTATCATCGACTGAAAAGCCAACAACAACAAGTGAACCTGAAATGGTCCTACGAGACTTTGGGAGATTAAGTTTGAAACGTCTCTTAGAAACCAATATTTTGTGACAGAATTGGTGGGTTCTGCAATTAAGAGGGAAGGAAGATGACATGTTTATACTTAACCTACCAGAACATGAAACTGGGAAATCCAACTTCGACAAAGAAAATGATGAAGAGGTTGTGCTGGCCATTGTGGTGGCATGTGTTTTGTGGTTGATGGCATGTGTTTGTTTGTCATGTTTCTATTTTACTTGCTTCAATGCTCTGACCAAGAGACAAAAGTATTGCTATGTATGTGAAGATTAACAGCCTATTAAGTTTGTATAACTAGTTTCTATGGTTTCTTCATTGTTTTTAATAGGTTACCTCACTGTTTTGCAAGGATTTGTGAAATTTTATTTGTTTGAGGTTGAATAAATTTTCTTCTTTTTTGGTTGTTAGAGCAATTAATTCTGAAACCCTTTTGCTATAGTATTTGATTTACCTTTCTATTGAAATGGTAGTAAAAATAAAGAATACAAAACATTTGTCTTACAAAGTGTTTATTCTTTGTTCATCTCCTTTCTTTTTTTAAAAAAGTCATCCTCTTGTGTAATTTTCCAAATTTAAACTATCAACAACAGCAGTAGATAGGAATTATTTAACATTTTTAGCAATTTTAAAGATGAAGTAATGTGTTTGTTCTTTTTTTTCTGTATCTTTGCTTGTATTTGGTTTTCAGCTTTCTATAATGGATAGACGATGGATGAATTTGTCAAGAAATAATCCTAAGTATGAAGAAGGAGTTGAATACTTCTTGAGCTTTGCCTTTGCCAATTCAGCCATAAATAGGAGGATTTCATGCCTATATAGAGATTGTAGAATGGGAATAGTGGTTTCTAGGCAGGAAGCCAAAGAATACTTAATTATTAGAGGTTTTATTAAAGGGTACACACACTGGGTTGCGCATGGTGAACTTACTTATACTAATCCATCAATAATTAATTTACATTTGAATGTAGATAGCCGGTCAACAATGTTAGCAATATTGAAGGGTCAGATGAGATAGGAGGGTTGAATGACATAGAAGGATTGCTGCATGACACATTTGGAATCCCAAGAACAGATCATACGGAGGGTGATAACATAGACTTTAGAGATGAATTGCCTGACAAGGAGGCTGAAAGGTTTTATAAACTTTTAGATGATTCTCAACAAGATTTGTATTCGGGATGTAAAAAATTCTCAAAACTTTCTTTCATTATTCGTTTGCTTTATCTCAAGTGTAGTGGTAAGTGGAGTGATAAATCCTTTAGCATGCTTCTTGACTTGTTGCGAGAAGCATTCCCTGAGGCATTTTCAAACTTACCTAAAAATATGTATGAAGCTAATAGATTGATGAAGCAATTAGGCATTGGCTATGAGAAAATAGATGCATGTCCCAATGATTGCATTATTTATTGGAGGGATAAAGAGAGTTGGAAGGAATGCAAGACATGTAGTCATCTTAGATGGCAACCATCTGAAAAAGAACCCATAGGTGAGAAGAGAAAAATTCCTTACAAGGTATTGTGGCATTTTCCACTAAAGCCTAGATTATAAAGGTTATTTATATCGCAAAAAATTGCTGCCAGTATGAAATGGCATAGTGAATGCCGCACAAAAGATGGATGCATGAAACACCCAGTTGATTCCCCTTCTTGGAAGTCTTTTGATCATCAATATCCTGAATTCAGTGAAGAGACTAGAAATGTTAGATTAGGTTTGGCATCTGATGGATTTAATCCATTTCAAAATATGAGTGTTTCTCATAGTACATGGCATGTTGTATTAATACCTTATAATTTGCCACCATGGATGTGTATGAAGCAATCGTATTTCATGTTATCATTGTTGATACCTGGCCCTTTTGCCCCTGGAAACAACATTGATGTCCACTTGCAGCCTTTAATTGATGAATTGAAATAGCTATGGGATGTTGGGGTGAAGACCTATAATGCATCCATAAATCAAAACTTCCAAATGCGTATAGTATTACTTTGGACAATTAGCGATTTTCCTAGTTATGCCACTTTATCAGGATGGAGTACAAAAGGGGAACTTGCATGTCCAATTTGTCACAAATACACCCATTATTAGTGGTTAAAAAATGGTGGAAAGCATTGTTATATGGGACATCGAAAGTTTTTAGACCGTAATCATCCTTATCGAAGCTATTAGGAAATGAGTCCAAAAGTGTACTCAGCATTCGATTAAAAAATATGTATCCTATGCTAAACTTTCTAATGCGCATAGCACTTATTTCAAGAATATCTAACTTGTTTTTTCATAAAACCATTAAGGAAGTTTTGAATGATATGAATTAGAAATTAGCAATTATGGACGAGAGGAATACCCTAGAAAAATAATGGTACTAGTATGATAGTAAATTTGCCTAAAACAAGAAAGTCTGTAGGGTACAATTGGGCATGTATAGTAAAGTGCAAAGCTAATGGTGGCATGAAAAGGTATAATGTGAGGCTCATGGAAAAATGGTTTACACAAACTATCAGAATTAACCCCCGAAGAACTTTTACTCCGGCTAGCAAGATAAATTCAATTTGGGTTTTATTGCCCTGGGTGTAAATTACAGCTAGACATTGCATCAATTAGATATAAAGAATATATTTTTTGCATGGAGATCTTGAGAAAGAAGTGTAATACCTCAATCACACATAGGATTGGGATGAAAATGGTAAATAATATATAAAGATGGCCCTAAGTACACATTGTCAATTTGTAATATTTATTTTGGCCTAACGAAGACGGCAACCATATAGTTGACTATGGGTGCGTCGGGCCTATAGTCGCACTCCCGAGTCTACAAACACGGTGCTTGACAAATGGTATCAAAGACCAAGGTTAGGTACATGATCCTTGATATTAGGTTATGACTTATTAGCATTATGGACTCTAGGTTGAGATAGAATTTTGATGGGTAACTGTTATAGTTTATTCATAGTTGTTTGTTTACTTATTTATTTATTGAATAGTTTTGTTTTCCTTAATTATTTTATCTTTCTATTTATTTATTTATTTTTATTATTAGATATTAATTATCACTTAATTATTCATTATGAGTGTGGGGTAGATGGCACGTGAAGAAAGATAGGGAAACAATAGTGAGCGCCTTAACAGCAAATCGGATGACATAAATGTGCCACTGGCTGAATGGCGACGAAGAATACCACATTAAACAACAGGCGGAACCAGTCACATGTGCCAATGTCACCTATCGAGCTTCCGCCACAAGTTACACCAACAGCTACGTCCGTGCCAATGGCACCAGAACTAATGGCGACTTTAAACATGATCGCTAAAGTTATGCAAAATCAATAGTATGTGCAACAAGAATAGCAAAGACTGTAGCTAGAGCAAGCATAGAGGCAACAAAGTTTGACATTGGGGCCTAAAACACATTATGAAAGACTTAAGAAGGCGGGTATGCCCACTTTTGATGGAGCTACAGATCCATTAAAGATAAGTAAGTGGTTGGAAGAATTAGAGGAAAATTTTGAGATTTTGGAGATACCTGTTAACGTCAAGCCAAAGATTGTATCCCCATTCCTGGTTAGAGATGCAAATCAATGGTAGAGAAGGGCAAAAATGACAAATACTCAAGGTGATAGATCTATAACTTAGGAGGTATTTGGAAAGGCATTTCTCGATCACTACTTTCATGTGGCAATCCGGTTACAGAAAAAAAATGAATTCTTTAATTTGGTTCAGATAGAAGGGATGAGTGTAGTGAACTATGCATAAAGGTTTAATGCTTTAGGACAGTTTGAACAAGAGATTATGGCTAGTGAAACCCATAAGTTGCAACAGTTTGAGAGTGAACTACAAAGAAGAATCAAAGATCGGCAATCCTCGATACCCTCAAAGAACTATGAAGAATCCTACACCAGGTGTCTACACATTGAGGCGGAGATTAAGAAAAGTGATGCTGAAAAGGAGAAAATGAGACCTAGACCTATATTCAGCCAAGGCTAGGGTTCAAGACCAATGGGACCTCCAGCAACAAAAAGACGTCCACCCCCCAAGACTACTCTAGTAGCAGCTTCTAATGATAAAAAGAAATTTTGTGAGACTTGTTAGCATATGCATCTCGGTGAATGAAGATGGAAGATTGGGGCTTATCTCAAGTGCGAAAAGATAGGGCACCGTATTGAGGAGTGTTCAATGATGGCTCAGGAAGCACCAAAACCTACTACTCAACCGACCACAAAGCCGGTAGAGCAAAAGAAGTCGAATACTAGGGTTTTTGCACTGACTCAACAGGAGGCTGAGACTGCAGATAGTGTGATTACAGATACCATACTAATTAATTTTGTACCAACTTTTACACTTTTTGATTGTGGTGTCACCCATTCTTTTATATCTCAACATTTTGCCAAAAATCTATAATTAGCCCTTACCCCTTTAGTTGATCATTTTCATGTATCTATTCCTAATAGAAAAGTTTTAGTCTCCAAACTTGTATTGAGAGGCTATAGGGTATAGATCAGAAATCAAGTGTTAGATGCTAATCATATCCATATTCCAATGGTGGATTTTAATGTGATTCTCAGAATGGATTGCCTTTCTCGCTACTGTGTAATGATTAGCACGAATTCCAAGGGCAAAAATGTAAATTTTGCAATTCCAGGGAAAAACGAATTTCATTTTCAGGGAGGTTAATTTGGAGAAGTGAACAGGCAAGTTAAAACCAATCATATAGCCATAAAAGCACGAAAAGATCCTCAAAAAGAATGTGAAGGTTTCTTAGCGTATACATTAGATACTCAGAAGAAGGGACAAACACTTGAAGACATACCAGTGGTGTGTGACTTTCCAGATGTATTTTCGAAAGAATTACTAGGATTACCCCCTGAGCGAGAAGTAGAGTTTGAGATTATTTTAATACCGGGAGCTGAACAGATCTCGAAAGCTCCGTACAGAATAGCATCTGTTGAATTACGAGAATTAAAAACTCAACTACAAGAGTTTTTAGATATGGGGTTTATAAGCCGAAGTGTGTCCCCGTGGAAAGCTCCAATTTTGTTTGTGAAAAAGAAGAATAGCAGTATGAGACTCTGCATTGACTATCGCGAACTTAATAAGATCACCATCAAGAATCAGTACCCCTTACCATATATAGCTGATCTCTTTGATCAGCTGAAAGGTACTCGTGTGTTTTCCAAAATTGACTTGCGCACTGGATATCATCATTTAAGAATTAAGGCCGAAGATATACCCAAAAGTACTTTTCGAACTCGTTATGGACATTAAGAGTTTTTAGTCATGCCATTTGGAATGACTAATGCTCCGATAGCATTTATGGATCTAATGAACAGAGATTTCAAACCTCAGTTAGACAAGTTTATAGTGGTGTTTATTGATGATATTCTGGTATATTCATCATCCAAAGAAGAACATGCAGAACACTTGACAGTGGTTCTACAAACTTTGCGAAAGGAGAAATTGTACGCGAAATTTAGTAAATGTGAATTTCGACTCAGCCTTCTTGGGTCATACTATATCTGAGAATCAAGTAATTGTAGATCCTAAAAAAGTGAAAGTTATTGTAAATTGGGCTAGACCAATTAATGCATTAGAAGTGAAGAGCTTTTTTAGATTAGCTAGGTATTATCGGAAGTTTATGGAAGACTTTTCAAAAATTTCAAGACCTTTAACTCGACTTACGCATAAAAAGACCAACTTTGAATGGAGTTCAACATGTGAAACTAGTTTTCAAGAGTTAAAGAAAAGATTGATATACGTACCTATACTTACACTACCATCTGGATTAAGAGATTTTGTAATCTATAGTGATGCATCAAAAAACGGTTTGGGATGTGTGCGAATGCAGAATGGGAAGGTCATAGCT
This sequence comes from Voacanga thouarsii, assembly GCA_026120185.1. Lineage (NCBI taxonomy): Eukaryota > Viridiplantae > Streptophyta > Magnoliopsida > Gentianales > Apocynaceae > Voacanga > Voacanga thouarsii. The sequence continues at coordinate 366,683 of JANUWF010001672.1, read as the reverse complement.
TATGCGTCAGGACAATTAAAGCCTTACGAGCGAAATTATCCCACTTACGATCTTGAGTTAGTTGCAGTGGTTTTTGCTTTAAAGATTTGGAGGAGGTGTTTACAGACCATTAGAGTTTGAAATATTTGTTTACCCAAAAGAACTTAATAAGCATTAGTGGAGATAGCTAGAACTGCTTAAGAACTATGATTTGAAGATCAACTATCACCCAAAGATTTGGAGGAGGTGTTTACAAACCATTAAAGTTTGAAATATTTGTTTACCCAAAAGAACTTAATAAGCATTAGCGAAAATGGCTAGAACTGCTTAAGGACAATGATTTGAAGATCAACTATCACCCAAAGAAGGCAAATAAAGTAGCTGACGTATTGAGTCAAAAGAACAATACCCTAATATCTATGATCACTTAGCAGAAGCAGTTGATATTGGAATTTGAGAAATTAGAGATAGAAGTAGGAGGATCTTCAAAAGAATACCTAGCAGCTTTGACTTTGCAACTGGCCCTAATATAATGTATAAAAATTGCCCAAGATACGGATGCTAGTTTAGGTAAAACAAAGAAGGAATTTCGAGATGATCAGCAGGCAGACTTCCAAATTCATGATGATGGGAGTTTGAAAGTTAGAGGAAGATTATATGTACCGGACTATCTAGATTTGAAAGCTGAAATTTCAAAAGAAACACATAACTCTAAGTTGTCAATACATCCTGGTGATACTAAAATGTATAAAGATTTGAAAAGGAACTTTTGGTGGAGTGGAATGAAGAAGGAGATGGCAGAATATATCTCTCGGTGTTTAGTGTGTCAATAGGTGAAGGCTGAACATCAAAGACTTAGAGGGTTGTTGAAACTTTTGGAAATACATGTATAGATATGGGAACGTATCACTATGGATTTTGTTGTGAGGTTGCCAATGTCAAAGTTGGGAAAATATACTATTTGGGTAATTATTGAGAGACTAAATAAGTCTGCGCATTTATTGGCAATGAAGGCCACAACAATTATGGATGAGTTGATAAAGATGTATATAGAGGAGATAGTGTGATTATATGGCATACCAGTTAGCATTGTATCTAACAGAGATCCACGGTTTGTTTCACGATTCTGGAAGGACTTTAATAAAGTTATGGGGACTATAGTGACTCTTAGCACTGTTTTTCACCCACAAACTGATGGACAATCCGAATATACTATTCAAACGTTAGAGGGTATGCTGCAGGCATATGTAATATATTTCAAGGGCAGTTGAGTTAACCATTTGATGTTGATAGAGTTATCCTATAATAACAGTTATAAAGCAAGTATCAAGATGGCTCCGTATGAGGCTTTGTATGGAAGGAAATCTAGATCACTAATATGTTAGGACGACATGAGCTAGAAGATAATTACTGGGCCAAAATTAGTACAAATCATCTTGGAAAAGGTGCCACCAATTCGTAAACGAATCAAGGCAGCACAAGGTAGACAAAAGAGTTAAGCAGACAGCAAAAGGCGACCACTAGAATTTAATGTAGAAAAGAAGGTGTATCTCCGAATTTCTTCTACAAATGGAGTAATAAGGTTTGGGAAGAGTGGTAAGTTAAGCCCACGATTTGTAGGCCCTTACGAGATTCTAGAAAGAGTTGGGGAATTTACTTATCGATTGGCTTTACCACCAACATTATCTAAGGTGCATAACGTTTTCCATATTTCACAGTTAAAGAGGTATATTTCGGACCTACGTCATGCGCTAGAGGCTGGACCGTTGAAAGTAATTGAAAACTTGCCCTATGAGGAGATTCCTTTGAAGATTGTAGATCATAAAGAACAGGTATTGCGAAGACTTATCATACTCTATGTCAAGGTCTAGTGGACAAATCATACTCCACACGAAGCTACATGGGAGTTGGAGGAAGACATGCGCAAGAAGTATCCCTCCTTGTTATACTTAGAAGGTACATATAAGTTTCGAGGATGAAACTTTATGTAAGGAGGATAGAATATAAATACCCAAACCGAACTAATTTGGGGTTTTGTATTTTTTACCAACCCATATTGTTTTTTTTTTTTTCAAGAGGCCCATGAGATAGCCTGTAAGCCTAGGGGTCATGGGAGTTATAGTTAAATTGAAGGATGTGTTTGTTATTTAGTTTTAGAAGCTTAACCTACGTCTTTATCTAAACGACGTTCTCTAGTTTCTCTTATCAGTTGCACAGAACGACCATTCAAGGGTTCTGGACACTGGGGGAGAAAGCTCTGAGTTTTTTCAATCCTGAAGGTGAGTTTTACGGGGTTTGGTTCTTTATTCAATTAGAGAATAATGATTAGAAGTAGGAGGTTCTTGTTCCCTTTGTTTCTTGGATTTTAGAACATAGGTTTAAGTGATTTATTAGGATGCTAGTTTCTTTGATTGATCTTGGTGTTGTATGGTTTGATATTAGAGAGCAATTTTGTTGAGTAATTAGTTTGAATTAGAGATTTTAGTCTGACTTATAAGGTAAATCGTTATATTCTGTTTTCAAAAAAGTTATGAATTTTATTTTCTGTACAAATTTGGGATTGAGTTTAGATATTTTGTTTGGCTTTAAACAATATGATTGTGTGTGCTGTGTTTGATGTGTGTGTAATAACTCATGAGTCTAGGAGAAGGGGAGGAAGAACATGTTTTAAAATTTATGTGTGACTGAAATCCCTCTCAGTCAATAAGAAATCTCAATTTGGCTTCCTTAACGGGATAAACAGTCAAGACTGATATCAGTGATTCTCTTTCTAATTTGAGATTCATGAGCATCTATTCTGTTGGGGATATGCCCTAGAGTCAATTTGTACTTATACTATTGTCATTATGTTTTATATAATAATATGAGACTTTCCTTTTCATGAATAGTGAGTTTTGTTTTGTGGTCATCAAGTACGTGACTTGATAGTAAAACCCTACAATGAATACAATGACTATTCTAAAACTTTCACTGATCAATTATTATTATTGGAATAATAATAAATTAATATTAGTATGTTTGGAACTTGATGGCTATGTTTTACTGGTCATGGATATTTGTGATATCGAGTCAAGACATAAATAAATGTTAGAGAACATTGTATTGGACATGACCCACTGTGAGAGTACTTCATGAAATATGTCATAAGTACTTTCTAGCCATAATAATATTGAAAGTCCTTCGACCTAAATTCATCATAATTTCCTACTTGATAAATTCTATATTTTGACATTGTCTAAAGTTATCTTTAACCAGATAATAAATTAGACTACTGTTGGATATAGAATAAATCAAGGAGAGGAATATGATTGATTGTGAATGAATTTGTCCCTCTCAATTATATGAGAGATATCCATAGGCCCCTTGATAAGTTAGACTATTAAAAATGCATGGTCGTGCTCAAATATATCAATCTAAGATATTGATATCATTTGTTTAAACAATCTACTATGAAATTAAGAAATAATTGATTAAGCTTAATAAGGATGACATGCTCCGTGCCTTATGTTTAATCTGGATATCGTGTGACAAAAAGACTAAATATAAAATTATGGTTTGGTTCAAAGAGATCACCAATCTTCATTTAACCTAGATAGTTATAATGTTTTGCTAGAAACCGCTTATAACTTGTGGGTCATTTAAATATGATTTAGGCACACTGCTAGTGTTAAATGAACCTATAGGGTCACACAATAAGCGAACTTGTTAGGTTATTTTTCTGGTGACCAGATTCGATGAATCTGGAATATGTCTAAGTTAATCGTACTTAGAAAATTTACCAGATACAATGAATCTGGAAATATGTCCACATTCGATGTATCTGGATGATGTCCAGATTATAAGAATCTGACTCGGTAAATTAATTAGTTAAATTACCGAGATAATGGCAGAATCTTATCATATCAGTTTTAATTTAATTTAAATTTAAATTAGAATATGATAAGATATTATTAGGGTTGGACTCTAAGAGGTTCGGGGGTTTTTAAGATAACCTTAGCCGTCTTTTCAAGAGTCTAATTTTTTGGTTGAGAACATTTGTGCCATTCTCTACCAGAAAAGGAAAAAAAAAACCTCTCAAACCCTAGGTGCTAGCACTCCCCGGGTATCGAGTGAGTTCGCAGTGTGTATCCGATAGAGGACGTTCACATACTGCAGCGTCTGGTGATTGTTCGGGTTGAACGTACAACAGCGCAATCAGAATCGAAGGATTTCGATTACAGCAACCAGAGGTAATTCTTAAACCTTAAATCTTCTTAATCGTTTACTTGGGTCCTCGGGAGGGATTCGTGGATGTTTTCCGCGTTTAGGAGTCCACGAATTCTAACACATTTGTTATCTGTTAAAATTGTGTTAAGTACTTCGAACCTTTTTTTTTTTTTGGTAATGCTTGGAAAAAAAAAAAAAGAGAGTTCAGATTGTTATGTCTTAATGCTATGTATGTGTGCGTATATATAAATGTAAATTTAAAACAAAAAAAAAAAGCGCACCTCAATGATAGATAGAACTGAAATTCTAGATTTAACTTCGGGTTATGGAATTGCTTGCTAAATTATTTTAGTTTTATTGATTTTCTTGTTGGGGTTTTAAGTTTTAACGTGTGGTGGGATTTTGGATTGTTTTCTTTATCAGAGACAGGAAAAGGTTTCAACAATTTCTGTTGTCTTTTATTTATATCGTTTCAGATGTGTACAGAGGGAAAAAAAAGTGTTGCAGAACTTCTTTAGTTTTATTGTTTTAGGAAGAACTACGTCTGCCCTTTCTAGCTTCGCCTACCTCACGCGATTTCTGCAAATTGTGTGGAGACATTTGAAGTCCCCTAAAAAAAACATCTTTCGTTTTGGCCTCCGACCACTGGAACACTTTCAAATTGGTGCTGATGTGAGGAATGTTGATGTCCCCATAGTTTAAAAAAATAATAATAATAAAAGCCCATGATGGTGGGCTATCCTAGTAGGCCTCCATAGTTTATTAGAAAAAGAAGCCCAACCAATGTTTTCGTTTTCTTTCTTTTATACATTGGGTTCAAACTCATTTATTTTAAAGTTGAGCAATATGATTTTGGCCATCTTGAAGTGGGTTTTGTTGGGCTAAATTTAATTATTTTAACTTGGACTAAATTTTTATTTATTTAATTGTTGGACTAAATTTATGTTTACTTTATTTTAAAGTTAAGTTATAGCCTTATTTTATTTGAAGTTGGGGCTATACTTACATTTAATTTTATGTTAGTTAATTGGGTATATAATATATATATATATATATATATATATATATATATATATTGTTAGTCTTACACTTTTATTATTTAAAGTCAAACTATATTCTTATATTATTGTATATAAATAAAATATATGTAAAAGAAAAAAAAATCAATTTCATCTAACAATTTGACAGTATTCGATTTGTTTTATTTAAAGAATATTATAAGTAACTTATTCATTCCCAAAAAGATGTTTGAACTGCTTATTGGACTAGTGTAGGTCACTTCATCTAGTATTTTGTAGATTTTGACCAAGAATATGATGAGAATTATGGAGATGGATGAGATTAGATTGTCCTTTTAGACTGATTAGCTTTTCAGGAGTTCTATTTTGTTTAATTGAGTTAGACAGTAATAAATTCATTATTCCTTAATTGAGATTGAGCAAGACATTTATTATAATAATGATTTTATATTTTATTCATGGGATTTTAGTGTGAGACTTATAATTTTTTTTTTCCTTTAGAGAAAATTAGTCCTATTAAAGTTATTTATTTGATATTAGAGGTTTGGTATCTCTTTGAAGATGCCACCATATAGTGTTTCGGGTACGAACTTGGGTTCCATTTTGAGTTTGAATTTGGGACGTTACATGTAATGGCATCAGAGAATCCCACACCATCTGGTTGGTCCTGAGTTTGACCTTTAAGTGTGGGCCTAGCAAATACGCTTGGGCCTAAAGGAGGGGTGAATGTGATACTCCAATCTCACATGGGATTGGGATGAGAAGTGTGAATAATATATAATAACAGGCCTAAATACCCATGGTTAACTTGCGATATCTATTTTGGTTCAACAAGAACAGCGGCCAAATAGTTGCTTGTGAGTGCTGTCAAGCCTATAGTTACACTCTCAAGATCCGCGGGCACGACATGTGACATTTAGTGTCAGACTAGGTAACTAGCCTCAGTATAAGAATTAAGTGCTACACCGTGTGCGGTGGGAGTTATTTCTAGAATCTCATACTGCTTAGTTGGTCATGGATTTAGCCCCTAAAATATAGGTCCAGTGAGGACGCTTGGGCCTAAAGAATGGGTGAATGTGATACCCCAATCTCACATGGGATTAGGATGAGAAGTGTGAATGATATATAAAGATGAATCTGAATACCCATTGTCAATTTGAGATACTTATTTTGGCCCAACGATAACGATGGTCAAGTAATTAACCGTGAGTGCTACTAAACCCATAGTCAATTATGTGTGTGTGTGTGTGTGTGTGTGTGTGTGTGTTAGTTTTAATTAATTATTTTGTATATGTATAATTATATCAAGGGGTTCAATTTTGTAAAATATTACAGGCAACCAATTATACCATGCATTGTATGAATATACAATTACATACAAGCATGGAGGAATGCCACTCATACACACACACATGCAAGCATGCGGTGAAAAGGATTTAGATATAACCATTCAAGGTTGTAGAGATCTATATATATGTTATAAAATTTGAGTAATATTAGAATAAAATCTACACACTACACACTAAGAAAACTCTAACTATTTTTGCACAAGAATTTCTTCGAATTTCTCTCTTTTTTTTTCTCACAATTTTCTCACAATTCTTTCATAAAATGATGGTATATTACAAGTTTAGAGAATAGCTCCATTTATATAGCTCTTAATTAATGGAATACATCATCTTCCACTAATCTTAATTAGTGGTGTCCCCACTAAATGATGGACATCCATAAAAATTCATAATTAGTGGAGTTTTTCACTAATTAGTGGAGTTTCCACTAATTCCCTAATAATTCACATAAATTCATAATTAGTGGAGCTTCCACTAATTCACAATATATCATAACACTCTCCCTTGGATGTTCATCCATTACATAAAGAATACGCCTCATTAAAACCTTACTAGATAAAAATTCAGTGAAAAAAAAAATTAGTGAAGGAAAAAGAGTACACTATTCTATATGTCTGTTTATTACTTTCCCTGATAAGATGATTCCTTTAAATCTTTGAACCGACGCATACCAATTTTATATCTCAACTTCTCAAATGTTGCAGCCGGTAAAGTCTTCGTGAAAATATTTGCGAGGTTGTCACATGACCAAATTTGTAGCACATCAATATTACCTTTCTTCTGGAATTCATGAGTAAAGAAGAATTTTGGTGAAATATATTTTGTCCGATCTTCTTTAATATATCCTTCTCGTATTTGAGCTATGCAAGCTGCATTGTCTTCATAAATAGGAGTTTGAATATCTCTGATAGATGATAATTCACAACTTTCTCGGATATCATGAATCATTGATCATAACCATACACATTCTCTACTTACTTCATGAATGACTATACTTTCAATATGATTTGGAGAAGTAGCTGCTTGGAGATATCAAATGACTTATTTAATTCCATTTTAATGTCGTCGTATTGGTAAAGAACTAAATCCTGCTAATAAATTGACAGCAAATACAATATCAGGTCATGTATTGTTAGCAAGATACATCAATGTACCAATTGCACTGAGATATGGTACTTCAGGACCAAGGAGTTCTTTATCATCTTCTTGAGGTCAAAATCTTTCTTCATATCTAATGACTGGACGATCATTGGAATATTCACTGGATGTACTTTGTCCATATAAAAGCTTTTTAAAACTTTTGTTATATATGTTGATTGATGAAACTTGTCAAATGTTCAATTTGTAAACCAAGGCAAAATGTAATTTTACCAACATCCTTGATGTCAAATAATCAATTGTTTCGTGAAGCTCTTCAGGAGTTCCAATAAGATTAATATCATCAACATATATCACAAATTTAGAACCAAATTTCTTAATAAAAACACATGGACATACCTGGTCATTTGTAAATCCCGCTTTTAATAAATATTCACTAAGACGATTGAATCACATGCGCCCAGATTGCTTCAAGCCATATAATGATTTCTACAACTTGATAGAGTAATTTTCATGAGGATAATGTTTATATGCTTCAGGGATATGAAATCCTTCAAGGATTTTCATGTAAACATCATTTTCTAAATTTCCATACAAGTAAGCAGTGACAACATCTAATAGGCGCATATCTATCTTTTCATTTACTGCCAAATTGATAATATATCGGAGTGTAATAGTATCAATAATAGGAGAATAAGTTTCATTATAATCAATACCTGGTCTTTGTGAAAAATCTTGGGCTACTAACCATGTTTTATCTTGTATAATTTCATTATTTTCATTGCGCTTTCTCACAAATATCCATTCACAGCCAACAAATTTTACACCTTCGGTGTTCAGACTGTAGGTCCGAAGACTTTATATTGTGTCAGTGCATTTAACTCCGATTGAATCACATCTTTTTATTGTAGCCAATCTTTTCTATGCCGACATTCATCAACTGATATTGGTTCAGGATCATCATTATCCTGTATAACATCAAGAGATATATTATATACAAACATATTATCAATAATTGTTTCTATGCGATTCAAACTTCTACTGAAAGTGGTATAATTGATAGAAATTTCAGTGTTACTTTCATCAACTTCTGGTTCTTTGTCATCAGTTTTCTCTTGGTCTTTATCATTCTTTTCTAATATGATAATCTTGATCCTTTCATCCTCTCTTCTTTTGAGGACTTTTATCTTTAGAGCCAAGAGGTCGGCCATGCTTCTGGCATGCTTTTGGCTCAGCAGCTATAGGTATAATCTTTTGTTCTGCTGAAACTTCAATTCGAATAGGAGCATTGCGATTTTGTTACTCTTCTGGAGTCAACAAAAGCGTCTGGCATTTGATTTGCAATGCTTTACAAATGAATTATCTTTCGAACTTCAAGTTCACATGCGCTTGTACGCGGATTAAGATAATTTAATGATGTTGTCTAATCAAGATCTTTCTTATACTGTTTCTGTTCTTCCCCTAATTTAGGGAATAATGATTTCACAAGAGAATAAGGGAAAAGAAAAAAAAAATGCAAAAACATGATGACAAGTAGGAAATGCCAAAAAAAAAAATCTCTTTTTTTTTCACTCTTCTCAGTACCATCTTTTCCCATTCCTCCTTGTCTTTTCTTCTCCTTCGTCCCTCCACTTATCATCTATCTCTTCTTCTTCCTCGTACGATATATATATATATATATATATATATATATATCGATATATATCTCAGTCATCAGCCATTAGAAAACGTAAAAAAAAACAAAAAACCTCAAAGCAGATATGGAGACTCATAATTCAATTGAGACATGGTCAAATTTTGACTTAGTTTCTAACGCAGAAGATTTTGATGTGTTTTCTTTTCCAAGCCAACCGCTTTCGCCTAATGTCAGGTCTAACGTAGAAGATTTTGATCTATTTTCCTTTTTAAACCAACCGCTTCCGCCAAATGTCAGGTCCAACGCAGAAGATTTTGATCTATTTTCCTTTTTAAACCAACCGCTTCCGCCAAATGTCAGGTCCAACGCAGAAGATTTTGATGTATTTTCCTTTCCAAGCCAATTGCTTCCGCCTAATTTCAGGTGAGATACCTTTAAGGGCTTCCTTTTTTTTTTTTTAGTGTGCTTAATAATGAAATTAAACTCTCTTTTGGTTTGTTGTGATGTAAATCAGTGGTAATTCTGGACATGCTGCTTTGAATTTTTAATTTGATCTACCCATTCAAGAGACTGCTTTTGATGTTGTTCATCTGAATGATGATATGCTTGTGCATGATCCTTTCTACTACCTAATGGATTTTGAACAAAGTCAGAATTTAGTTTCAAGTTATTATACGTTCAAACATGAATTTTGCATGGTTTTACCTTTACTGATATTGTTTTTCCTTTTCTAGGAGAAATAATGAGTGGTCTTGGCAACGAATTCGGAGTAAGAACCCATGAAATGCATAATATCGAAGTTCAAGATATTATTGTAACAAAATTCCTATGAAGAATGAGAGGATTAGGAGGCAGAGAGAGGAGAAGGGTAATAGCTCCAAGACACTATCAAAAGAAACCATTTCGCAATACTTTTACCTGCCAATCAAGAGCGCAGCCAAAGAACTGAATATTGGCTTAACCCCTCTCAAGAACAGATGTAGGGAGTTGGGAATTCGTCAATGGCCTCACAGGAAGTTGATGAGTTTGGAGACCCTAATCAAGAATGTTCAGGTCCTCTCACACACACATACTTGTAATTTGTAAGTATGAAACTATAAAATATTTATACGTAAATAATGACTGGAATGAATGTATCTCCACCGATGATATCACTTCGATTTACAGGAGCGAGATAAAGACGAAGGAGGACATATGGCTGAGAAGAAGTTCAGAGAAGCCATTGAGATACTGGAACGTAAGAAGAAGTTGGTGGAAGAAAGTCTTGATACGCGGTTGAAGGACCAAATACAGAAATTGAGACAAGCATGCTTCAAGGCCAAATATAATAAAAAACTTAAGGGGATGAGAAAATCCCAAGACTCATTGCGCAGTAACTTCATGGCTAATGATACTGCTAGTCTAGATGCTAGCCCAAGGGAGAAGGAAAAGAAGGAGGATGCCGAAGAAAATGAACTGAAATCCATAATTGCTACATGTCTGTCTTCCTCTAATGCAAACATAGAAAAAGAACAATTACAAACATTCATCCTCAATTTTTCAGCTCAATTGAAAAAGAGCAACTACAAGCATGCATCCTCAAGTTCATATGAACACCAGTGAGATGCATAAAGGAAATGCAAGTGAACACAAGACTTATAATCAAGAGGAGATAAATTTTTTTTTTTCTTAACTGTTAGCAGTAATATAGTATATATTGACATCCGAATGTAACATCTCAAAAATGTGATACTTATTATTAATAAAAATATCATTTTCCCTTATTATCTTTTCTGTTCCACTTCAGGTGGCCAGTATTGCTCTGTGCTAAGGAAAATATCGAGTGTGTCCATGACCATAACCACGGCCACTGCCACAACTACGACTATAACGATGGCTTCTGCTGGACCCGACAACATTCACTTCTGGGAGTGCTGTTGAACCAGTTGGTCTGGCTTCATGATTTTTCAATAATAACTCATTATTTTTCTCTACAATGATGAGGGTAATAATTAAATCTGTGTATACCCTTTTTATCGATATTGTTGCTGCAGGACAATATTCGAGGCATGAAAGATGGATAATGTCTTTTCCAATATATCTTCATCAGTAATTTTTTCTCCGCATAATTTTAATTGAGATGTAAGTTGATACATCGCAGAGTCATATTCATTCACGGTTTTGAAATTTTACAACCTCATGTGAAACCATTCATACCGTACAGTGAGTAGTACGACCATCTTCAGGTGGTCAAATTTTTTTTTCAAATTTACCCACAGGACATATGGATCTTTTTCGGTAAGATATTCCATTTTCAAATTTTCATCGAGATGACGACGAATAAAAATCAAAACTTTAGCCTTGTGTTGTGCAGATGCACTATTATTTGCTTGAATAGTTTCACTAAGGCCTTCAACATTTAGATGCATTTCTACATCGAGAACCCATGACATATAATTTTTTCCAGAAATATCAAGGATTATAAATTCGAGTTTAGCGAGGTTAGCCATTGAGATCAATAAATGCGTGCCTGTCTTCTGACTTTGGTAACGGTAGAGACTTGTACTTAGTCTTCTGACTTTTGTAACTGTAGAGACTCGTGCTAATAACGTGTTATAAAATTTGGGTAGTGTTAGAATAAAATCTACACACTATACACTAAAAAAACTCTAACTATTTTTGCACAAGAATTTCTTCAAACTTCTCTATTTCTTTTTCTCACAATTTTCTCACAATTTTTTCACAAAATGATGGTGTATTACAAGCTTAGAAAATAGCTCAATTTATAGTGCTCTTAATTAGTGGAATACATCATCTTCCACTAATCTTAATTAGTGGTGTCTCCACTAAATGATGGACATCCATAAAAATCCATAATTAGTGGTGTTTCCACTAATTAGTGGAGCTTCCACTAATTCCCTAATAATTCACATAAATCCATAATTAGTGGAAGCTTCCACTAATTCACAATATATCATAACAGTATATCATTTTTTTGTGAAATTGTTCGATTTTTTTAAGTTGTTAAATAATAGAAACATTCATTGTAGCCGAGCACAAGGACGAAACTACAGGGCAGGGTGCGGGGCGCGGGGCGCGTGACATTTTTAAAAATTTTTAAATTAATCTTATAAAAAATTAATTTTTTTTGTTCAAAATCCTTTAAAATTTTAAATTTAGTCCCCCCAAATTTTTTTAAAAATTATAATATTCTTCACATAATATAATTTCCCTCCTCCCCTCCCAACAGCAAATCTCTGGTTCTTCTCTAGCCGAGCATGGCCTCAATATGGGATTAATTCAGGTTGGCCAAAACTAGGTCCAAGTTCATATATTACTTTTGAGTCGAACTCGCCCTTTATATTATTGAGTTTGGATAGCTCGAGCTCAAGTTCAAATTATGTATTTAATATTAGCTCACATTTTTACTTGACTCATAAGTCTAAATTCACATACTTATTAAATAAAATTATATAAATAGATTAATATAAATAAATAGATATGTACAAATCATTTAAATCTATCTATATAAATTCAATTACTAGATATACTTTAATATATTAAACTTAAATGAATTAAATTCTATTTAATACATTCAAATTCAAATAAATATCATATTACCACCTCTAATATTAACTATTAGAGATACATCATCATTGTATTAGAATAAATATGTCCAGCTCAATTCCTTAAATATAAAATTTAGATTAAAGAAAATAGATTTGAAGACTGTATCTTTCAAAATCATTTACATCATTTTCTTAGTTTGAGATACCCAGTCTATCTATGCCTGAAGGCCCTCATCATGGCAAATACTTGGGCCTTCCTTTCTGCAAAACATCCAGGAAAAATCAAGTGTTCCAAGAGCTAGTGCTAAAGATGAAGAGGAAGCTGGGCTGGAAGATTAGCTGCCTCTCTTAGGCTTGTAGAGGTGTACTGGTCAAATCAATTCTACAAGCAACTCCTTCATATGTTATGCAAACCCAACTCCTACCTGTTGGCATATGCGATCAAATTGATAAACTATCTCATAACTTTTGATGGGGCTTTAATGGTTCTCGGTCCAAATATATTTATCTCAAGTCATGGGACTCTATATGCACCCCTAAAGAGACAGGTGGTGTGGGTTTGAAGCGATTTAGGGAGATGAACAAAGCGTTTGTTGTCAAACCTGGCTAGCAGATATGCACACAACCGGAGAAACATTAGGTTAGATTGCTGGTATCAAAATATCTATGAGATGCACAACATACAAAGCTCCTAGACATGAATGTTGAAATGAAGAAGGGATCCTGGACTTGGAATAGTATCATAGCATGTAGGAAGGTTTTGGCCAAGGGGGCATGCTACATCCCAGGGAAGAACTCTCATTTGAACATATGGTCAGATCCGTGGGTGCCATACCTGAACGATTTCAAGCCTTTGCTGTCATTTAAGGACCATTCATCGATAAATTGGGTAACTGAGTTACTAGATCCGACTGGGCAAGCCTGGGATTACTACCTTATTTTCAACTTATTCCCGCCGCACATCGTGTCTGCCATCCTCAAATCTAAAATTCCAATTTCTCACGAATCAAACTCCCTTATTTGGGTCCCCTCTTCAACAGGGGAAATCTCGATTAGGTCAGCCTACCGGACGAATAATAAAGAGAGGTTTGGGAGTAATTCCCATATTTCACATCTTCTGTGGTAGAGGCTTTGGCAGTCGCAGCTTTATGGGAGACACAAGCATCTATTATAGCGGTTTCTATCCAACATTCTTCCCACGTGTATGATACTTTGCTCGATCATCCCTCTGGATATTGATCTCTGTTTCCTCTATTCACAGGACCGCGAGTCCCTACGACACATATTGTTGCACTGCCCAGTGACTAGGGGCTTGTGGAATTCCAAGTGGAACTTGCGGCTTGATGCATTCTCCCACATTTCAATGGAAGAATGGTTTGGGGAGCTTCTAAATCCTACAGGATGCATACCTTTGGCCATTGATGAAACTCAGGAAATGCTGAACTTTGTTGTGGTCTGTTTTGAACACCAAAGGGTCTTCGAAACCAAATCAGTTGGACGGAGTTAAGTCAACATGTTAATCGCCTTGCTAGGAAATATTGGCTCGCATCTAAGGCTGACTGCCCCCGGGCTGAGTCTACTCAGCTAGAGCCAAGTTGGACCCCACCAATTTCGACTGGGGAAGATAAATTTTGATGCCACTTTTGATGGAGACACTACCACTATGGCGTGGGTGCTACAGGACAATGTTTTCAGAATTGGACCGATTATCGAATCGAAAAAGTTACTGGTTCACGGTTTAATGATCCAATCGTAATTAGACCGTAATTGAATCGGTAATATTATAATTTAAAATTTAAAAATATAATTATTTTTAAAAGAAAATTGATCAATAATATAGTGTAATTTAAGTCTATAAAAAGATAAATATTCAAATTCATGATTAAAAATAGTCGTTTTAAGTTTATAACTAATAATCTAACACATTAAAGTAGTTTATTGAATTATATAATTTAATTTGTCCTTCAAAAATTATAAAATTTGTCCCAATTTTTTTTTTTAAAAAGAACCGATTTAATGTTAGACCAACTAGTTCACCAGTTGGACCGGTCGGCCCAACACGATTCTCTCAAAAACTATCGATTTTTTAGAGAATCGATTTGAATGACCAGACCGGACCGATTGGAGGATCGGTCCACGGTCAGATCGACCGGTCCGGTCCGGTCCAAAAATCCTTGCTACAGGATCATATAGGGAACATACTTGAGGCTAGAGCTGTCAAAATGGATCAACCTGGCTCAGCCCACGTGGATTGGCAGAAATATAGGTCGAGACTGGCCAATTTATTTTTTTGATGAATTGTCAAATCTTAAACCCAACCCAACCCTTCTTAGCCCATGGGCTGGCCTATGGGCCATTTATATATAAATATTTTTTAAAAAAAATAAATTTCATACCATAATTATATTTTTCAATTTTTAATTCTAATTCTAGTACAAATATAATGAATCAAATTATAATTTAAAATAAAATATAAATATCAAATAATAAGTTATATATATATTATCTATTATACTTTACACACATAATTCTATATAAATTTACAATTTTAACAAGTTCAAAAATTAAATATCACAAATCACATATTAAAATTCATAACTCTCAAATATATAAAAACAGTAATCCAATTTAAAAGTTCAAATTTAGAAGTATCAAAGTTAAAAATTAACATTTGTTTCACAATTTCATAGAAAGACCATGAAAGGCTACAAGTATTGCTCATACTGTCAGTCTACTAAAAAGATGCACATTCTTCAGTCATCTAAGATTTCTTCAATGATTTTATTTGAATCTACTGTTGACGATGATATCTTTGATATGGCTATTTCAAGGTTAAATTATTCATCTAATAATCACAATAAGAAAGAAGAATATAATTAGTATTATACTTACTAATTATGAACTAGTTAAAGAAACTAAAAAAATTATTATATATTACTATCATCATCTATAATTATTATGTGATTTTGACTTTCGAAATTTTTATAATTTTTAAATTTAGAGATTAAAAAAAAACAAAAGAGGGAGAGAGATGGCCCATGGGCTAAGTTCGGTCCAATCACACCCAACCCATGGGCTTTGTGGGCCGGGCCATGGATTAAGCCTATTTTGACAGCTCTACTTGAGGCTTGGACAAACAACTCCTCGACTGGAACTCCATTTCAAGCTGAGGCGGGAGTTGCTCTCCAAGCCTTAAAGTGGGCAAAGGAGGAAGATCCGCAATTTGCTGAATTTGAGGGTGATGCTCTGAATGTGGTGCTGGGTTTGCATGGTTCTCCACAGCACGTTGAGTGGAGTAGGAGAGATTATATATACCAAGGCAGACTCATCCTTTCTCACAGAACCAACTGGAAGATCAAACATATTGATAGGAGCTGCAACAAAGTTGCTCACAACTTAGCTAGTTGGGGAGGTTCGGCCTCTCATGGTTACCTCCATCCTTCCCTACTCCCCCTGATGTATTCTGTGATTGTGGGGGTGCAACTTCCCCCAACTGTAATGATTTCGAAGCTGATTTGGCTAATAGTAATGCTTAAATACTCACTTACCACAATATATATATATATATATATATATATATATATATATATATATATATATATTGTTATAAAATTAGGGTAGTGTTAGAATAAAATCTACACACTACACACTAAGAAAATTCTAACTATTCTTTGCACAAGAATTTCTCTTCAAACTTCTCTCTTTCTTTCTCTCACAATTCTTTCTCCAATCTTTCTTTCACTAATCTTTCTTTCACAAAATGATGGTGTATTACAAGCTTAGAGAATAGCTCTATTTATAGAGCTCTAATTAGTGAAATACATCATGGCATACATCATCTTCAATTAATGGTGTCTCCACTAAATGGTGGACATCCATAAAAATCTTCTAATAATTCACATAAATCCATAATTAGTGGAGCCTCCACTAATTAATGGAGATTCCAATAATTCATAACACTCCCCCTTGGATGTCCATCCATACATAAAGAATATGCCTCGTTAAAACCTTACTAGATAAAAACCCAGTGGGAAAAAAAATCTAGTGAAGGAAAAAGAGTACACTTCTATATGTATCTTTATTACTCCCCCTGATGAGATGATTCCTTTAAATCTTCAAACCGACGCATACCGATTTTATATCTCAACTTTTCACATGTTGCAGTCGGTAAAGTCTTCGTGAAAATATTTGCGAGGTTATCACATGACCGAATTTGTAGCACATCAATTTCACATTTCTTCTGGAGTTCATGAGTAAAGAAGAATTTTGGTGAAATATGTTTTGTCCGATCTCCTTTAATATATCCTCCTCGTAATTAAGCTATGCAAGCTGCATTGTCTTCATAAAGAGGAGTTGGAATACCTTTGATTGATGATAATCCACAACTTTCTCGGATATAATGAATCATGAATCTTAGCAATACACATTCTCGACTTGCTTCATGAATGGCTATAATTTCAACATGATTTGAAGAAGTAGCTGCTATAGATTGTTTCGTAAAACGCCATGATATAGCAGTATTTCCACATGTGAATAGATAGCCCGTTTGAGAAAGTGTTTTATGTGGATCAGATAAATAACCAGCAACTGCATACCCTATCAATGTTGGACTGGTTTTATTTAAATAAAATAATCCGAGATCAATTGTACTTTGGAGATATCGAATGACTTGTTTAATTCCATTCCAATGTCGTTGTGTTAGTGAAGAACTAAATCTTGCTAATAAATTGACAGCAAAAGCAATATCGAGTCGTGTATTATTAGCAAGATACATCAATGCACCAATTGCACTTGAGATATGGTACTTCGAGGACCAAGGAGTTCTTCATCATTTTCTTGAGGTCGGAAAGGATCTTTATCCACATTTAATGATCGGACGATCATTGGAATACTCAATGGATGTGCTTTGTCCATGTAAAATCTTTTTAGCACTTTTGCTTTGTATATGTTGATTGATGAATAAATGTTCCACTCTCCAGGTGTTCAATTTGTAAACCAAGGCAAAATTTGGTTTTCAGATTTCGAATTCTCTTTTTAAATAATCAATTGTTTCTTAGAGCTCTTCGAGAGTTCCAATAAGATTAATATCATCAACATATATAGTTAATATCACAAATTTAGAACCAGATTTCTTAATAAAAACACATGGACATACCTGGTCATTTTTAAATCCCGCTTTCAATAAATATTCACTAAGGCGTGTGAACCACATGCGCCCGATTGCTTCAGGCCATATAATGATTTACGCAACTTGATGGAGTAATTTTCACGAGGATAATGTTTATATGCTTCGGGCATATGATATCCTTCGAGGATTTTCATGTAAACATCATTTTCTAAATTTCCATACAAGTAAGCGATGACAACATCTAATAGGCGCATATCTATCTTTTCATGTCTTGCCAAGCTGATAAGATATCGGAGTGTAATAGCATCAACAACAGGAGAATAAGTTTCATCATAATCAATACCTGGTCTTTGTGAAAAACCTTGGGCTACTAATCGCGCTTTATATCGAACGATTTCACTCTTTTCATTGCGCTTTCGCACAAATATCCATTTGTAGCCAACGGGTTTTATACCTTACGGTGTTCGGACTGCAGGTCCGAAGACTTCACGTTTTGCCGGTGCATTTAACTCCGATTGAATCGCATCTTTCCATTGCGACCAATCTTTTCTATGCCGACATTCATCAAGCGATCTTGGTTCGGGATCATCATTATCCTGTGTAACATCAAGAGATATATTGTATGCAAATATATTATCAATAACGGTTTCTATCCGATTCCAACTTCTACCGGAAGTGGTATAATTGATAGAAATTTCGGTGTTACTTTCATCAACTTACGGTTCTTTGTCATCGGTTCTCTCTTGGTCTTTATCATTCTTTTCTTCAATATGATCTTACGGATCATTTAATCCTCTTTTCTTTCGAGGATTTTTATCTTTAGAACCAAGAGGTCGGCCACGCTTACGGCGTGTTTTTGACTCAGCGACTATAGGTATAATATTTTGTTCTGCTTGGAACTTCAATTCGAATAGGAGCATTTATAGGCTGGAATATGCGATTTTGTAACTCTTACGGAGTCAACAAAAGCGTCGGCATTTGATTTGCAATGTTTTGCAAATGAATTATCTTTTGAACTTCAAGTTCACATGCGCTTGTGCGCGGATCAAGATAATTTAATGATGTTGTCCAAGCAAGATTCTTTTTATCTTTGTTTTGGTTCTCCCCTAATTTAGGGAATAATGATTCATCAAAATGACAATCGACAAATCTTCTTTGTGAATACATCTCTGTCGGGGGTTCAACATACACGATAATAGAGGGAGAATCATATCCAACGTATATCCCCTTTCTTCTTTGAGGACCCATCTTTGTACGTTGGTTTGGTGCAATGGGAATATATACTGACACACCCAAAAATTCTTAAATGAGCAATATTTGGTTCGACCCAAAAGCCGATTGCAAAGGAGAGAATTTATGATAACTAGCTAGTCTTATACGTACAAGTGTTGCGGCATGTAGAATAGCATGTCCCCAGTGCGGATGTTGGGAGATTTGTTTTCATTAATAATGGTCTAGCAATTAATTGTAATCGTTTAATTAAAGATTCGACAAGACCATTACGTGTGTGAACATGAGCTACGGGATGTTCAACATTAATCCCAATTGACATGCAATATGCATCAAAAGCATGTGATGAAAATTCACCGACATTATCCAAACGGATATTTTGAATGTGATGGTCAGGAAATTGTGCTCGTAATTTAATTATTTGAGTAAGTAATCTCGCAAACGCCGGGTTGCGAGTAGATAATAAACATACATGTGACCATCGAGATGATGCATCAATTAAGACCATAAAATATTTGAACGGTCCACATGGTGGATCAATAGGTCCACAAATATCTCAGTGAATCCGTTCGAGAAATGTAGGACTTTCGGCTCCTACTTTTCTCGGTGATGGTTTAACAATTAATTTGCCTAGGGAACATGCGGTACATGCGAATTTTTCTGATGTTAATATCCTTTTATTTTTTAAAGGATGACCATGTGTATTCTCAATGATTCTTCTCATCATGGTAGATCCCGGATGACCTAACCGGTCATGCCAAATGCTAAAAGTAATAGGATCAGTAAACTTACGGTTTACTAGATGATGAATTTCAATTGTACGTATTTTTACAAAATATAGACCGAGTAGAAAAAGACGGCAGTTTTTCTAATATCGATTTCTTACCCAAATGCATTTGAGTAATAAAAAGATGCTCAATCCCATTTTCCTCATTTGTTTCAACATGATACCCATTTCTGCGGATATCTTTAAAACTCAATAAATTTCTTACGGATTTTGAGGAAAATAGTGCCTTATCAATAATAATTGTTGTTCCTTTAGGCAACAATATACTAGCTCTTCAGGAGCCCTCAATTACATTTGCACTACCGTTTATCGTATAAATATTTATTTCTCCCATTTTGAGATCAGAAAAATATTTCTCATTTTTTAGTATGGTGTGTGTAGTTCCACTATCAATAATGCATATATCATCATTAACAACAGACCATCCGAACACAAATATATATATATGTAAACGTAAATATTATTAGAATAGAATGAAAATGAAAATACAAAAATATCGGGGTGAGGCTTTAGTTCTTTTGGACACTTGCCATCACCAATTAAATGGTCTATCCTACCGATGCGGGTGTTCAAAAAATCCGATACATCCATATGGGTAATATTGATATTAAGATCTTCGGGATCACTATCGTCATCCTCAACATTATTTATTGGATGTTGAGAAAAATTTGCTTCCACATTTTTATTTTTCAATGAAGCTTGATACAATTCAACTAAATGCTTAGCCGTACTGACAGTTTCGTGACCAATGACCTTTCATGCCACATCTATAACATATATCCTCATGCTTTTCTTCAATTTCTTTTTCTTTTCCCTTTTGATCTTTTCTGTTCCACTTGGTGGCGAGGATTTCTCACGATTTGATTATAATTGTGATAAGGGAAATATCGAGCGTGACTACGACCATAACCACGACCACGGCCACGGCCACGGCCACGACCACGACTATAACGATGGCTTCTGCTGGAGCCAACGACATTCACTTCAGGAGTCTTTGTAGAGCCGATTGATGCAGCTTCATGATTTCTCAATAATAACTCATTATTTTTCTCTGCAATGAGGAGGGCGATAATTAAATCTGTAAATTTTGTATACCCCTTTTCTCGATATTGTTGCTTTGCGGGACAATATTCGAGGCATGAAAGGTGGAGAATGTCTTCTCCAACATATCTTCATCGATCACTTTTTCTCCGCATAATTTTAATTGAGATGTAATTTTATACATTGCGGAGCTATATTCATTCACGGTTTTAAAATCTTGCAACCTCGGGTGCAACCATTCATACCGTGCGAGTAGGTAGTACGACCATCTTCGGGTGGTCAAATCTTTCTTTTAAATTTACCCACAGGCCATATGGATCTTTTTCGGTAAGATATTCCATTTTCAAATTTTCATCGAGATGACGACGAATAAAAATCAAAGCTTTAGCCTTGTGTTGTGCGAGATGCACTATTATTTGCTTGAATAGTTTCACTAAGGCCTTCGACATTTAGATGCATTTACGCATCGAGAACCCATGACATATAATTTGTTCCGGAAATATCAAGGGCTACAAATTCGAGTTTTGCGATGTTAGCCATAGAGATCAATAAATGCGTACTGTCTTACGGCTTTGGTAACGGCGAAACTCGTGCTTAGTCTTCGGCTTTTGTACCGGTAGAGACTCGTGCTGATAACGTGTTATAAAATTAGGGTAGTGTTAGAATAAAATCTACACACTACACACTAAGAAAATTCTAACTATTCTTTGCACAAGAATTTCTCTTCAAACTTCTCTCTTTCTTTCTCTCACAATTCTTTCTCCAATCTTTCTTTCATTAATCTTTCTTTCACAAAATGATGGTGTATTACAAGCTTAGAGAATAGCTCTATTTATAGAGCTCTAATTAGTGAAATACATCATGGCATACATCATCTTCAATTAATGGTGTCTCCACTAAATGGTGGACATCCATAAAAATCTTCTAATAATTCACATAAATCCATAATTAGTGGAGCCTCCACTAATTAATGGAGATTCCAATAATTCATAACATATATATATATATATATATATATATATATTTGTCAAGATTATAAGGTATTGTTTCCCTGATATGCCCTTGAACTGTGATGGCATTCTCTGACTCGGAATGGGACCAGTATGAGATGACCGCCAGCTTTGTCCACATCAGATCCCTTTTCCTTTTAAAATCCTTATTTATTTTTTTATTTTAAGTCTTGAAGATTTAACTTTTGCATTAAAGAATTTGGAAAAAAAAAAAGGGGTAAAAGTTAAAACAAACAAATTTTAGTGTTTTGAATTGATTCTTATAGAGGGAAAAATGGATAAGAGAAGAAAATAAATAGATTAAGTTTAGTTAAAAATATTCAACTTTATGTCTTTCTCAAAAGAGAAAAAATTAACTATACTAATTAAAATATCTATATTTGAAATATTCATACTCACATCAAACCTCTTGCACCTTCTTCTATCAACTAATGGTTTCTTAAGTTTGATTAGTTGAATAATCTAATAATATTAACTCAATGGAAGCATACGGAGTTATCCGTCAGCATTATTTTAACGGCTGATTACGTACCATCATCAACGTTCAACACCGTTAGTTGCTTTGATTCTTGATCCATTAAGAATAGAAAGTCAATTTATCAAAACGAAGCTACTTCCAGTTTATTGAACATCAACAAACGTACCAAAAGAAAAAAGATTATATAATCAGGACAATTATCTTCCATGACTACCAAAGGAAATCTAGTGGTGGAAAGAACACGATAAAATGGGCAAGGCAACAATTCAGATTCATTAACATCACAATATTGTCACCTTTCAAACAGGAAGTATGAAAATCTGTTAAGTAGCACATATTACACCACAAAACAAACAACCATTGACCTTGTAAAAGACGGGAAGCTCTCTAAATTTGCTCTCTCTCTCATCACGATAAACCAGAATGTCTCAATCACACGATCATAACCTTCACATAGTTGGCCTCATACTAAGACGAGTTGCTATTTTCTGACCCAGAGACTTATCAGCCTGCAAGGAAACGCATTGTTACATCGGTAGAACTTGCTTCTCGAGACACAGATAAAACTCCAAAAGCTAAGAGCACAAGTAATGCAGAATAAGAAAGGCAAATGGAATTTAAATCAGACCTGAGTCCAGTATGATATCCAAATGCTGTGGATTTCATGAGTAACTCTTGGGTCAGATAAAGCATCAACCCATCGGTTGATAAATCTCTCTTGCCTGAAAAAGTACAAACGATAGAATTTAAAAAGTTCCAAAGGACACATCATAAGTTAAATAGCTATAAAGGGTTAATACATACCTGTCACGAGCCCAGGATCGGTATCTCTCTCCTGGTTGCTTGAAGTTGTTCTCCTTCTCAATGATGCACTGCACGAAAAACAGAAAAATTCCCATTGATCCATGCATAAATTGATCAAAAATCCTAAAGACCACATTTGAAGATGGAAGGTATCATGTATCTTAAACAAAGATTGCCATGATTTCAGCTGCCCCCATGAGAAAATAAATGATCGGGCCCAATAATCAGCTTGGATATATATGACAACAAAACATAGACATCCTTTTCTAACATCACCTACCCAATCGCCCAAAAAGAAAGTTGTTTTTGCAAAAGACTGAATAAGCAATTTCTTCATATGCAGTTTGGGCACAAGTCACAAAGCAACATCAAACTCCGATAACCTATACATGTTAAAATACAAATTTCAAGCATAAATAGCGATTAGGATAAAGGCAGAAAATTACCCTATCGCGCTTTCCTCTTAAAGCAGGTGGAGGAATGGGGTGCCTCTCAGCATGACGACAAGGATCATACCTCGAGGGGAAATAATTGATCTGCAGAATTACGACAATTTCCAATTAAACAATAACTCAAATAAATACTTGAGTAAGGAACAAGATATCAACTAGTGTCAATAAAGCCAACGCTTCTCTTCAAACCAAATATGGGGGAAACATACCTCCTCATCCCTGTGCATGAAATTCATGAATCCCTCATGATGATTGTTGTGATGAGCACACTTGGGAGCATTAGCAGGAAGCTGCAGATAATTTGGCCCAAGACGATGGCGCTGAGTATCTGCATATGAGAATATCCGAGTCTGAAGCAACTTGTCATCTGAATAATAAATTCCAGGGACAATAATGGCAGGACAAAAGGCAAGCTGCTCATTCTCAGCAAAGAAGTTGTCAATATTCTTGTTCAGAACCAACCGTCCCACTGGTTGCAGAGGTAAGATGTCCTCAGGCCAGGTCTTGGTAACATCAAGGGGATCAAAATCGAATCTGTCTTCATGATCAGGATCAATTATCTGGATAAAAAGTTTCCACTCTGGATAGTTGCCAGCTGCAATGGAGTCATAGAGATCCTGTGTGGCATGGCTGTGATTAGATCCTCCAACCCTAACAGCTTCTTCCTCCAGCAGACACTTCACACCACAAGTTGGCTTCCAGTGAAATTTCACATAATGTGCTTTTCCAGCCTTGTTGATTAGAGTGTAAGTATTAACACCAAATCCTTCCATGTGTCTGTAATCTTGTGGAACACCCACATCATCAAAAAGGAATGCGAACATATGCAAACTCTCAGGATGATGGGAGAAGAAGTCAAGGATTCTCCAATTCTCCTGGATGTGGGACTTTGGATTGGGTTTCAGAGCATGGACCATATCTGGGAATTTCATTCCATCACGAACGAAAAAGACAGGGAAGTTGTTTCCCACCAAATCAAAGTTACCCTGAGTTCATAAAAACCAGTTAGTCATATATAAGAGGAAATTATTCAACTTCAAAAGAACACGAATCCTGATACACCAGATCTACTCAAGTAATGCAGAGTAAAAGAGCATATTCTATCACACTATCCTATAATAAATGATAAATAACAAATATTCCCAGCGGAAGGAGAAGATAAGAAAGGGTGATCAAGTGGATGGAAAGCAGGAAACCTGGTACAGAAACAAAGAGCAAGAGTCAAAACTACTATTCGGATGAGGTTCTTCAGACAGAGGGCATGGCTATTAGGGATTCTAATGCTTAGAAAGCCACTTCAACACATAGCTGATATCATGCTCTTTGAGAGGATAGTTCAATAAGTAGTTTATGTATATCTGCAGTAAATGATTTCTCTTGGAAGCAGGATAGGGGAAATGGTAGGATACTAATTCCTTCATAAGATTAGCATAACCATCTCGGTCCAAGTCAAGAACTTGGTGCCACATAGTTTCAAAGGAAGGTCATCTTGTTCAGAAAACATAATGGCAAAAGAAATAATCTGCTGCCATATTGCAGAACACAACAAAAGTGGAACAAATGTTGGGCGTTCTACATGTCAGATATCCGCAACTTTCAGACCCAAAGCCCTTAAATTCTGATCAACCAAAGTTAAAACACAGTCTCCGATCCAAGAAAAGATCATTAATTCATCATTTATAATTGGCTGTCTGCCCATCTCAGAACTAAGCATTCTGCATATTCAAAATTTTAATTGACCATATTTCAATCTTGGCAGTAAAAAGCAACTGAAAAATTAACAAGAAAATTAAGTATAACCTACCTCCCTTGTGTAAAATTTGACTGCGAAACCTCGGGGGTCCCTAATAGTTTCAGGACTTCCACGCTCATGGATAACAGTGGAGAATCGAACAATCACAGGTGTCTGAACTCCAGGGGCACGAAGAAAATCAGCACAAGTAAGATTGGAAATATCATGAGTGACCTCAAAGAAGCCCTTGGCACTGGCACCTCTGGCATGAACAACACGTTCTGGGATCCGTTCACGGTCAAAATTGGCAAGTTTCTCCAGCAAATGATAATCCTCAAGGAGTATTGGACCTTAAAAAAATGATGGAGACTTTAGGGCAATGGACAAAGTTTTAGATCCAAAATAAACTTACAAAGCATGAAGCATCAAATACTGGGAAACTGTGAATGCTAGTAAAAACACCCTATATAGAGAAGCATTCATTATAAAACAAGATTTTAAATGTTGCACTGGCATGAACAACTGGGAAATAGATATCAATGTGCATATCAAGTTATTGCCTCAAATATTCAAGAAGTAATAGTTTTCTTTACCCTAGATAGTCTTGAGAGGACAAAACGATTCCTTAGAAGGAGCTCACCAACCAAATTAAGAGGGATTACAAAAGCAAAAACTTACTTTTTAACAGAAAAGATTCTGCCTAGCACGTAATATTATTCATGTCAAGACTTAAAACTATTGAGTTAGCGACCAGAAGGTAAACAATATATAAATAAAAGGCCTTTTTCATCAGATCAAAAAGTCAGAATAGGATTAGTCTCAATTACAAAATACCAAAAAATAAAAAGCTTACCATTCTATTGCTGATAGCAATATGAAAGAATTGAAATTCTGTTTTTACACTGAAGAACGTATACAAAAACATTTTGGCTGGTGTGCTGCCAGAGCAATTTTTGCTCAAATACCAATTACCCTTAGCTACATAGTTCTCTTCTTGTTGGGGACCCAATCCCTCTTTATGACTCCTCAGTCCTCCCTCTCCACTCTCCTCTTTCAATTATTCTATGAATTCATTGTCCTTTAATATCTTACAAGATTACTCCTGATGCACAGCAACGTTTCTCTTAAAAGGCTAAGTGATTTGATTTTAGGATAGAATATGATAATCAGTAGCCCATACTTTCCCTACTTTAATATCAGAAGCGCCAAGCAAACCCTCCATCTACAATGTGTCCATGCCAGAAAACTTCTGCCAATCCTCATAAAAAATAAAGAAAACTTCTGCCAAAGCTTTGGCATGTATAAGAATTATAAAAATCAAGCTTTCGCTGAAAAACTGACCAAAGAAAAATTTTATCACTAAACCATAGCTTTAATAATAAATTGGTACTTTATATAAAAATTATCATTGTCAGTAAATACATAATTTTTGCTATAAACTTGTCTAGAGCTTGCCCTGAAATATGGCAAATTTCACACCACCTTGAGAAACCAAAAGCCTATCAACTATCTCCTCTAGTAC
Source organism: Voacanga thouarsii (assembly GCA_026120185.1). NCBI lineage: Eukaryota > Viridiplantae > Streptophyta > Magnoliopsida > Gentianales > Apocynaceae > Voacanga > Voacanga thouarsii. The sequence goes on along the minus strand of JANUWF010001672.1, from coordinate 339,664 downwards.
TTCCCGGAAGACCAAATAAACAAATGCTAAAACAAGAAGTGGAAGACAAAAACGGAAAAAGGAGAGAAAAAAAAACGTAGAAAAAGTTGGTCATCATAGGCCAGAAGAACCATGACTGTAGTGGTAGTTGTAAACCTGTAACTGTTGTTGTTGCTGTGAAGGTGCAGAAACAACTTTCACTTCTAATCAGTGAAGGCCAGGACACGGGGAGGAAATGAGAAAGAAATCGAAAAATTACGCAGAAATGGCAAAACAATTGAGAGATGCCCAAAAACGAATAGAACAAATTAAGAGCAATACTTTATTCTGGGATGTGGGGAGGAGAGACAATAAATTCCTGGCTTAAAGATAAGAGACAAAAAAGAGAAGAGAGTAGACGGAAAGGTCAAAGGCAAGGGAAGAGCGATAGATAGCTATTGATCAAAATTTTCTCTGGCAGGACCAAACATTTCCCATACCATGAAGGTCCACCACGCACCTCCATAGGCGACAAATATTACTGTGCAGGAAGCATAACAACATAGACGATTTGTCCCCCTTTATTGAACAAGGAATGATTAGACCAACTAAAATAAAACATCGTATCAACAAAACAAGAAACTTCCGTGAGAGTAAAAGTCAACAACAAAAATGATAATCCGAAATACCTCTGGTTCCAACAGTGAGAGAAGAGTTATTGTTCCAAACTGGTGCACCAGAATTGGTTGTCCAAAAAGGAGAATTGTTAGCACTTGAAGGGCGGTACTGAAACAAAATCGAAACAAACAAATAATCAATCAAAACACACACAAACTCGTGACAACTCAATGAACTTTGGATTCTTCGCCGAAACGAGGAAATCATTCTAGCGAAACAAACAGAAATCGAAACTTTACATCCAAAATCAAAAGTTTATACACGATTGCCCATACAGAAAAGCTGAAAAATTTCCCGACTCGTTAAAATGAATGAGCTTCGTATTTTTCACGCAAACGAATAAATCATTCAGGATACTCAACAGAACGAGAAATTTAATACTGATATAAAAATTTCATCCTACCGGACCACTGTTTGGAATACAAAATTCAAGAGCTTCTAGTACCTTGCAGGGATCCATGGTCGGTTAGAGACCTAGAGCGGTGGCTTGAATTTGTCCGGCGAACGATCGGAGCAGAGAACTGAGTGTCGTGTGGCGATCACTTTCTCTCCCTTGCAAAGGGGGGGAAATTCCTATTTATAAAAGGGTGGGGTCATCCCGGGCTCGCACTTCTATTCATTTGCAGCTGAAAATGTGATCCATTGGCCTTTTTCATTTTTTTCATTTTTTTTATTTTTTTCACAACTCATTACCATTTTAGTTAAATTGTTCTCTTCATAAACTTTATCTCTATCCTCCAATTACCTAACGTTCTTAAATACTGATAACATAGACAATTAATTATGTATTTGCACATACTGATAATATGGACAATTACCTAATCTACCAAAAGAGTGGTTATATTTTCTTAATTTGTGACAAACTAATACAAATATATCTTAATTAACGCATTTCAATTTTGTCACTTTATGATCATTACTTAACAAATAATGATACGTTTAAATATTTTCTGTGACAATAATAATTATTATTATTATTATCATAATTGTAATTCTTATTATTTTTTAAATGAATAAGTTAGTGGCATAATTATAATTAATAGGTTGAAAATATAATTATAACTCTTTATATATATATATATATATATATATATATAGTTGATGAATACTTTTAGAGCAACACCTAATAGTATCATAATAATACGTAAATATAATAGAATTCAATTAAAAATTTTGATATATATACAAGGAATCTTATAATATATATATATCAAAAATTTTTAATGAACTCGTATAATATACGTATATCAAAATATATATATAACGAATCTATATCATACACATATGTCAAATTAGTTCTCTTATTATTATAAATAAATATCTTGAATTTTTCAATGAAAATTAATATAATAATTTTATGAATGCAATTTGTTATATTCAAAATATGATCCTCTATTAAATATAATCAAACGTCCTTTGCGATACTTGTCAAGTGATTTTTTTCAAAATTTATGTGGTGAATTTTTTTTAAGTGAAAATGTAAATAATTATAGCAACAAAGAATAATAATAAAAAAATAAAAGGATAATAAATGAAGACATCATATATTGATGGGTCGTTATCCGTATTTTGGCATATCCAACGCCGCATCACAACCACACCCGGGAACGATGACATGGACCGTTGAGATGAGACACGTGTCGTGAGAACCTTGAAGTGTGTGCTCCATTGAAAGAGTGCTTGGAGAGAGCTATTTTGGACATTGTCCGAGGTGGACGCAGTTTGCAGTGTGAACGCGGCGGATTTCCCGAATATGCCGATTACGCGATTAGGATGGGCCGCCGCTGGATGTGGCCGTCCACCATCTCGACACTCTTTGTATCCAAAATGATTTGCAGACGACGGCGTTACATTCTCGGAAACCATAAGTTGTTTCTTTCCCATTAATAAGTTGAGACTTTAATTCTTGTTAAATATGGTTTTATTTTAAAATTTAATCACAATTAAGTATAAAATTATCTAAGTATACATATTAAATAAATTAGTATGCAAAACTTGTAAATTATATTTGAAATATATCTACGACAAATTTAATCTAAATACTTAACTTAAAATCACTTATTTATTGAAGATTTGTTTCAAAAATAAAGAAATATTGAATTTTAATATTAATTTATATATATATATATATCAATCAATCAAACTTTCCTTTTGAACTTATTCATTGTTTTGACACTGTACATTTTTGTACAAATAGTGTTTTATTTAAAAGAATTCATGAGATTTATAAATAATATTTAATGCAATATTTCACAAGATTCATGAATAATAGGATTTAATGTTTTATAAGATTCATAAATGATATGATTTAATATTTTTACTTGGTACATTTGTGTATATTCGAAAAATAAGTTGATATTCTTTTATTCTTAAAAGAGTACAAATATTAGAAATATAGGAAAGATTTAAAAATATTTGAAAACACAATAGAATTCATTCTTAAATTGAAATATACTAAGGTGAATATAAAGGTTTAAAACGGAAAAGGCAATTTTCTTGAATGATAGGTTTATAACTTAATTAAATCTTCAAAAAAATGTTGTCAATTGTTCTTCTATTTGAAGAAAGACTCCAACCATCTTCAATAGGTGTGTTTCACACGCCTCTAATCTTATAAAACTTTATTTCTTATTTTGCTTTCTCTCTTGTTACTCAGTATTTCAAAGCCAACTATTTTGAAGATACTATAATTTTCCTCTTAGTTCTAAAAATTGCTGATTCGAACGTTTAATAAGGAAGAAAATGTAAAACATATCATTCTATCAAGAATAATATTATATACCATCACTTTTATACTTTATTTCTTAACATGGTTATGATTGATAATAACTTTTTTAATTGCTGAATTTTGTAATAAATCTTGATTTTTCCACCAATAATCATCACCAGTGAAAAAAACAATGATGTATAATTTATCATATGCAGCATATAGCAAGAATTTTCTATCAAATATAGAAATTAAGAAAATGCATCAAGGAAACTACCATTGATATTTCACAATTGAGGGAAAATAACTTAATCCCAACAAGTTCTACACATGTTAGATACAGGGGGGGAAAAGCCCGGGGCAAGTGGCATGTTTATCTGAAAATCAAGCATCCAACCACACAATAAAACTGCTTATTCCCTAAAATAATTAGTAATGGCATATTGCATTACATGACTTGGATTAAGTATCAAGAGATTAACCTTCAGACTGCTACAAAGAGTCACTGCAGCTCAACGCTACACTGTGTTGCAGCTGTATATTCTTGTTCAAAGCAACCAAAATCTGGTAAAATACTAGGAATGCCACGAGATCCCTCATCATCACAGGACAAACAATAGCCATTGAGCTCAATAATTTTCATTTTCTCGGTTGTTGTAGCTGAGTCCTTTGGTGTGGATTATTGGCCAAAGCAGATTTTCCCAGGACATTCAGGGCTTTCATCCGTTGCATCTCTTTCCCTGCAATTAACATATAAATCAAGAAAGGCATCAGTTTCCAAATAACTATCCAACCCGTCCCATGCCATGCCCCCCCAAAAAAAAAAACAAAACAAAGGGACAAGGAGAACAAAAGAAACACTTAACCAACAATCATAGACTCTTGCCATTCAACATAGGAGCCAGAAGAGTACACAAATTCTTAACCTACATCATACACATAAAAGGGGAAACAGATATAAAATGCATTAAGTCCACTGCATAAAGAAGCCCAGGGGGAATATCATGCCTATAAATTCACCCCAATAGCAAGCTAATAATATGATGGACGAAGAATCACTAGTCATGGGCACACCATCGATATTCATATTAATTGACATTCTTTTGTAGATATCAAATACATCTTTTGATGCAGGACAAAATCCTTATTAGCTTAGGTTTATTCTGTTTCCTTATTAGCAACACTGTTGAAGGACAGAATCCCACTTATGTTTTGTTCTCGGATTAGGCTCTGTACTGCTCGAATTCCAACCTTGTAACCATAACCTTGATGATGGATGGCCTTTGGTTGGTTTTCTTCCCGAAGAACCAGGGGTTTGCTAAATTAGTCCATAAACTTGGGGTTTCCATTGGTGTCACAATCATCGAGGATCCTTTGCTCCCACTTGACGCCAACAGGAGTGCAAGAACAAGGAAAGGATTTGATTCACATGGAAGCTATGGATTTTAGAAGCAAAGCCAATGGAAACCCTAGTTTAGGGGCTAATTTAGCCCTAGGTTGTTAAGGAAGAACAAAAGCCAAAGCCTATCAATGATATCTGTTCATGAATATTGTCATGACTCTTTGAAGCACATCATCAACAATGTCATATTAATAAATACCTAATTCCACGAGACAATGGTGATATCTTTCCCCCTTGTCCAGAAGATTTAAGGCTTTGAGGATACAAAGTTAATAATTATTTAGTTACTTGACTCAGATTTCATAAAAAACTGAGATTTACAAAGAAATAAAACAGGAAACCACTTGTGAGGTGAACCAAAGATGGTTTTGACCAAGCAATAAATAAGACAGTTGGGACTGTAGTTAACACGTGGCACACTGATGGTCATGGAGGAAATAATGAATGACTAGTGACAACATTCAACGTAGCCCCACTTGTTTTAGATGATCCATAATTAGACAATGGTTTGATGTTTTTGCAGCTAAGAAAATGATACAAAAGACAAATTATAAGACAACTAACAAGAGAATATTTCAGACACAATCCCTTAGGTATTCTTTTCGGAACTAAGATAATAACTCAAACCTCCATCCTTTACACTCCTTTGTTACATGGTGGATCTAAAGGCAAGATGAAAGGTGTTTTCCAAAGCAACTAATTAGGCTCTGTACCAAGCAAAAGTAATCTGCTTGATACTTGACAAACCTGTTCAGAGAGCTCAGATTACAGAAGTTGTCTAGAGATATCAAGCGCACAAAAAGTTATAGATGGACCTAAATTAAAACTTGCGGGATATATAAACACCAAAAGTAATGTGATGGCAAAGTGCTTGATCCTTGCTAAGAGAAATCTTCAAGATATTTCACTTGAATAGAGATGCAATGCTACTGTTTTTTTGTCCCTAGTCAATAAGCAAGTTGAGAATTTCAGAAACTTTATTAAGGTTAATCACAGAGGAAACATGCAGCCTGACCAGTGATTATTCTAAAAGAACAGAAACATGGATGTTCCATTTACACTTCAGAAGGTAAATGCAGATTATAATTCCATTACAAGTTCCAGGGAAGAGGGAAAAGTCTCCATTCCAGTTTAACACCCTGTCATAGAATATGTGCATGCAGTAATATGTCTAGTTCAGATGTTCTGACTCTCACATCCTAGAAGAACCTAAGCATTGAAAACTAACTTTTGTTTACTGATGATAGAAGCAGATTACAAGAGTTTAGAACAGGAAATTGCTTCTTACCTTAGTATGTCTAGTTCAGATGTTCTGACTCTCACATCCTAGAAGAACCTAAGCATTGAAAACTAACTTTTGTTTACTGATGATAGAAGCAGATTACAAGAGTTTAGAACAGGAAATTGCTTCTTACCTTCCTCTATTGTTAACTGAATTGCTCTTTTCTCTAACTCAACCGCATGTCTGCTGAGCTCAGCTGGGGATAGATCTCGGAGCCCTAATATAGTAACACCAAACAAAAATATTCGACTAGATAAATAGCCGATCCAAAATACACACAAAGAGCAAAATTCCAGAATTCCAGGACTTACTCTGGACGTAATCCCTGCAATTAGGCTCGTCACATTCCTTTAAGAACTTTTGCAGGTGGGCATACCTCTCTCTCCTCTGTTCCTCATTTGTAGCACTTAAAGTAACATAACTAGGACATTCTAAATTGACCTTGAGAGAGTCAGTATGGGCAGGTTGCATCCCAGGACAATATTTGCCCCAAAAAGTGGGAGCTGATGGTGCACAAAGTGAATTATTCATTGGTACAGCTACATTATTTGCTGTAGGAACAGGTTCACAATAATTATTATTTGTCCTCGGATGAGCTTGCTTTTGAGGACTTTCCAACTGCAACTGATGTAACTGCCTTGTCTGAGCACACTCAAAAATTTTGTTCACTTTGCTATGAGTACTTCCCATGCCCAGCTCTAACTCAAATCTTCTGCGTGCATTCATAATTTGCTCATTTGCACAACTATTGCTTAAAGCTGGATAAAATGGTGAGTTAGAAGGGCATTCTGGCGTAAGTCTCTTATTTCCACAAACTTTAACAGCATCCGTACTTAGAACTCCCCCAAGAAAACTCAAATTTTCTTGACGGTTCCGTGCCAGGCCCCCATTTTGATTCTGAACATCTCTCAGAGCTGTCTTTTTAATAGCACCATGTGGCAGCTTATCCTGAACCGACGGAATACCAGCTCCAGCAGTGCCCAGCTTATAAGCAGGAATGTCAACTCCACCATTATCCACTCCGTGGTTATTGGTTTCAGCATTAATCATTTGTGTCATTAAAAAAAACCAATCCAATTCACAGAAAATGCAGACGGACCTTCAGAATGCCTGAACACAAAACAAAATAATAAATACTTAGTTAAGGTCTTTCTTGTAAAGCATCGTTGTAAAGCAACAAAAGTGCGAGGATATGTGTAGTGCTGTTGCACTATAACTGGAACAGATTGCCCAGATGTGCTGTACCCTTACAAAAGAACATAAGAACAGGATTGAGGCGCAGTCTATAAGCCATAGAACAAAGAAAACTAACTTCATTCTACCACACTGAAAACCATTATCATGAATGTAAAATGTTTTGATAACAGGTCATTTAATCTCAACCAAATCCTGAGCCACTGACATAAGAAAACCGCAAGTTAGCTCATTTAAGTATAAAACCAAGAAAAAGGGAAGGAAAAACTGACAGCATGAATTTTTCTTTTCAGTTCTTACAAAGTAACCCTTTTTTTCACTCCATAAATTAACCATTAAGCACATAATTATAACTGGAAATTATCCTGCATAACCCAACATTTTGAATGTATACCAGATTTCATTTTACATATTTATTAAAAGCAAAAATGTGTTAAATTAGTCAGAAGCTATACAGCAACAATTTCACTCAAAATTCAATAAAGATGCTAGCAGACTACCCATCTAAACAAAGGAAAAACCCTAATCCCAAGCAAGAGAGGAAAAACAGCGTAAACCCTCTGAAGTCATGAGTGTACTTTGCTAAGAAAAAATTAAGTGCAATTTTAATCAGAATCCCAGAAGGAACAACCATAAGCTTCCCAAGTGTCAATTACAAAGTCACCAACTAAAAATCATTCAAAATTCAAAAAAAGACAAAAAAAAATCAAAAGAAACCCATTTCAAAGACAATTAAGCACATACAGACACTATGTATACAAAGTAAAACCATATTATCTATGTTCCATGGCATAATTGAGAGGGAAAGGAAAAGAAAAACGCCGACAGAGAGCAAAAAGTTGAGAAGAGGGCTTACCGTTGTGCTACTCCGGGCTTGGAAGTAGATCCGAAAAGAGGGAGGAAAGAGACGGCGCCACAGAGAGAGGTTTGAAAAGAAGAAGCTTTGCCTCCAAAGAGAAAGCCAACTGATCTATATTTAATTCAAGTTCAATAAATTTCGTTTAGCACCCCACAATTTCTTTTCCTTTTTTTTTAATAAATTATACGATTTAAATTTTTTAACCTTTAAAATGATTTATCATACCCAAAAAAAAAAAAAAAAACTCATCACATTAAAATGATATATTTCTCGTCCATCTCGATTTAAAAGTATTTTCTTAAATTTGATATATATAAATTTAAAAAATAAATCAACTCAATTGATAAAATTTATCTTATTGTGCCAATAAATTTTCAACTCTTGTGATATCAATATCCTTTAAAATGTATAAAAATAAAAATATAATGGATTTTTTTAAAAAATTATAAATATATTTAATTGTATAATATTATTATTCTTTTTATTTGAATTATAAGTGTTTGATTATAAATAAATTATAATATTACCCTCAAATAAAAGAATTTAGTAGTGGAAGTGTGGAACCCGTAGAGTGGTGGAGAATGGAGATTATAGTATTTGAATGTGAGATTATTAGTTGTAAAATTTAGAAAAAGGATATATTTATTTTAAGAATGTGAATATTTATTTTTAAATATTTAAAAAATAGAGAGGTAAATATTCAACTTTAAATGAAAAGAATGCATGTGAATATGGTTGTAATAGAAATCTAATGTTTTAAAAAATGAAAAATATTTATTTAAGTAAAAATTTCATATATATATATATATATATATATATATAATATAATATAATATATAAAAGACAATTTTGACTATAAGACAAAAGGCAAATCATTAATCGGCAGGTGGCCTTTGTCTTTTGTGTAGCTCTCTACGTGGAGTTTTATTTTTTGTTCTTATTCTTTTGATATCACTATGGAATTAAAAATTTATTATTAGAGAGACAAGTTAAAAAAAATAATATTACAATTTTTTTTAAAAATTTTAGAGAAAATTTAAAATTTAAAATTTAAAATTTCTAATATAAATCACAAGATTTTAAAAATTTTTGCCTTAAATCCGTCCCTAATTATAAACTCTTATTTTTATTTATCATAAATGTTAAATTTTACTTCTGCTTTGTACATCAATATGGGTATAGATTTGGATCTGCGGTGATGGTTTAAAAAGAAGCCCGAATTTATTATGTTTTTATTATCGAGAAAATAGGTATATATCCCTTTTTTGCCTTACATATTTCCTTCTCTTAAGAATTATTATATATTTATATGCATGCTAAGCAACATTGCTCCAAAGTTTTTCTACAAACATTGTTCCAGCATAGAACCATGAAGGATTTTGGACTCTTTTTTTTTTTTTTTTTATTGCTTCATATATGTTTGTAAAGTTTGGATTAATAAAACACAAAATAAATATATCAAACTTGAAGTGGTTACTAACTATTTTTATTTTTTCTTTTTTTTTAATACCCCTAATGCATCCTAGATGGGAGCACATGGACGATGGACCCAAGTGTCCCCCGCCCCACCTTCCAAGAAAAAAAGAAACGAGAAGGAATCAGAATATTTAGACAATCGAAATTTATGTTATAAAATTTGAGAAGTGTTCAAATAAAATCTATACATTACACACCAAGAAATTATAATTATTATTTTGCACAATAATTTCTTCAAATTTCTCTCTTTCTTTTTTCTCACAATTTTCTCTCACAATCACAATTCTTTCACAAAATTATGGTATGTCTCAAACTTAAAGAATAGCTCTATTTATATAGCTCTTAGTTAGTGGAATATATAATTTTTCACTAATATGAATTAATGGTTTCTCCACTAAATGATGAATATCCATAAAAATCCATAATTAGTGGAGCTTTCACTAATTCTCTAATAATTCACAATATATTCATAACACTCCCCATTGGATGTCCATCCATTACATAAAGAATATACCTCGTTAAAATCTTACTAGATAAAAATTCAATGGGAAAAAAAATATAGTGAAGGAAAAAAAGTACACTATTCGATATGTCTGTTTCTTACTCCCCCTGATGAGATGATTTTTTTAAATCTTTGAATCGACACATACCAATTTTATATCTCAACTTCTCAATTTGCAAGGTTGTTACATGACTGAATTTGTAGCACATTAATTTCACATTTCTTCTGGAGTTCATGAGTAAAGAAGAATTTTGGTGAAATATATTTTGTCCGATCTCCTTTAATATATCCTCCTCGTAATTGAGTTATACAAGTTGCATTGTCTTCATAAAGAGGAGTTGGAATATCTCTGATAGGTGATAATCCACAACTTTCTCGGATATAATGAATCATTCTCTACTTACTTCATGAATGGCTATAATTTTAGCATAATTTGAAGAAGTAGCTGATTGAAGATATCAGATGACTTGTTTAATTCCATTCCAATGTCATCGTGTTGGTGAAAAATTAAATATTGCTAATAAATTGACAGTAAATGCAATATCAGGCAAGATACATCAATGTACTAATTGCACTGAGATGTGGTACTTCAGGACTAAGGAGTTCTTCATCATCTTTTTGAGGTTGAAAATGATCTTTATTCACATCTAATGACCGGACGATCATTGAAATACTCAATGGGTGTGCTTTGTTCATGTAAAATCTTTTTAGAACTTTTGTTGTATATGTTGATTGATGAATAAATGTTCCACTTTCTGGATGTTCAATTTGTAAACCAAGGTAAAATTTGATTTTACCAAAATTCTTAATTTCGAATTCTCTTTTTAAATAATCAATTATTTCTTGGAGCTCTTCAGAAGTTTCAATAAGATTAATATCATCAACATATATAACTAATATCACAAATTTAGAATCAGATTTCTTAATAAAAACACATGGACATACCTAGTCATTTTTAAATCCCGCTTTCAATAAATATTCACTAAGACGATTGAACCACATGCGCCCAGATTGCTTCAGGCCATTTAATGATTTCTGCAACTTGATGGAGTAATTTTCACGAAGATAATGTTTATATGCTTTGGGCATGCGAAATCCTTCAGGGATTTTCATATAAACATTATTTTCTAAAATTCCATACAAGTAAGTAGTGACAACATTTAATAGGCGCATATCTATCTTTTAATGTACTGTCAAACTGATAAGATATCGAAGTGTAATAGCATCAATAATAGGAGAATAAGTTTCATCATAATTCATACCTGATCTTTGTGAAAAAACTTGGGTTACTAACCGTGCTTATATCGTACAATTTCATTATTTTTATTGCGCTTTCGCACAAATATCCATTTGTAACTAACATGTTTTATACCTTCTGGTGTTCGGACTGTAGGTTCGAAGACTTCACGTTGTGTCAGTGCATTTAACTCCGATTGAATCGCATCTTTCCATTGTTGCCAATCTTTTCTATGCCGACATTCATCAACTGATATTAGTTCAAGATCATCATTATCCTGTATAACATCAAAAGATATATTATATGCAAACATATTATCAATAATTGTTTCTATCCAATTCCAACTTCTACCGGAAGTGGTATAATTGATAGAAATTTCAGTGTTACTTTTATCAAATTCTGGTTCTTTATCATCAGTTTTCTCTTGATCTTTATAATTTTTTTCTTCAATATGATCATCTGGATCATTTAATCATATTTTCTTTTGAGGGTTTTTATCTTTAGAACTAAGAGATCGGCCATACTTCTGGCATGCTTTTGGCTCAGTAGCTATAGGTATAATCTTTTGTTCTGCTGGAACTTCAATTCGAATAGAAGCATTTATAGCTGGAATATGCGATTTTGTTACTCTTCTGGAATCAATAAAAACGGCTGACATTTGATTTGCAATGCTTTACAAATGAATTATTTTTTGAACTTCAAGTTCACACGCGCTTGTACGCGGATCAAGATAATTTAATGATGTTGTCCAATCAAGATCTTTCTTATACTGTTTCTGTTCTCTCCCTAATTTAGGAAATAATAATTTCACAAAAGAATAATGAAAATGTAAGAACATTATGTGTAATACTACATACATAACAAGTAGGAAATGCCAATAAATATATTAAAACAAAAAAAATCTCTATATTATTATTTTCTCACTCTTTCCGATACCATCTTTTCCCGATACTATCTTTTCCTCTTCCTCCTTGTCTTTTCTTCTCCTTAGTCCCTCCACCTATCATCTACCTCTTCTTCTTCCTCATACAGATATATATATGCCGAAGGCGTCCTTGGGGTGATCTCGTAGTTCCTACGGGGTGGAGATGATGGGGTCGGTCCATGGATTTTCCTTCCTTTTCTTTTGCCGCATTTCGCTCAAAGGGTTGAAGGGAGATAGTACATCAAGTTGTTTGCAAGGGCCAACTTGATCCTCTTCCCCAGGGATCTCAAATGAGGGAACCCTGGGAAAGCCGCCGACTCCAACTACCGTCCATGTATGATCCATACTAGATCTGACCAAATGCCCATCCTACCTCCTCTACGTTCTTGACAGCCTACCTTTGTCTCAGTAGAGTCTTTCAGTGGCATGTTTTGGTCCTCTTCCCCATTAATTAGAAAAAGTAAGCCACCGGTTCAATTACAAGATACTATCATTACTGCCCAGACAATTAGACATCCAACCCGTAATCGCAACGACCCAATTGCAAGAACGGAGCTCTACCAATTGAGCTATATCCCCCGAGCCAAGCGGAGCATGCATGAAGTAGTCAGATGCTTCTTCTATTCTTTTCCCCGGCGCAGCTGGTGTTAAGATTCGTGGACTCCTAAACGCGGAAAAGATCCACGAATCCCTCCCAAGGATCCAAGTAAACAATTAAGAAGATCTAAGGTTTAAGAATTACCTCTGGTTGCTGTAATCGAAATCCTTCGATTCTGATTGCGTTGTTGTACGTTCGACCTGAACAATCACCAAACGCTGCAGTATGCGAACGTTCTCTATCGGATACACACCGCGAACTCACTCGATACCCGGGGAGTGCTAGTGCCTAGGGTTTGAGAGGTTTTTTTTTCTTCTTCTGGTAGAGAATGGCACGAATGTTCTCAACCGAAAAATTAGACTATTGAAAAGACGGCTAGGGTTTTCTTAAAAACCCCCGAACCTCTTAGAGTCCAACCCTAATAATATCTTATCATATTCTAATTTAAATTCAAATTAAATTAAAATGATAAGATTCTGCCATTATCTCAATAATTTAACTAATTAATTTATCGAGTCAGATTCTTATAATCGGACATCATCCATATACATCGAATGTGGACATATTTCCAGATTCATTGTATCTGGTAAATTTTCTAAGTACGATTAACTTAGACATATTTCCAGATTCATCGAATCTGGTCACCAGAAAAATAACCTAACAAGTTCGCTTATTGTGTGACCCTATTGGTTCATTTAACACTGACAGTGTACCTAAATCATATTTAAATGGCCCACAAGTTATAAGCGGTTTCTAGCAAAACATTATAACTATCCAGGTTAAATGAAGATCGGTGATCTCTTTGAACCAAACCATAATTTTATATTTAGTCATTTTGTCACACGATATCCAGATTAAGCATAATGCACAGAGCATGTCATCCTTATTAAGCTTAATCAATTATTTCTTGATTTCATAGTAGACTGTTCAAACAAATGATATCAATATCTTAGATTGATATATTTGAGCACGGCCATGCATTTTTAACAGTCTAACTTATCAAGGGGCCCATGGATATCTCTCCTATAATTGAGATGGACAAATTCCTTCACAATCAATCATATTCCTCTCTTTGATTTATTCTATATCCAACAGTAGTCTAATTTATTATCTGATTAAAGACAACTTTAGACAATGTCAAAATATAGAATTTATTAAGTAAGAAACTATGATGAATTTAGGTCGAAGGACTTTCAATATTATTATGGCTAGAAAGTACTTATGACATATTCCATGAAGTACTCTCACAGTGGGTCATGTCCAATACAATGTTCTCTAACATTTATTTATGTATTGACTCGATATTACAAATATCCATGGCCAGTAAAACATAGCCATCAAGTCAGAAACATACTAATCTTAATTTATTATTATTCCAATAATAATAATTGATCAGGGACAGTTTTAGAATAGTCATTGTATTCATTGTAGGGTTTTACTATTAAGTCACGTACTTGATGACCACAAAACAAAACTCACTATTCATGGAAATGAAAGCCTCATATTATTATATAAAACATATACTACAAGAAAAATGCACTTTAGCGACGGAAATTAGCGACGGCTTTGTTTTGCGACGGAATAGCGACGACAAACAAAAATTTTTAATTTAAATTTATTTTTTAAAAATTTGTTAGAAGCCATAGTTAATCCCTCACCAATTAGCGATGGATTAGCTAGTCCCTCGCCAATTAGCGAGGGAGTAGCTAATCCCTCGCCAATTAGCGAGTGATTAGCTACGGTAAATGAAATTAACACTAATACTAATTAATTGTTCAAATGTCGTAGCTAATCCCTTGCTAATTAGCAAGGGATTAGTTACGGATTCTTGTCCCTCCCTAATTAG
>JANUWF010001672.1:0-317500 GCA_026120185.1 Voacanga thouarsii | reverse complement strand
GACACAATATATTATCTCTCTCATTAATAATTAGACTCCACATTTATCTAATATTTAATAAGAGCTTGACAATTGCACAGCCAGTTCCCTCCGTTTATTTACTTTTGTAGATCAGAAAAAAATTCACAATCGTTATACTTTGTAAGTACACATTGGATGAAATCTGCCTCGTGACAACTGTTTCTTTACTTGAATTTGCATATCTACGTTAAAAATCTCCATTTAATTTGTCAACTCCAGTTTGACATCCAAACGAACAAAGAAAACCCACGCACCCGCTCCCCCCAAAAAATGAAAAAAAAAAAGTTTAAAACACCTTTAGAAAGTTTGTGTTCTGCTTCCAAAATGAGAAAATTCTCACAATTAGTCACACATAACTTCTCAGAAAAATTTAATTATCACGAACAAATAATTATTATTGATATCGAGATATAACTTAATGATTTGTGATTTTTTTAATACTCGTGTTGTGATTAATGATTGTGAGATCAAATTTTATTATATTTTTCTTATCATTGAAGTTAGATTGAAGCTGAATTACTATAACATATCCCGTAATTTACTTAATTTGTTTAAATAAGAGAATCAATCGGCAGAGTGTCATCCTAATAATCATTGTTGATAACGGATCTTCAAAACAGTAATGTTGGAACAAAGGAGAGACAAGGAGTAGAGGGAAAAACGCACTTGCAACGGTGGTCCGGCCTGTTAGATTCAAGCCGCTACTTACCTGTGCCCTTGTGGCACGGGCTGTGCCAGCCTGCTAGGCCATGCCAGGCCAAAACTAAGAAAATCTAACCAGGCCAGTGAACGACCCAGGGCTTGTCGGGGTAGCCCATCTATACATACATATATATATATATATATATATATATATATATATATATGTGTGTGTGTGTGTGTGTGTAGAGAGAGAGAGAGAGTACAAGACATGTTTTTATGTTGCAATAATAAATTAGCTTTGATTAAAGAAAGCAATAAAGTTGAAGAGTGTTTATAGGAAGATGTAATGAGCATAATTTGTTACCAGAAGTAATTCAATTTTTAATATTATAGTATTAAATATAGCTAATTAATTAATTTTAAATATTTAATTAAATTATTAAATAAGTTTAATGAAATAAGACTAATGAATAGAGGTGTAAACGAACCGAACGTTCGCAAATAAAAACTCGTTCGAACTCGTTTGTGTTCGAATAAGACCCGTTCGTTTAATAAACGAACAAACTCGAACATGTTCACGAACATATTTAAATGTTCGCGAACATATTATATATATTTAAAAATTAATTAATTATATTAATTATTTTATTTTATATTTTATAATATTAAGATTTATTCTTAATAAATCTTATATTATAATTATAATATTAATATTATAATTAATTTTATTATATATATTTATTTAATATTATAATACTTAATTATTTTAATTCAAATTTGAATTATTATTTTTATAAATTTTAAAATAAAAATATAAAATAAACAAACTCGAACATTAATCGAAATTTTCAAATTCGAACTTAAACGAACTCAAACATTATCAAACAAAAATCAAACGAATTCGAATTCGAATAATAAACGAACGAACTCGAACAGTGTTCGATTATATTCGAACTCGAGCTCGAAAATATAATGTTCGATTCGTTCGTGTTTGAATACAGCTCTACTAGTGAAATCTTTTGGAACAAGAGTCATTATTCTTATTTCTAAAATGTTAGAATAACTAATATCCAAAAACTAAAAAAAAATTAAAAAGTTAGATTGAATTAATGTTTTCAAAATCGGATCAAACATCAAGTTGAAAATTTTATTAGTTTATGGTTCAATAATTCAACCGTAATTGAACCATAATTGAATCGATAATATTATAATTTTAAATATAATTATTTTAAATAACAAGATTAATTAATAATATAATGTAATTCAAATTTATAAAAGAATAAATAATGAAATTAGAAAAAAAATTGTAATATTTTTTCTATTATTATATATTATTTAGTCTCTCTGTGTAATTTATTTATTTCTTATGAATATATTATTTTATCTAGTAAAAAAAAGACAGAGAACAATTCAATCTGATTTGACTGACTAGTTTAACGATTTTTCGATCGGACCAATCAATTCAATTTAATTTAAAAAAACAGAACAATTTAAAAAAAACGATTTAGAATAAAGAAACGAATTAATTTAAAGATCTATTCATAATTCGATCGATCAATCTAGTCCAGTCCAAAAAACACTGGCTTAAACTGCAGGTTGTGCATTTCATTGTACTGGTCCGAACTGGTAGCCAGCCCAAGGGTATGGCATGGGCCGGTCTTTGAATTGGATCGGTGTAATTCAAATTTGTGTGAGTCGGTTCGTTGGCTAGGCATCGCTAAAACGCATCAATATATCAAAAGCTTACCCTTGCAACCCGATTTCTTGAACGTTTTCTTTTAAGAGTCGTATGAAAATACATTGCACGTCCACCTAAGTTTTAATTTCTTGAACAATAGAGTACTGGCAACTTATGCTTTATTACAAGACTAGAGATATTGTCACAGTAAATCTTCTCCTGCCAAAGCGAAATCTATAAAAATGATTTTTAGTTTTTTTGATAAATTTAAAATTTAAAAATTGAAATTTGAATATTTAAGTATTAAATTTTAAATTTTGAATCTAAAATCTAAATTAATTATAATTCATTTTTACACTATATTTTATTATAATTTAGATTAAATATAAAGAAATATTAATAATTAGATTAATATTCAACATATTTAAATTTCAAATTTAAGTAACTTTCAATTCATTTAAAATTTATAATAAAATTTTAATATATAATTTGTAAGAAAATAACAAAAAATGAATTGAGAGTTATAAATTTAAGTACGACTAGCACAATGTTATATTTGATACGATCAATGAATCTCTGATATTTTCTTATAACTTGTGATACTAAAATATCACTATCTCCTCACTTAATAGGATAAATTGTAATAAATCCTTCTAAAAAATAATAATAATATTAAGTTTGAGTACTTTTACTTTGGGAAAAAGCTACAAAATAATTATATATTAAATAGTATGATCAACCTAAGAAGTGTACATAGTTTCAATTCATTTTGAAACAAGGAAAAAGAAGTTTCAACAATAATCTCAAGAAAAGAAGTTTTATTTAGTATATACCCAACAATGAAATATCGAATATAATTAATTTAAAAATCTGGTTGAAAATCAATCATTCTTCATAATTAAAGTTAGCAATGCAGCCAATGCATTGTAGGAATGCAAGGGTTTGTTGGAAAGAAGGCAGAAGAAATGAAACGAAAGGAAGAAATTATTTTTTCGAGAAATTGAGATTTTATAATGAGAAAAATTAGAAATGAGATATGAATTATGCAATTAGGAAAAAAAGAAGTAAGAAGCTAAGTATAATCCGGGGAGAGAAATAGAAATTTGTGATTTATAAAAATACTAATCCTATGACAGGAAGAGACTTGCTCTGGCATTATGGCCAATCTTATTACAAAGAGGAAATAATTGGGTTGACCTAATCCACAATTACAAAAAAAAAAATACTTGGATGGACCTAATTCACCGTAAACTACCGTTTTAGAGTGATATACTTTTTTAAAAATATATAACTTTTAATACACATAATACTATACTTAAAACGGTAATTTACAATAACTCAAGTCCACCCAAGCATTTCCCATTACAAAGAGCACAAGTTGAGAATGTTTTGTTGACAAACTGATAATTGCTCTTTTCTTTCTGGCCTTAATGAGGCTAAAACTCTAGTAACTATTTTCTTTCTAAAGGAAAAATGTTAGAAATTATTTTTAAAAAAAATAATAAATACATTCTTAATTTCATAAAATAACTAATATATTAAAAAGACAGAATATATCAACTATCAAGCACAAATTAAAATATGCATCTCTTACATTGAACATTAAACATTACACGTACAGGGTGGGTTTATTAAAATGAGGACGACACCGCCACATTTCAAACAAAGAGTTATGGCGCAGCTCATTCATGTTCTGTAGTACATATTTTACAACACAAACTGTAAAAGAAAGACTGAGACGGTGAGACCTCTCACTTTTATGATAAAACCAGGAAGTCCCAATTGCCTCTTCAGCTTCACATTGTTGGCCTCATATTGAGACGAGAGGCCACTTTCTGACCCAAAGTTCTGTCAGCCTGCAAGAAAACATAATATATATGATCAGTATGACTTAATTCTCGAGATAGTGATGAATGGTCAAAAATATATTGATCTAACTTTATTAAAACACGTTACACAGAAAGAAAAATATAGAAGACTCGATATAGGAGGAATTAATTTAGACCTGAGTCAAATATGATATCCAAACGCTGCGGATTTCAGGTAGGAGTCGTGGGTCAGATAAAGCACTAACAAATCGGTTGATGAATCTCTCTTGCCTGAAAAAGAATTAAGGGATAGGAGATCAGCACATATCATAAATTCAAGAGTTACAAAGGGCTAATATATACCTGTCAGGAGTCCAGGATCGGTATCTATCTCCTGGTTGCTTGAAGTCGTTCTGCTTCTCAATGATGCGCTGCACAAGAATGGACAAATAAAGATTTTTAAATTAAGAAGAAACAGACTTCAAGGATCAAATTGCAATTAGGCTGAAGGCAGAAGCTTACCCTTTCGCGCCTTCCTCTCAAAATATTTTGAGGAATGGGGTGCCTTTCAGCATGAGCAGTAGGATCATATCTTGAGGGGAAATAATCCACCTGCAGAAAAGTATGGCCATGTCTAATTAAAAAAAAAAAATACTACTAACTCAAATAAATACTTGAGCAAGATATCAACTGATGTTAATGGTATCATCACTTCTATTAGAACCAAGTAGGGGAGAACTCTACCTCCTCATCCCTGTGCATGAAATTCATGTATCCATCATAATGATTGTTGTGATGAGGGCACTTTGGAGCATTAACAGGAAGCTGCAGATAATTTGGCCCGAGACGATGGCGATGAGTATCTGAGTATGCGAATAACCGACCCTGGAGCATCTTATCATCTGAATAATAGATTCCAGGGGGGACATGGGCAGGGTTAAACGCAAGCTGCTCATTCTCAGCAAAGAAGTTGTCGACGTTCTTGTTCAGAACCATACGTCCCACTGGTTGCAGAGGGACGAGATCCTCGGGCCAGATCTTGGCAGTATCGAGGGGATCAAAATCAAATCTGTCTTCATGATCAGGATCCATTACCTGGATGAAAAGTTTCCACTCTGGATAGTTGCCAGCTGCAATGGAGTCATACAGATCCTGTGTGGCATGGCTGTGATTAGTTCCTCCAACCCTAATAGCTTCTTCCTCCAGCAGAGACTTCACACCACAAGTTGGCTTCCAATGGAACTTCACATAATTCACCCTTCCAGCCTTGTTGATCATGGTGAAAGCATGAACACCAAATCCTTCCATGTGTCTGTAATTTATTGGAACACCAATATCATCAAAGAAGTACATGAATGTGTTCAAACTCTCAGGGAGATGGGAGCAGAAGTCCATGATTCTCCAATACTCCTGTATGTGGGACTTTGGATTGGGTTTAAAAGCATGAATCACATCTGGGAATTGCATTGCATCACGAGTGAAAAAGACAGGCATATTGTTTCCCACCAAATCAAAGTTACCCTGAGTTCAAAAAAACTAGTTAGCAATACAAGAGAGGAAAATTATTTAACCCAAAAGAGAACTAATTCTGATTCACCATGTGTAGTCAAGTAATGCAAAATAAAATAGCATAGTACTATCCCATTGTCCTATCATAAATGATGAAGCAGCAAGGAGCAATTCTAAGTATTCTGCATGTCTACAAAATTTAATTGACAATATTGCAATCTTGGCATTGCAAAGCAATAGAATTTTAAACAAGAAAACTATTAAGTACAACCTACCTCCCTGGTGTAAAATTTAACTGCGAAACCTCGAGGGTCCCTAAGAGTTTCAGGGCTTCCACGCTCATGGATAACAGTGGAGAATCGAACAATCACAGGTGTCTGAACTCCAGGGGCACGAAGAAAATCAGCACAAGTAAGATTGGAAATATCATGAGTGACCTCGAAGAAGCCCTTGGCACTGACACCTCTGGCATGGACAACACGTTCTGGGATCCGTTCACGGGTAAAGTTGGCCATTTTCTCCACAAAATGATAATCCTCCAGAAGTATTGGACCTATTAAAGAAGACCACAGAGACTTTTAGGCCAATCGACAGAGTTTCCGGTCCAAAATAAACTTGCAAAGCATAGCGGGAGCATAAATGTTCATTATAAAACAGTACTATATATCTTGCTCCGACATCATCAACTGGGAAACAGATATCATTATGCATATCTAGTTATATAGCATCAAACATTTGAGAAGAAAAAAAATGATTCGTTGGAAGGAGCTCACATAGAATTGTTCCTCTAATTTATTCAACAAGGAATCATTCGACAAACTAAAGTAGGAATAAAACTTAAGACATCGTATCAACAAAACATGAAACATCCATACAAATAAGTAAAAGAAAGAATGAGAATCAGAATACCTCTGGACCCAACAGTGAGTGTGGATTCATTGTTCCACACCGGTGCGCCAGCATTGGTTGTGCAGTAAGGTGTATTGTAAGCACTTGATGGTCGAAACTGCAATCAAATTGAAACACACTAAGGGGTTTATACAAAAGAATGAAATTTGGACCTTTTTTTGTCCAGACCAAGAACTTATTCCGGCAAATCAATAGAACTCACGGCCCAAATGGGCAATCCTCAACTCACTTTGGCCACGGTTAGCTAAACGTCAGTTACGAATTTTAATTAAAGATTGACCAATCAGTTAACTTCCTATTCTTTTTTGTTTTAATTTGTTTTAAAAGAATAAAAAATTAAAAGAGAAATGATAAAAAGGTTTAGATTTTTCAATTAGTTTTTCAGTTTAAGTAACTTTTTGAAAAATAATAAACATTTAGAAGGTTAAAATTTGAGAAAATTGAAAAAGAGCATGGGCATAAATAATTACAATTAAAGAGATTTTTAAAGGTCTTGAAAGGTAATAAACATAACTGAAAGAAATATGATTGGAAAACATAAATAAATAAATAAGAGGATTTAAAATTCTTTTTATTTAAAAGGGATTTAATCACTACTTGACTATCGAAGAAAATTTTCAACATCAATTAAACCGATCAAACTGATTTTAATTGACAATTAATATTAAAATGTTAATCACGGTTCAATTGAGCCAGCTGAACCCGTGGTCATTCACACCTTGTGTGTATTGCATTTTTTTATATATATATTTATCAGCAAGACCTACGGCACAGTGATAAATGACAAATTTATAAATAATGATACCCTCATAAAATCGAGACTTCAATTCTTAACCTTACATTATAGAGTAAGAGCACTTGTAATGAAGTGTTATAGAAAAAAAAATTATATTCTATTTTAAACTTTATTTGGATACTAATTTTTTAATTTTATCTCAAATTAAATATATTATTTTTAAAAATATTTTTATTTTTCAAAAATTATTTACTCACAATACATCATATTCTCTCTTTAAACTCACTTGACCATACATACTTAATAATTTTTTAAAAACTTATTTCAACAAATTCTTATCAACTTAAAACATTATAAAATGAAATTTGGATAAAACCCAATGATAATAGTTGAGCAATATTTTATTTGACTAAAATAAAAAGACAAATTTTATTTTTTATTGTGTTATCCCATTAAAATTGAAACGTTAAAATTACAATATATTTCTTTTGTTTTATAAAAATTAGTCTACTTAATATTTTAAACTGATTTTTAAAAACTAATATTTAAAAAAATTAACATATTATATATTATAAAATATCCAACGGGAACTTTCTTCTCCAGTATTTCATGATTGCAGCCCTCGCCCCTCCTTCCCAAACTACCTCGCCCCAGCTTACAGCACACACCACCAGCCTACCAGTAAGTTCTCTCTCTCTTGTCCTACTTCTCTATACACTTCACCGCCGCCGCCGCCGCCGCCGCCGCCGGAGTTTCTAGTGCGGAAAATTTTTTGTCATATCCAAGGCAACTAATTATATATTCATCACCGAGAACACCTGAGTGAAACTAACTCAATTTATATTCTCAACATTTTGTTAAATCTAATGATTTTTAACGGAGTTTTGGAACATTTTATTAGTAGATCTAAGATCTCAAGTGACTCCGTGAGAAATTTGGAGTGATTTGGTGGATCTTTAAGCACATTCGTGACTAAAAATGGTGCTTTTCCTTTATTTCTGCTTGGATCTGACCAAAAGCACGATCGTATTCCGAATCTATGTGAAAAAGGACTCTATAAGTGACTTTAGAATCAAAATTCAGTAACGGGAATGAAAGGCGCCACTGTCGGCGGCGACGATTTACTAAAGAGCAGCCACTCTGTGCATGAGCGGGAGAGGAAGGAGGATGATGACGCGTAAAAAAAATTTAAAAAAAAGAAAAATTAAAACTAACAGTGTATTTAATTGAAGTGAAAAGAGAGAAAATAAATCTTAATTATTAATAAAATAATTTGTTTAAATTATTACGACATAATTAAAATAATACTTATTATTTACATTCTTTCCGTTTTAATAAAATAAAAAGATAGTAGAAGTAAGTACACCTTCCCTAAAAGGAAAGTAGAAGGAAGTACCCCTTCCCTTCTCTTCCCCTCTTTTTCCTCTCCCTCTCCTCTGTTGTGAACCAAGTATGGGGTAAGTGAAGATTACACATATGGTTTTTTTTTTTTTTTAAATACCAAAATGGATATGCGTAGTTTCCCTCCAAAATGCAAACGAGAAGGCAAAATAGATGATGAGAATGAAATGGACGGTGGAAACAATCTAATTCTGAATCAAAACAAGCCGATCCTAACGGATCGCAGTACCAAAAAGAGAATTCAGTAGCCGACGATACCTTGTAGGGATCCATGGTTAGAGCGGTCGAGTGAATTTGGCCGGCGAATGATCGGAGCAGTGAACTGACTGTCGTGTGGCAGTCACACACACACACTCTCTCTCTCTACTGTTTTTTTTTGCTAAATAATCACACACACTCCCTTACATAGGGCGAAAAAATGAATGCATAGGGCCTCTTATTTATAAACTAAAAGACTCCATCGATGTACAGAGGAGATGATTGGAATAAAGTTAATTTGATATTGTTGCATAGTAGTATGTTTTTTTTTTTCAATTTATTTTGTATATTGGAGTAGCCTTTCTTATTTAAATTACATTTTTTTATTGAATATATAATGTTATTACTTTAATTAATTTGTATAGCATTTAAATAAAGATTTTACTTTCAAAAAAAAGGGGGAAAAAAAGGTATACATATGTAAGAATTAGTCATAATTTTGAAATGCGCTCATGAAAAAATTTAGCTTTTGTATTTGTGTCCATTGTTTAGGATTGGTGCAAAATCAACACTGAGATCAAAATTTAAAAATAAGAAATAAAAATCTCACTTTTTTTTATAAAAAAAGGTACTATTTATCTCTCAAAATATCAAAGTTAGTCGTAACTTAAAATATGTTTTATAAAAATATTTAGTTTTTCTATTACTTCAAAAAGTTTTTTGTGCAACAAACAAAAAACAAATAAATAATAAAAAATTTAAATAATCTGAATCGATTAGAAATAAGAAACGGCACTCTGTTCACTTATTTTAATTTTAAAAAATAACAATTTAATTTTTTACTAAATTCTAAAAATATTAATATTTTCTTTGTTGACCAATGTATAAATATAAGATAAAGATAAAAAGACTTTACTCTTTTGTAAATTTTTGTATTTCTAAGATGGGGAGGTTTTTTCTCCATCGAATCTATTTGTTACGTTCGAGAATTTGTGCAAAACTAATAGTCAAACCAAAATTTCAAAATAAAAGACTTCAATAATTTTGTGCAATAGGTAACAAAGATAAAAACTGAAAATATTCAAAAATTAAAAACCAAAAGAATTATATCCAAAATAGTATGTTACATCTAAAAAAATAATAATAATAACATTGATCAAATTTTTGAAAATTAATTAAAAAAGGCATTATTTTCTACGTATGGGAGAAATTATTTTATCAAAATTCCATATTTTATAATATTAATTTCCTTATATAAGCTTTATCACTTTCCAATCTTATCCCATATAGTGTTCCCAAATGATGACAAAATGGATAATATCTTGTTATTTGGGATGCCAACGTGGACAATATCTTGATTAAGAGTGACCCCATTTTCTTCATTGACAAACACATATCACCAAATTATATGATTCACCAATTTTGCCCTTCATTGTGGTACTGAATTACGACAGTGTAATTCGAAGAAGTTCAAGGGTGATTTCGGCATTCTGCTTCCGACACCAATAATCACACTATCAAAAGAGGTATGGCCCACCTAGCGGTGAATTTTCAAAGGTCGCAGCACGTGATATGCTGGGATTGAATGGACAAGGTGGGGGTGGGTCCCACCTCAATAGGGAAATAGCATTATCATTTTGCAATTATCAAACAACATTATCATTCAGCCAAAGTTATCGATATAAAATCGAAATCGTGCCCTACCACAGTTATTAATATAAGGGACGGAATGGTAAATTAGCGAATTTAATCCATAAATTTTTTCCATTGATAAATTTAGTCTTTAATCTTTATTTTAAATTTTTTATTTTTTTATTATTTGAATAAAATATTTAATTTTTCTGTCTATTATATGAAAAAATCAATGTTTATTCTTAAGGCTAAATTTGTTAATTGAAAAAAGTTTAGAGATTAAATTCATTAATTTATTATATATGAAAAGGCTAAAAAATAATGATTTTTTTTTAGTTTAATATATGTATATGTGATAAATATAGTATGAGATAAACATTGCATGATCGAGCAAGGGCAGAAAATAAGAAGTAAGTACTTCCACTAATTTTTTGATAAGTTTAAACTAAAATTTTGAAACTAATGAAGTTATTAAACTTATAAATTTATTTTTTGAAAAATTATAATTAAAATTTTCTTAAGTTAAATTATTTTATTAATACTCTCTCTATTTTTTCTTTTTTACTTTGAAATTTGTATGAATTATTATTATGTAAATTTAAAAAGAATTATGTTTTTTATTAATAATATTTTTTATTATTTTAAAAAATAAAATACAGAGTTAAGTGTTAATATTATGTAATTTTATATTAGAAATAATAAAATTAATAACCAATTAATATCATGAATTACTAGAATAATAATATTAAAATTGAAAGAATTTTTTTTAAAATTTTATATGACAAATATTTATAACAAAAAGAGTTTTTCTATACAAATATTAATTTAGATAAATAACGGTATTTATGATAACTAATTTATATATCACATTTGTTAAACTTTTAAAAGAGATAATTATTATATATTCTTATTAGATTTATTTAAGATAACTAGATAGATTAAAAAATCAACTATAAATTATGATATATAAAAAACAACTAAGATAGTATATTCTCAATGCAAAATTTAATGGTCATGCATCTCTTCTTAATTTAATTATATTAAAATGAAGTTTTACTTTTTAAAAATCAATATATTTTCCTTTAAATTTTTATCATTAACTTTTATCAATCTATTAATATATATATATATATATATATATATATATATATATAAATTAAAGAATTTAGTCTCTAAACTTCTTTCATTTGACAAGTTTAATCTCTAAAAATAGATGTTGATTTTACGTTAATTATCACATCATAGACGACATAGTTAAATATTTTACTTACAAAAAAGGACTAATAAATTTAAAAATAAAAAATTAAGGATCTAACTTGCTAATCGAAACACATTTAGATACTAAATCTGTTAATTTCACGATGAAATCAGTGACAAGTTATATAAAATAAAATATTAAAAAGATAGTATTATGATTTTAAAAAAAATTAAAAGAAAATAATATAAAATTTAAAATGATTTTTTAAAAAATAAAATTTTAAAATTTTAAAAAATTTTGGAAGGTCAGACATTATTCCCGCTCCCTAACTCTGTCACAGATTAGCTGAATCCGACTCTCATGTGGGCAAATGGCCACAATTTGCAAGATAAATATTGGACTCTTCTACATACCACAATATCGAGATGACATAATGCAATTGTTGTATTGATTTTATTATTTTTTAGTATTTGCCTAAACATTAAAAGATGACATTGCAGCTGCAATAATAGATGAGAATGTGTCCCACTTCGACATTTTGCTTAAATGTCCATTTTGAGGTTGTCCAAAAGATAGACATGGACCGATCACACGAGCTTATCTTCTACAAATCTCAACTGGCCAATCGGTGCATTCTAAATTTCTCAATAATTTCTCTTACAAATATCACCAAATCTTATACATACTCTTACGCTCACATATCTTATTTATCTGTCACAATTAATTATTTCATACAATCTAAAAAAAACTAGTTAGCATATTAACTTTATACAATTTTGTTTATACATTCTAAAAGTACTCTTAAATTTAATATTTTTCACAAGTATTTTCTTATTTTATTTGCTCAATTCTCTTCCTAAAGTTATTATACTTTTATTTTTTAAAATTATATAAAGGTATAACAGTAAAATTAATATTATTGACATCTAAATTTTTTCAATATAATATATAAAAAGAGACACTAAAACTTTTCAATTTCAACATATAAATAGAGACAGAGAGAATATTTTTTAATTTTTTGAAAGAAAAAACAAAGAACAATAGAAAAAATAAGATAAAAAATAAAATATAATTTAGTGTCGAACTCGAGATTTACGTTTTAAATATTACTTATATTATACCTACCCTATAAATCTAAAAAATTATGGCACGCAAATAAAAAAGCCTAAAGTGAATCTACTAAAATAGAAAAATTCTTATATGGATCCGATCTATTTTGAATCACTATTTTAAAATATTATATTTTTTAAAAAATATATAACTTATATTATATGTAGTAAATCATTCCGAGCAAATGGTCTATGAATCCGGTCAACAAAATCCAATCTCCCACGCCCTGCAAAGATTCCTTAGCAGAAAAAAAAAAAAAAAATCATGCAAAGATGGCCAGTGGGACCGGTCTGATGGAGACACACGAGAAAACAGTACCTCGTGCTGGGAGATATTTTTGACATTTTGCAGAGAATTTTTACGAATATGCTCCCGTTGGTATGAGGATTAATTTTATTAAACCTCCCTAATCTTCTTTTCAATAACATTATGACCCCTCCATTATTTAGTTAAAGTAATGTACCCCTAAGTTATTTAATTTTATCAAATTAGTATGACTTTACAATATTTATGTTATGTTGGTCAACTCGATATGATTATTTGGGTTTTAAAAAGTTAATTTCTGCTTTGGTTGTGCTTGAATATAAATTTTTAATATATTATAATTAAATATTATTTTTCAAAATATTTATCATTTATAAAATCAAATAAAACAAAGTTATTATGTCTGGCATAATTTGAAAAATTATTTCTGAATTTAATTTTTAAAAAAATTAGTTTATTTGTTCAGAAATAAAGTTTTATGTTTCTATTTTATTTGTTTAGTAATAAATTTATACTCTAATTGTATTATAATTGAATATATGTTATCAAATTCAAATATAGGTATAATATTTTTTTCGCTTTGATGTAAATATTTATAAAACAAAAAATCTAAGATTATATATAAAGGTCTCTGTCAGCCATAACTTTATTTTATTTAATTTTATAAATAATTAATATTTTTGAAAATTAATATTCAAGTATAATTAAATTAAAAATTAACCCTTTTTTACCTGAATAATTATATCAAGTTGACTCGTATAATATGAATATTACAAAAATTATACTAATTTAATCAAGTTGAATAAACTAGAGATTACATTATTTTAATTAAATGATAAAAAGGCCACAATTTTTTTAGAGAGAAGATTATGGGGGGTATAATGAAATTACCCCTTGCAATTATTGTCTGAGAAATCAAATATTACCGCTTCCGTCAGTCAAATAATGAACCGTTCACATCAGTTTTTGTCCCAGAATGTCAACTTGAAGATGGTATTGTTACTTTCCAAAGTGCAGGTCCTCCACCGCCAACTTGGTGCTTACTATTCCGTTTGAATTGAGAAAATAAATTAAATTAATTTTAATAAAATTAGATTCGATTTAATTTTAAAATTTATATAAAAATAATTTGATTTTTAGTTTTTAAATTAAAAAATATTTTAATTAAATATAATTAATATTAAACTATTAATTCATTATAAATAATATTTTTTAATATTTTGATTTAATTTTATTCAATTTTATAAAATTTTTATTCGGTTTGATTTTATAAAAAAAAAATATATAAAATCAATTGAAAATCGAAGAAACAAAACAATTGAATGGACAGCCATATTTACTTTTTTTGTCAATTCAAAACGTCAAATTTTTTATGAACGGTTCACATCAGTTTTTGTCTCAGAATGTCAAATGGAATCACTGTGCAACCGACATTGATTTTAATTCGATTTTTTAAAATTTTTATTAAAATTAAATTGAATTGAATTTTTTAAGAAATTATTATAACCAAATTAAAATAATTTCTATTGAGTACAATTCGATTTGATTTTAAATAAAAAAATTAATAGATTTTGATTTATTTAAATAGTCTATTTAGTCCATGACTCATTAACTTAATATTAAATTTAAACTTATACAAATTAATATAAAGTTAATATAAACTAAAATACAAATACAATATAAAATTTAATTTTAATATAAAATCTAATATAAATTAAAATTTAAATTAAAGTCTTTTAATGTATAGAGATATAGTCTGTAGAAACAAATATAAAGATAGTTCTAGAAGTCATAAAATCTTTTAAGATTTTTAAATTTTAATTATTTTTATCAAATTATATTAAAAATTAATAATATAATATTATATTATATTATATTTTTAGTTGAATTTGATTTTAATTAAATAAAATAAAAAATCATATTAAAATTATAAAAAATAAAATCGGATTAAAATAATTAAAATTTACTATCCGATTTTGTTCGATTTGAAATTCAATTCGAACCGAACAGTGGACGGACCTTCGCATCATTGTTTCTTTTGAAGATGGCTTTGTCCCATTAATGGCTCACTTTCCGAGCTGCAAAGTCCCACCAACTTGAATTGGATAACAACTGCCTTTTGTTTTCTCCTGGGCCAGTCATGGGATATGATGTTTACATTTTGTTCAGCCATTTTTTGGAGCTGAAATTTCCTGCAGATTTTTAGTGCTGCCGTGTCTGTATCAATTGTATTCCTCAAACTGTCCCGACTCTACTGGGATGCCATTTTTTCCACGCATACAAACAGAGAGCCTAGAAGATGATGAAGATATAGTGGAAATTAAGAAGATGCCGTCACGAAACTACCATTGACGTATCTTACATTTGGAGGAAGTTATCGTAATATGAACAAATTCTACTGGGGTTAGATAAACGTGCTTATCTGAAAATCAAACATCCAACAATGATTTTTTATTCCCTAAAATAATCAGTAATGACTAGTTTCATTACGTGACTTTAACCAAATGTCAAGAGATTAAGCTTTCACAGGTCTCCTAAGAGTCACTGCAGCTAACCACTATGCCGTAGCAGTATATTCTCGTTTTAAGAGCAACCAAAAGCTGGTGAAGTCCTGGGAGGCAGCGAGACTCATCGTCATCGCAAGACAGAGGCCATTTAGCTCAATAATTCTTTCTGGGACCCATCGTCATCACAACTCACAAGACAAACTGTCGCCATTATAAGACAAATAATTGCCATCGAGCTCTGGGACCCCTCGTCAGCACAGGACAAAGAACTGCATTACTCAATAATTCTCATTTTCTGGGCTGTACTAGCTGAGTTCTTTGGTGTCGATTATTGGCCAAGAAATGTTTTCCTAAGATATTCAGGGCTTTCATCCGTTGCATTTCTTTTCCTGCAGTTAACATATAAATCAACAAAGGCTTCAATTACTCCTCCCTCCTCCCCCACCAATAAAGGAAAAAAAAACAAAGGACAAGGAAAACAAAAGACTTGGAAACACTTTAATCAGCAATTGTATAGACTCTGCCATTCAACGCAGAAGTGAAACAAGTACGCAAGTCCTTAACATCCGGCAAACATATATAAAGAGGGAAAAATATAATGCGATGGACAGAGTTATCGATATTGTCATATTGATTGATACATTCTCTCACAGTCACAGGTATCAAAGACATCTTTTGATGCAAGACAAAATCCTTATTATTTAGGTTTATTCTACTAGAATCTTAGAGCTATTTAACGAAAGAATCCTAATTATGTTTAATTCTAGGATTAAGCTCTATCTAGTTCTAATTCCAACCTTGTAAAAGATTGCTCTATGTCTTTGATGATTAATAGCGAAATGGCCTTCGGCTGCTTTCCTTCCTTCAGACCCTAGGTTTGCCAAATTAGCTCCTAAGATACAGTTTCCATTGGTCACATCAAGAATCATTTGCTCCGATACCATTGATGCTGGCCAAAGTGCGAGAAGAAGGATTTGATTCATGTTTGAAGCAAAACCAACGGAAACTCTAGTTTGGGGGTAATTTAGCAAACACTAGATGAGATAAGGAAGAACAAGATCCAAAGGCTATCAATGATATCTTTCAGTCATGACTATTTTAAGCACATCATCAACATTCTCATATTAATTGATACCTACTTCCATAGACAACGATAATATGTTTCTCCCTTGTTAAAAAGATTCAAGGCTTTCAGGATGGATAAAAGGTTAACCATTTTTAGTTACTTGACTACTATTATTTAATAGTAAAACTGATACCTAGAAAGATATAAAACAGGAAAGCCCTTCTGAAATGAGCCAAAAGATTCCTCTAGTTAAGAAATAAATAAGACAGCAAAAACTATTCTTAACACGCTGAGAACTATGATGGTCATGGAGTAAATAATGAGTTACGAGTGACAAATATCAACGATTAAATCTAATTTGCCCCCTGAACTCTGAAACTGCATATCAATTGAGAATTTATTCCTTTAAAATAGATAATTGGTAATCAATAAGAAATTCAGTCAAAATTCTACAGAAAACAGTCTTAAATGCCCCTTAAAAATTTTCAAGAATTTCTTTTTCCTTTCTTTCTCCTCCTCTCTTTTTTCTGTGATGAACCCCTTGCTGCTAGAGGCAAGCCCTACCACCACCACCGTCTTCCCTTCCTAACAGGAGAAGGAAAGTGTCTCCATTAACGTGTTTCGTTCTCTTACTGCACTGAAGCTTTTGCTATTCTTGAAGAAATTGAACCTGTGTTTTCAGAAGAATTTATGTTTCTTCTTCTCATCAGTTTCTGATTCTCTTGGGCCTGTTTAATTTGGGTATCAAAGCTCTTTGATCTTCTAAGAAAACTGGTTAAGGTAATTGTCAAAATTGCGTCAACCTCATCAGTTCATCCTGGCTTCTAAAATTTAAGCTTCATCGTGTTGAAATTTGTTGTATTACTGGGTCATGGCAATTTTTTAATCGCTGAATTGGTGGGGATTCAGAACTTAAAAATGAAGCCAATTACAGCCACTCAAGTTAGATTTGCTAGTAGTGGGTGGATTGGATCTGAGTTTCAACATTTTGGGGAAGAACTGCACAGCCTCATGTCAGTGTCACCGAACATTGGCAGCTCATTCACTATAGCTGATTTTCCCATCCGAAACCACTCTGTTGATCAAGCCTCCAAAGTTCTCGCCCATGAGATCATAAGAGGTGGCGGAAGAGATCATGAGAATACACAGATATTTCCCAACAAGAACCAGGATTGAAGAAGTTAAGGTGTAGGGGCACAATCCCTTGGATATTCTCTTGGGAACTAATCTAAGAACTCGACCCTCCATCCTTACTCTTTTATTACATGGTGCAGATAAAAGGCAGGATGACAGATGTTTTCCAAAGCAACTAATTAGGCCAAGTACCAAGCAAAAGTAATCTGCTTGATCCTTGACAACCCGTTCGCGTGGCTCAGATTACAGAAGTTGTTTACATCAAGTGCACAAAAAGTTTTGGGTGGACCTAAATTAAAAATTGCTGGATGTACTAACGCCAAAAGTAATGTGATGACAAATTTCTTAATCCTTCACAGGGAGGTCCGAAAGATACTTTCACTTGAATGAAAAAGCAATACTACTAGGTTGTGTTCCTAGCAAATAAGCAAGTTAAGATTCAACAACTTTATTGAGGTCAGTCACGGGAAGGTACACATATCAACATGCTGACAGACAAGTGATTATTCTAAAGGAACAGAAACAAAGGTGTCCCATTTACACATCGGAAGCTAATTGTAGATTATAATTCCATTTCAAGTTCCAAGGAATTGAGAAAAGTCCCAGTTTCAGTTTACTCCCCTATCATAGCAAATATGCATGCTGTGGTATGTCTAATTCAGATATTCTGACACTCACATGCTAGAAGAACCTGAGCATTGAAAAATAACTTGTGTTTAGCAGTGATAGAAGCACATTACAGAAGTTTAGAACAGGAAATTGCGTCATACCTTCCTCTATTGTTAACTGAATTGCTCTTTTCTCAAACTCAACCGCATGGCTGCTGAGCTCAACCGGGGATAGATGTTGAAGCCCTAATAAAATTACATCAAACAAAAATTATTTGACTAGACAAAAAATCAGGACAAAATACACACAGTAAGCAGAAATCCAGAATTCAGGGGCGTACTCTGGACGTAATCCCTGCAATTAGACTCATCACATTCCTTCAAGAACTTTTGCAGGCGGGCATACCTTTCCGTCCACTCTTCCTCAGTTGCAGCCTTTAAAATAAAATAACTAGGACATTCTAAACTGACCTTAAGAGAGTTGCTATGGGCATCTTGCATCCCAGGACCATATTTGCCCAAAAAATTGGAAGCTGATGGTCCAGCAACTGAATTAGTCATTGGTGCAACTACCTTATTTGCTGTAGCAACAGGTTCACAATAACTATTGCTTGTCCTGGGATGAGCTTCCTTTTGAGGAGTTTCCGACTGCAACTGATGTAACTGTCTTGTCTGAGGACACTCAAAATTTTTGTTCGCTTTGCTATGACTACTTCCTTTGCCTAGTTCTAACTCAAACCTTCTGCGTGCATTCATAATTTGCTCATTTGCACTACTATTGCTTAATGCT
This sequence comes from Voacanga thouarsii, assembly GCA_026120185.1. Lineage (NCBI taxonomy): Eukaryota > Viridiplantae > Streptophyta > Magnoliopsida > Gentianales > Apocynaceae > Voacanga > Voacanga thouarsii. Next base: position 298,289 of record JANUWF010001672.1, on the reverse strand, counting down.
GGATAAAAAGGTAAGTCAGAAGGCCATTCTGGTGTAAGTCTCTTATTCCCGCAAACTTTAACAGCATCCTTACTCAAACCTCCCTCGAGAAAACTAAAATTTTCTTGATGATTCCGTGCTAGGCCACCATTTTGATTCTGCACATCTCTCAGCACAGTCTTTTTACTCGCACCAGGCGGCAGCTTATCCTGAACCAGTGGAGTGCCAGCTCCAGCAGTGCCCAGCTTATTAGCCGGAATGGAAACTCCACCATTATCCACTTCATGGTTATTGGTTCCAGTGTCAATCATTCGTGTCATCAGCAAAACAAATCCAATTCACAAAAATGCAGACAAACGTTTCAGTACCCCTGAGTACAAAACAAAATGTTAAACAGTTTGTTAAGGCCTTCTCGTAGATCATCATTTTAAAGCAAAAATTAAAAAAACAAATTAGTGAGTTACATTAGTGTTGTCCCGCTTTAACTGCAATAGATTGCCTAAATGTGCTGTACCATTACAAAAGAGAATAAAAAAGGATTGAGCCACAGTCCAAAAGCCGTAGAACAAGGAAACCTAACTTCATCCTACCAAACTTGGAAACCATTATCATGAATGTTCAGCCGAATCCTGAGCCACTGACATAAGAAAACCACGAGTTCTCAACTAATTTAAGTATCAAGAAAAGAGAAGGAAACTTTAGTTTTCCTTTTCAGTTCTTACAAAGCAACCCTTTTTCTTAAAAGAAAAGAAAATAAAAATATTTATTTATTTTAATAAATATAATAAAATAAATTTTTAATAAAAAAACTCCATAAAGTAACCATTAATCACATGAATATAACCGGAAATTATGGGTATCACCCAAGCTTTTGAATGTATACCAAATTTAATTTTACATATTTATTAAAATCAAAATTGAGTTAAATTAGTCACAAACCATCAAACAACAATTTCACTTTAAATTCAATAATGATGATAGCAAACTATCCTTCCAAATAAGGCAAAAACCCTAATCCCAAGCAAGAAAGGACCAACCCCTTGAAGTCATGAATGTACTGTGCCAAGAAAATTTTAAATGCAATTTTAATTAGAACACCATAAGGAACAACCATAAGCTTCCCAAATTTCAGTTACAAATTCACCATCTAAAAATCATCCAAAATTCAAAAAAAAAAAAAAATCAAAACAAACGCATTCAAGGACAATTTAAGCACATAGAGACACTATGCATACAAAGTAAAACGATATTCCTCTATATTCCATGGCGTAATTGAGAGGGAAGGGAGAAAAATGAAAGGAAAAACGCAGACACAGCAAAAAGTTGAGAAGAGTGCTCACCGTTGTGCTATTCCGAGCTCGGAGAGAGAGAGACGGCGCCAGGGAGAGATGTTTCAAAAGGAGGAGCTTTGCCTCCAAAGAGAAAGCCCACAGGTTTTTGTTTTTATTGAAGTTCAACACTATTTTTGCTTAGCACTTAGCAGTCCTATAATTTTCTTTTTTTCCCCCCTTTTTTTAAAAATAAATTAAGGTTCGGGGGTACAAATGGAATATCAAAACTTCTACTCAGCTGAACAGCTATATACTTATTACTATAGTAGTAAAATATTTTTTGTTCATCTCGAATTAAAGATTTTCTCTACGGATGTGTTTGGATTCCATTTTCATCCTAATTCAAAACTCATCTTAATTCAAAATAATAATAATAATTTAAATAATTTTTATTTTTTAAAAACTATCATATATCCCAATTAAGTAACCTAAAGAGATACAACTAGATGGATATCTAGGGTTCAAAAAAAATAGATTAGAAAAGTCTTTGAGGTAGTCTCTAACCATTAAAAATAAGATCTCATTAAATACAATGAGTCCATTGCTGATGGCAAGTAGCAATGAATGTCGAAATGAAGTCTATATATCTCATTTAAGTTTGGGATCTTGTCATGCACTTGAAATGATTAAACTTATAGGGTGTAAGTAGGTATACAAGAGAAAGAGAGATGCAAATGGAAAGGTGAAAACCTTTAATTAAGAGTGTATACTTATTATAATAGAAGTAAAATATTTTTTATCCATCTTGAATTAAAGATTTTCTTTAAGGATGTGTTTGGATTCCATTTCCATCATAATTCAAAACTCATCTTAATTCAAAATAATAATAATTTAAGTAATTTTTCTTTTTAATAATCATCATATACTCGTAATATACTATATTCTTTTTTTAATTTCACCTTAAGCCTCACACAACTTCACTTATTTAATAATATTTATTATATTTAAACAAATTCATCTCAATCTACTCACTAACTACTTACACCCTAAATTCGATAAAAAAAAATGTAAGAAATAACTAAATTTGATTGATAAATTTCAATTTATCTTTCAACTTTGATACTTGTAACGCGATTCTATGCCACTTACAAAAATATAAAATATAAAATAATTAAAATAAATTATTTTTAAAAATAATTTGATTATACAATATTATATTTTTTATTATTTTTAAACCGATGTAAATATAACTATTAATAGAAATTTAATGTGATTTTCTTTCATAAAGGCAAGAGTTAAAATAGTTGTCTAAAAAATATGTGTGTATATAATCTAAACAATATATATATATATATATATATATATTTATTTATAATTTTAAAATAGTTTCTAACTTTTCTATGAAGGGAAAAGAAAGAGAAGGTAGAAAATAATTTATTATTTACTTATTTAATACATATGCAAAGAAATGTATATTGAACTTATGCTTTTTTCCCCCTCTTTTATATGAAAATAAATGTGTATTGAAATCAAAATTTTGATTAACCAATTGACCTATTATTTTATCATAAAATATTTTTTAAACTCAAGTAGCTGCCCAATAAATTTGAAATTATTGATTAATATTAAGTGAACCACTGTTTGTCTTTCCAAAATTAGCAGCCTAATTCTACTTCAGAAAATGGAACTTCATAAAAACAAAATTGTTGAACTTTAATTTTGCTACCATTCTAACTTTGTCATAAGAATTGGTAGGATAGAAAGCCATTTAGTTTTGCCATTTGTCAAAACTCTTTGCCTTTCTTTCGAGTCAAATTAACTCGTATTGAAATAATAAATTAACAGTTAAATATTTAATTTATAATTAATATTATAACAAAGTTATCACAGAGAATATTTATCCTTTAAATATTATCATTTTGCAATTATACCATTATTTTATCAAAACGATCAATATCACCTCCTTAAATTCTAAAATTTGCAATCACACCTTCGGTCAGTGGATTAACAATCCGCTTGTTCATTATAAGTTGACTCAATTGCAATAATTAAAATTTTTAATCATTTAAGAATTTTTACATATTGAAATTAATTCAATTACGAAGACATGATACTCAAGTTACAAATTTTCCTATTTCATAACTGTAATTGAATCAGATCAAATTAATAATAAGTCAATTTTTGACGAGCAGAGAATGAGATATAAAAAAGATAAGATAGAATTTCGTGTTGAATTTGAGACGTAACAATAAATTGTTCCAACTATAAACAAAGAATTCTAAAATTGTTATGAATTATTGGAATCTCCATTAATTAGTGGAGGCTCCACTAATTATGAATTTATGTGAATTATTAGAAGATTTTTATGGATGTCCACCATTTAGTGGAGACACCATTAATTGAAGATGATGTATGCCATGATGTATTTCACTAATTAGAGCTCTATAAATAGAGCTATTCTCTAAGCTTGTAGGACACCATCATTTTGTGAAAGAAAGATTAGTGAAAGAAAGATTAGAGAAAGAATTGTGAGAGAAAGAAAGAGAGAAGTTTGAAGAGAAATTCTTGTGCAAAGAATAGTTAGAGTTTTCTTAGTGTGTAGTGTGTAGATTTTATTCTAACACTACCCTAATTTTATAACACGTTATCAGCACGAGTCTCTACCGTTATTAAAGCCAGAAGACAGGTACGCATTTATTGATCTCGCTAAATTCGAATTTGTAGCCCTTGATATTTCTGAAAAAAAAATTATATGTCATACATAAATGTATCTAAATGCTAAAAAAAAAAAAAAGGAGATCCATATGTCATGTGGATAAAAAGAAAGATTTGACCACCCGAAGATGGTCGTACTACCCATCGCACGGTATGAATGGTTGCACCCGAAGTTGCAAGATTGTAAAACCGTGAACTCCGTGATGTATAAAACTACATCTTAGTTAAAAAATTTTGCGGAGAAAAAGTTACTCGATAAAGTTATATTGGAGAAGACATTCTCCACTTTTCATACCTCGAATATTGTCCCGCAAGAATAATATCGAGAAAAATGGTATCCCAAATTGACAAATTTAACATGAGTTATTATTGAGAAATCATGAAGCCGTATGAATCGGCTCAACAAAGACTCCTGAAGTGAATGTCGTTGGCTCCAGAGCAGGCCATCGTTATAGTCGTAGTTGTGGCAAGTGGTCGTGGTTATGGTCATGGACACACTCGATATTTCCCTTATCACGTAGAAATACCGCCACCCGAAGTGGAACGAAAAGATAATAAGGGAAAAAGATATTTCCATTAATAATAAGCATCACATCTTTTATTCATAGCACTAGTGTTCATATGAACTTAATGATACATGCTTATAGTTGCTCTTTTGTAATTGAGCCGACAAATGTAAGATGAAGGTTTGTAATTGTTCTTTTTCAATATTTACATTAGAGGATGACAAACAATTAGTAATTATGGACTTCAGCTCCTCTTTTTCGACATCCTCCTCATTTTCTTTCCCTTTTGAGCCGAAGATCGAGACTAGTAGCAGTAATTAGCCGTAAAATTATCGCGAAATGAGTCTTGAGATTTTATGATCTCCTTAAGTTTATTATATTTCTTATTATATTTGGCTTTGAAGCATGCTTGTCTCAATTTTCGTGTTTGGTCCTCTAACTCGCGTATTAGGACTTTCTTCCACCAACTCGTTTTTCACATTCCAAGTATCGCAATGGCTTCTTTCAACTTCTTCTCACCCATATGTCCTCCTTCTTCTTTATTTTGCATCTCCCGTAAATCGAAATGATATCATCGGTTATTTATTTATAAATCTTTTATAGTTTCATACTTCAAGTATAGTATGTATGAGAGAACTCGAACATTCTTGATTATGGTCTCCAAGCTCACCAATTTCCCGTGAGGCCATCGACGAATTCCTAACTCCCTACATCTTTTCTTGAGACGGGTTATGCCAATATTCAGCTTCTTTGGTCGCGCTTTTGATTGGTAGGTAAAAGTACTGCGAAATTGTTTCTCTTGATAGTGTCTCGGGAGTTATTGCCCTTCTTCTCTCTCTCGCCTCTTAATCATCTTCTTCTCCCCAGGAATTTTGTCTCGCAATAATATCTTGAACTTCGATATTATGCATTTCATGAGTACTTACTCCGACTTCGTTGTCAAGACCACTCATTATTTCTCCTAGAAAAAGAAAATAATATCGTAAAGGTAATACCATTCAAAATCCATGTTTAAATGTATAATAACCTGGAAACATATTATGGCTTTGTTCAAAATCCATTAGAGAGTAGAAAGGATCATGCACAAGCATATCCTCATTCAAAGGAATAGCATCAAGAAGAACAGTATCAAAAGCAGTCTCTTGTAGGGGCAGATCAACTTGGTCCAAAGCGGTATGTTCAAAACTTCCACTGATTTACATCAAAAACAAACCAAAAGAGAGTTTAATTTCATTATCAAGCACACTAAAAACAAATGGAAGCCATCAAAGGTATCTCACCCGAAATTAGGAGGAAGTGGTTGGTTTGGAAAGGAAAATATATCAAAATCTTCTGCGTTCGAATTAGGCAGAAGCGGTTGGTTTGGAAAGGAAAACATATCAAAATCTTCTGTGTTCGAATTAGGCAAAAGCGGTTGGTTTGGAAATGAAAATACATCAACATCTGCTGCAGAAACTAAGTCAAAATTTGACCATGTCTCAAATGAATTACGAGTCTCCATATCTCGCTTTGTGATTTTTGTTTTTGATGTTTACTAATGACCGATAACCGAGATATATATCGATACAAATATATATATATATATATATATATATATATATATCTCGTATGAAGAAGAAGAAGAGGTAGATGGTAGGTAGAGGGTCTGGAGGAGAAGAAAAGACAAGAGAGGAAGATGAAAAGTCGGTACGGGAAGAGTGAAAAAAATAGATATTTTTCTTGGCATTTCCTGCTTGTCATCATTTTCTTATATTTATTTTCTTATTCTCTTATGAAATCATTATTCCCTAAATTAAGGGGAGAACAGAAACAAGACAAGAAAGATCGTGATTGGACAACATCATTAAATTATCTTGATCCGCATACAAGCGCATGTGAACTTGAAGTTCAAAAGATAATTCATTTGTAAAGCATTGCAAATCAAATGCCGTACGCTTTTGTTGACTCTAGAAGAGTAACAAAATCGCATATGCCAGCCTATAAATGCTCCTATTCGAATTGAAGTTCCAAGCAGAACAAAATATTATACCTATAGTCGCTGAGCCAAAAGCATGCCGTAAGCATGGCCGACCTCTTGGTTCTAAAGATAAAAATCCTCGAAAGAAAAGAGGATTAAATGATCCGTAAGATCATATTGAAGAAAAGAATGATAAAGACCAAGAAAGAACCGATGACAAAGAACCGTAAGTTGATGAAAGTAACACCGAAATTTCTATCAATTATACCACTTCCGGTAGAAGTTGGAATCGGATAGAAACCGTTATTGATGATATATTTGCATACAATATATCTCTTGATGTTACACAGATAATGATGATCCCGAACCAATATCGCTTGATGAATGTCGGCATAGAAAAGATTGGTCGCAATGGAAAGATGCGATTCAATCGGAGTTAAATGCACCGACAAAACGTGAAGTCTTCGGACTCGCAGTCCGAACACCGTAAGGTATAAAACCCGTTGGCTACAAATGGATATTTGTGCGAAAGCGCAATGAAAAGAGTGAAATCGTTCGATATAAAGCGCGATTAGTAGCCCAAGGTTTTTCACAAAGACCAGGTATTGATTATGATGAAACTTATTCTCCCGTTGTTGATGCTATTACACTCCGATATCTTATCAGCTTGGCAAGACATGAAAAGATAGATATGCGCCTATTAGATGTTGTCACTCGCTTACTTGTATGGAAATTTAGAAAATGATGTTTACATGAAAATCCCCGAAGGATTTCATATGCCTCGAAGCATATAAACATTATCCTCGTGAAAATTACTCCATCAAGTTGCGTAAATCATTATATGGCCCGAAGCAACTGGGCGCATGTGGTTCACACGTCTTAGTGAATATTTATTGAAAGCGGGATTTAAAAATGACCAGGTATGTCCATGCGTTTTTATTAAGAAATCTGGTTCTAAATTTGTGATATTAGCTATATATGTTGATGATATTAATCTTATTGGAACTCCCGAAGAGCTCCAAGAAACAATTGATTATTTAAAAAGAGAATTCGAAATCAAGGATTTTGGTAAAACCAAATTTTGCCTTGGTTTACAAATTGAACATTTGGAGAGTGGAACATTTATTCATCAATCAACATATACAAAGAAAAGTGCTAAAAAGATTTTACATGGACAAAGCACATCCATTGAGTATTCCAATGATCGTGCGATCATTAAATGTGGATAAAGATCCTTTCCGACCTCAAGAAAATGATGAAGAACTCCTTGGTCCTCAAGTACCATATCTCAATGCAATTGGTGCATTGATGTATCTTGCTAATAATACACGACCCGATATTGCTTTTGCTGTCAATTTATTAGCAAGATTTAGTTCTTCACCAACACGACGACATTGGAATGGAATTAAACAAGTCCTTCGATATCTCCAAGCCACTTCTTTAAATCATGCCGAAATTATAGCCATTCATGAAGCAAGTTGAGAATGTGTATGGCTAAGATCCATGATTCATTATATCCGAGAAAGTTGTGGATTATCATCAATCAAAGGTATTCCAACTCCTCTTTATGAAGACAATGCAACTTGCATAGCTCAATTACGAGGAGGATATATTAAAGGAGATCGGACAAAACATATTTCACCAAAATTCTTCTTTACTCATGAACTCCGTAAGAAATGTGAAATTGATGTGCTACAAATTCGGTCATGTGACAACCTCGCAGATATTTTCACGAAGACTTTACCGATCAGCAACATTTGAAAAGTTGAGATATAAAATCTAGTATGCGTCGGTTTAAAGATTTAAAGGAATCATCTCATCGAGTGGAGTAATAAACATACATATAGAATAGTGTACTCTTTTTCCTTCATTAAATTTTTTTCCCACTGGGTTTTTATCTAGTAAGGTTTTAACGAGGCATATTCTTTATGTATGGATGGACATCCAAGGGGGAGTGTTATGAATTATTGGAATCTCCATTAATTAGTGGAGGCTCCACTAATTATGAATTTATGTGAATTATTAGAAGATTTTTATGGATGTCCACCATTTAGTGGAGACACCATTAATTGAAGATGATGTATGACATGATGTATTTCACTAATTAGAGCTCTATAAATAGAGCTATTCTCTAAGCTTGTAGGACACCATCATTTTGTGAAAGAAAGATTAGTGAAAGAAAGATTAGAGAAAGAATTGTGAGAGAAAGAAAGAGAGAAGTTTGAAGAGAAATTCTTGTGCAAAGAATAGTTAGAGTTTTCTTAGTGTGTAGCGTGTAGATTTTATTCTAACACTACCCTAATTTTATAACAAAAATTTTATTTATATACTTATATTTTTAGATCGTATTATAATTATTTACACTTTTAACAAACTAATGAAACTTCAAGTAGCGCATCATCTAACTAAATTATGTCGTAAGTTATAAGAATTACTCTTACCCTTTCTTGAATTCCTATGGTTGGTCATTTTGAAATTTGATGAACTTAGAAATTTGAAGCCCCTAATTGATGGTAGGTGCCCTTCAATCAATGCAACCGGCCAGCGGTTCCTGGCTGCTATTCTTGAATAAATTTCGGTCAATCTACTCGGCCTAAGGATTCTCCGTGGTCCCTTATCGGCTTCATCCACCCGAAATGCCCACATTTTCCTAGCCATAAGCGGAAAATGCCCATATGCTGCTGTCCAAATCGCTGTGGAATTTTGCTTCTTATGACGGCTTGATGCTTTTGTTTATCTACTTTTTTTTAATGTTATAATTCCTAATAAAATTATAACATTAGTCTTACGATCATGCAGGGAAATTCTTGGTTGAGTTGCAAGTAATCTACCTGCTATCACATAAAGATGGAGCCTTTCTACTAAATTTGAGTCAATTACATAATCGCCTGAAAATGAATGTCTTTATACATTGGAAGAGAAGAATGTAAATTGAACTAAGCACTCTTAACCTAAGTGAGTGTAATTACACACAGAAATCTTTCTGTACATGTCAAGGAATTTGTTCAGCCTTAGTCATGAGACGTAAGACAGAATTTGCTTTCCTCTGACCTCTGTCTGTTCCATTCTTAGCAACTTCAACTAAATGTTCATAAACACCGTACTGAAGTGCGGCCAGAATGAGATTAGAATTGTTTGAACCCAAATCCAGAAGAACAGCAGTAGCACATTCCTTGTTCTTGGGAGTTCCATCTTTAATGAACCTAACAAGAGTTTCTACAAATGAGAGCTGCCCGATTTCTTTCCTTCCTTCTGGATGTGATGCAAGAATTAGCAGAATGGAAAGAATTTCATCTATCATATCCAATTTCTTGTCGTCAAGTACTTTGAGTAATGCTGCAATAATCCCTGATTCAATGGCCCTGGATTTGTTAGCATGGTTAAGGCAGAGATTGAAGAGTGCAGTTAAGGCATCCTTTTTGCCCCTAATTGTACCCTTTCCTAGCAAATCTACCAATGGAGGGATGCCATTTAAAAATCCTATTGTCACTTTATTCTCATCAAGCATTGATAAGCTAAACAATGTTGCTGCAGAATTCTCTTTGGCACCAATGGTTCCATTCTGCAAGATTTCAATTATGGCTGGAATTGGTTCTTCTTTAGATATCAGTTTCTTGTTTGATTCGTCGATGGACAAGTTCAAGAGGGCTGTTACAGCGTGCTCCTGGAGTTTGGAGTCTGGATAGGATAGAAGCTGGACAAGAGGTGGAATGCCTCCATTACTGGCAATCAGAATTCTGTTTTCTGGATTCTCTTTGGAGAGCATACGAATTTTTGCCACTGCCTTCCTCTGTTCATCTAGTTGACTCGAAGATAGATTTTGAACCAAAGATGAGATTTTGCCTTCATTTTCACCGGTGGGATCCTTGGGTTTTTCAGGTGATTCCTTTTTAGGAAGCTGGAAATGGTTATTCTCGCACCACTGCAGAATCAAATCCCGGAGGGCAAAATTCGGTGCCACCGACAGGTGAGTCAATGGCTGCCCCGTTTTTGGACATGTTCGATGATTCGAATCAAACCACTGCTGTATGCTTTCTCTTTCATATGTCTTCAATCAATGAAAATTGTAAAACCAAGAATTAGTATGAACCCTATATTAGTACTAACAAAAAAGGCCATACAGAACAGTGAATGTGTGCTTAAGCTGTATAAAAATGAGAATCTCACCTGTCCAGTCGCAACCACAACAGGATCTGACATTATCTCCAGAGTTATGGGACAAAGGAACTCGTGGGGAATCGAGAGAGAAGGGCATTTATCAAGAGATTTAGGCATGACAGGATCATCATGTATGCCTGCTTCTGGAACTCCTGCAAATCTTTTCATTCTGTTTAGAAGATCTATGATTTGCTGTGTACTCTCAGCATCGTGGCCGCGTCTTTCTTTAACAAGTTTTCTTGTAGCCAGTGTTTCTGCCTTGAGCTCCTCTGCGGTAAGTAAAGAAAGCTTATTTGCTATCCTTTCAATACTAGCAATGTCCCCATTTCTGTCATCCGTTGTAGATAATACCACCATCAGATCCATGGCGAATTCCATGTCCTGAGTATCATTTCGCCTTTTTGCCCTCTTAAGCTGCGTGCACATTAGCTCAACCTGCATTAATGCTGACGAGGTTAGAAGTGCAAGAATTACACTATCTTGGAAGAGAACAAAACGAAAAAGGCAAAAGTGATCTAATTTGTAGATGGAAAAATTAACCACAGAATCCTTTTGCATATTGAAACAAATTTACCAATAGTTCTTGAACACTCAGAAAGACAACCTCTCAATTGTAATATGATAAATTCACATATGTTATATATGAATGCTGGGGAAAGGAACAAGTAGGAGTGCACTAGGGTGGTAACTGGAGAACTTCTTCCGAACCTACATGAGAGACGAGTAGCAGGAGAGAATGAAAAGTTAAGAATGTGGAATACTTTGTAGATTCTTTATGAGCGTGCTAAACTTTTGGGTAACGCCCCATCACGAGCGCTCCACTACTCCTGTCTTGGGACTACGATGTAAATCGATGTGTAATGCATAGTCACGAATAAACATGCTAAACTTTTTGTTAATAATGGTGGGAATGAGAGAACTAAATTCAGCAAAACCCAATTTTTTCTACAAGAAACATACGAACAGAATTGAAAATCAGCAAGAATTTGAGGAGCTTGACACCTGTTCTTTCTCCTCATCTGAAATTCCAAGCTCTGCATATGGCATGCCATCCAAAGCTTGGCTTATTTTCTCGTATACAGAATAAAATCTCCCCATGATTGCTTCGGTTTCTAATGCCTGAAAAGCAAATAAGTCAGTGAAAAATAAGAGCTGTTTCCCAAAACCAAATCACCACAACACAAAGCAAGAAAGAATTTGCAGATGCAGCAGTTTCTATAAATTGAGATTTCCGGATGAGGAAATGAAAACCGAGAGTTGGAAAGAAAAAAAAGGCAACAAAGGAAAAGAAGACCAGGTAAATCTTGCTTCCCCGGTGGCAAGTGGTCAACAATCTCTTCGCAGAATGGAAGGCCTTCTGCAAATTTTCCAGACATTCAATGGCTGATTCTGGGATTGGTGTTTCGAGGTCCCTAATCTCTTCAAAGAAAGGTAGCATGAGCTTCAATCTTCGAACAAGAACGCCACATTCTTTCCTTTGCGTCCTTCTATATTCTCCAATGGACTTAACATATTCAATCACCCCTATGAGTTCTTCAACCGCATTCATTTGATCGTTCCGGTTGATGGCCTCTGATACAATCTCCCCTTCTACTCCGTCTTCGCCAACAGTCACCATCTCAATATTCTTCAGATTTCACTCTAATCTCTTTCCCAGCAAATGCAAATGTGATTCTTGCCGTGGAAAGTAGAAAACGGAAGTAGTTGTCCGAGAGATTGAGCCAGAAGAGGACCAGTCTGTATCTTCCCTAAGCGATCACTGAATATCGGGTAATTGAGGCCTACTTTTGCTCTCTCCTCTTCTCCAGGAGTTTGGACATTGTTCCGTGCATTTCGATCTCAACAACAGCGAAAGCCAACACGTTTCGCGGCTTCAAGATGCAAAATTTTTTTGAAAGTTAGTTACAAAGTAGTTTCTTTTTTTTTTTTTAATTCCTTACTTTTGAAATCCAATCTTAGTTTATTTTTTAGATTAAGATAATAATAATAATAATAATAATAATAATAATAATAATAATAATAATAATAATAATAATTTCTGATATAACTTTGATAGAGTAAAAAAACGTTTTTTTATAAGGGGAGAGGAAAAGATAAAAAACTAAGAAACAGAACAAAAAAAAAAAAAAATGTAGAACATGTAATCTGATATCGAATTCACAATAATTTTTCTATCACTAGAACAAATTATTATTGATTATTAAATTATATATATGAAATGCATAATAGCAAATGAGCATTATGACAATATATGAAATTGTGAGACATCATTAACAAATCTTGTTTTTATAGTAGAAGTAGATATTGTGATTATGTATATTTTAATATTATTTGGATAAAAGGAATTACACTTATAACATTTACAATAAATTCATTACCTTGAGAATTTTACATGCATCGAATAAAACATCTTACTATATAATTATTTTCTTTAAATAGATATTCATATTAATTTAATAATTCGGACTTTTTTAATGATATTAAAATAAAAGAATTGAACTTATATCTTTTATAATAAGTTCATATATCTAAAATTTTAACATGCGTTGAAATCAAATAATTAATAAAACATAAAATCTTATAATAATCATTATCCATTCCATCCTATATTTTTTTTAAAAAGAGAATTTTATACCATTACAAACTCTCACATATCGTAGGATTAAATTTATAACTTTTATAAGGAGTTCATGTATCTAAAATTTTAGCATGCATTGAATCAAAGTCTAATTAAGTTTTGAAGCTCTTTTAGATAATATAATAGGATAAAATACACTAAAAAAATTATAGCAATTATTATCTATTTTACTCCTACTTTTTTAAATAAATTTTTATATTATCACAAACTCTTATAAATAGTGGGATGCTTTTTTTTTTTTTTGGCTAAATAATTGTGGGATTCAGCTTATAGTTTTTACAACAAATTCCTATATCTAAGATCATGACCTACATTGAACCAAAAATTAAGTTTGAAACTCGTTTACGCACACAAAAATAAAAAGAATTTAAAGCCCTTTTAGACAATGGAATTGGATAATTTATTTTAATTCATTTTTTTTTTGAAGGATCCTAAAATACTAAAAAAGGGGAAGGAAAGAGGATGGACGTGCGCTTGACTTAGGAAACTATTGTATGCCAATATTGCAAGTATTTTCTTTTTGGTTTTTTTTTTCATTTTTTAATATTTTGCTTTTAGTTTTTTTTTTTTATTTTTCTTAACCTGGGTGATTGAGCTGAAGATTTCTGAATTATAGCCAAATACATTTGAAAATTACAGTTTCAATTTGGGAAAGAAACAACTGGTAATTATATATATATATATATATATATATATATATATATATATATATATATATATAACTTGTAGGTCATAATTTTTCATTGTCCGCTTCACGATAATTTTTTTTTTTTAACTTTTTTGGCTAATCTTTGTGTTGGGAAGAAATTGAAGAAAGTGATATTTTATGAAAATGATATGGTGTTTTTGGGAAGATATAATGGAAAAACGGAAACGAAAAGGCAACGAAGTTCTCCGCAGAATTTGCCACAAAAAATATTTGAGAAATTTTATCAAAACAACAAAAATTTCAAATAATAATAATAATAATAATAATAATAATAATAATAATAATAATAATAATAATAATAATAACTCTAATGCTATTACATATGGGGACTTTTATGCCCCTTGCCTAGTTTAAAGGATACATAAATTCAACTCTCACCCATGGAAGGGTGATATTCCAGAAACAGCAGCCATCTTGCTCAACCTTCCAAGCAAAGGTCCTTCACAAATGTCCTCTGAAAGAGAGGACCGCCCATGACCGAGATGAGAAACTCCAGGAAAGAATTATAGATCATCTTCTGTGCTTCTCTGTTTGATCTGCTTGATCGACAGTGCAAAAACTGAGGAACACAAGCTGAGTTTATATAGCTTTGAGGATGATGAGTGCATTTAATTGGCATATGGTTTCAAGATTTTGAGAAAATCTTTCACATAATTTCTTACCTTAACTAGACATTCATATAATTTGATGATTCTATTTTTTTCTAGTGATATTTAGATAAAATGAATGAACATATGACTTTTACGATAAGTTTATGTATATAGGATTTTTATATCGAATTAAATATCTACTAATTTTTGAAACATTCAATATTCAACTTATGACTTTTATAACAAGTTTATAGGTATGAGATTTCAATAAATATTGAACCAAATATCTTTTTAAGTTTTGAAACGTTCATAGATAATAAAATTAAACTTAAAACTTTTGCAATAAGTATATGAGTTTAAGATTTTAACATGCATTGAATTCAATATTTTATTAAATTTATAATAAGATTGAACTTATAACTTTTACAATAAGTTATTATTTTTGACATGCATTGAACTAAACATTAAATATTCAGCTTTTTCATTAGAAAAAAAAAAAGGAAAGGAAAGGAGATAGACAAAGCAATCGACTTATAGAAGTAATGTATGCCAATAAGCCGAGCTTTTTCTTTTGTATTTTTTTTTCTTTTTGAGGGGTTATAAATGGAAGGATTGAGCTTGTTTGAATTATAGGGAGACATAGATTATTGGACAACTAAATTAGGATTTAAATACTTAATTTTGTAAGACTATTAGTAAGTTATTTCGTGCAAACCATAAGGTTAGGTATCCGTACTATTCTTAATTAATTAATTATTTTATTAATGATACATTTAAAATATTAAATTTATGTAGTATTTTATGTTAATAATATATTTAAAAATATTTGGAAACAAATTTATGGAATGATCGAGATTTGTATGTGAACATTTGTGAATGAATTTATATAATAGATGGTTTTGATTTTAGTTAAATATTAGTTAAACAACTTTTACATATGTATTTCATATCCTTTGTGGGGTAAATGGCACAAATTGGCCATGAACTTAACAAAAACGCGTTGTTTGCCCCTCAACTTTATTTTCGTAACATTTTGCCCTTAAACTATATAAACTTATCATTAGTTGTCCTGTCCAAATCGAGCGTTAACCCATGACGGAATCACCCCACGTAACCCACACATGACCTTTTTAAAGGGTATTTTGCCCAATACATATGGGCACATAAAATGACTCTTTCAAAGGGTATTTTGATCAAAATCTTTCTTTCAGTGTCGTGAATCATAAGTCAAAAGGGAAGGTATTTCTTTTCCGTGGGCTTGGAGTTTTAGCATGAAGTTCTTAGACGAAGATGCCAGACCTAGATTCGTTCTCCAATCAAAGCCTCACGAGGATGCCAGACCCAAATTCGTTCTTCAATCAAAGCCTCCTCCAAAATTGACCCTCTCTGATCTCCAAACCCATCCCCAACACAAAGTTACTATCCTCATCTCCCTTTCTCTCTCGTCTATTTTTCTTATTCTCTCATTTCTTTACTTCACCTCTGAGCCCCTCAAGTCCTCCTTATCACTAAAACAAATTGTTACGATCATTAAATTAAATTGTTATATTTAAATATATATATATATATATATATATATATATATATATATAAAAGAAAATGGCAAGGAAAACATTTTTTCGCTTTCTTTCTTTCATGAAATGCATAATAGCAAATGAGGGTTATGACAATATATGAAATTGTCAGACATCATTATGAATAGAGATAGATCTAGGGGCCGCAAAATTTTTAAAATTTTTTATTTTACTTTAAGAAAATTAAATTTTTTAAAAAAAAATTCCTTTAAATTTTACCTTTCACCTCCCAAAATTTTTTTAAAAATTATAATATTATCCTTTAATATATTATTTCATATAATTTGTCCCCTAAATTTCAAATCTTTGGAAACTTATTTTTATAGTAGAAGTAGATATTGTGATTATGTATATTTTAATATTATTTGGATAAAAAAGATTACACTTATAACTTTTACAATAAATATGCTACCCAGAGAATTTTACATGCATTGAATAAAACATCTTACTAAGTTTTTTTAGAAAATCTTTCAAATAATTATTTTCCATAAATAGATTTATCTATTCGTATGAATTTAGTAATTCTGGATTTTTTAGTGATATTCAAATAAAAGAATTGAACTTATATCTTTTATAATAAGTTTACATATCTAAAATTTTAACATGTGTTGAAATCAAATATATATATATATATATAAGGAGCTACAGAAGTATCTCATAACGACACATGGCATCGTTATTGAAGCGATACTTGGCACTTCTTATGTTGATATATGGATACTTTAAATTGCTGATGACACTTAAGATTTTTTTTTTAGTACTTCTTTTTTTTATATATAACTATGAAAGTCATCTATCTGAACTAAATTCAATATATTCATTGAATCCATTACACTGGCTCTGTGGATTGCCATGATAAACGATTGTAACAGTTGACGAAGCATTTGGAAGATACAAGGATCACATATGCTATCTGAATGTACATGATTAATACTGTAACGAGATCCTTTGGAATCTCAACATCAAATTCTACGATGGCTTTAAGAATTATACTATCGTGCTGTTGTGGAATGCCATTACTCCTGTGCTGATCATAAATGCCATTTCATTGACTTTCTTGATGGCCGTGATTAATGTTTTTTCCAAATAACGAAGCATTTCGAAGATTCATTATATCTGATGTGGTATGACGCAGACCACTCCTCAATAGCTCCCCCAGTGTCAGTCGTTTGTATTTGCACTATTCATTTCTCTCGCTGTTGTTGTTGTCCAAACTTCAGTGGTTATAGAGAGCAAGGCAAAGAAGCAAATGATGGCAATCATAAACAAGCTTATGTGGTTGGCCTGTGTGCTAATTTCAGTGGCTTTCTTGGCACTGTCATTTGTTGCAGTGGCAAGCACGAGAGGTGGCTAGCAATCAGAGTGACAATCATAGGAACCACCATTCTGGCTACGACATTGGGAACAATGTGTTATTGGGTTATTATGCACCAGATAGAGTCCTCAAACAAGAAGAGCATCTGCAAGAATTTCCGTGCCAGCAAATCAATAATATCACGGTCAATGTCAAGTTTATCAGATTTTGATGTTCTAAATAATGAATTCAAGAAACTATATTTATATATATATATGGCTACTTCTCCTCACTCCTATAATTCCCCTGTACAAAGTTCTCACCTAAATTACATTGTGCATCGCAGAATTTAAAATAATTATTATCCATTTGACCCTATATTTTTCTGAAACACGAATTTTATATTATTACACATTCTCACATATTGTAAGATTAAATTTATAACTTTTATAATAAGTTCATGTATCTAAAATTTTAACATGCATTGAATCAAAGTCTAGTTAAGTCTTGAAGCTCTTGCAGATAATATAATTGGATAAAATACACTAAAAAATTATAACAATCATTATCTACGATTTCACCTCTTACATTTTTTAATAAAATTTTATAATTATCACAAACTCTTATAAATAGCGGGATTCAACTTATAATTTTTACAACAAATTCCTATATCTACAACCATGACTTGCATTGAACAAAAAATTAAGTTTCAAACTCGTTTATTCACACAAAAATAAAAAGAATTTAAATCCCTTTTAGACAATGGAATTGAATAATTTATTTTATTTCATGTTTGAAGGATCCTAAAATATTAGAAAAGGAGAAGGAAAGAGGATGGACGTGAGCTTGACTTAGGAAATTAATGCATGCCAATATTCTAAGCCTTTTCTTTTTGGTTTTTTTCCTTTTTTTTAATATTTTGTTGTTGTTTTTTTTTTTTTTTTGGGTGGCGCGGGGGGGGGTATAACCTGGGTGATTGAGCCGAAGATTTCTGAATTATAGCCAAATACATGTGCAAATTACAGTTTCTCATTGTCCGCTTCATGAGAACTTTTTTTTAAAACTTTTTATTTATTTATTTATATGGAGTTTTGGGTCGAACTAATTTTCATAAGCTTGAAGGGCTGTCATGTAAATTCCTAACATATTCGCGGCAGGAAGTGAACCGAGGCCAACCTACGGGAGGTGCCCGCCTTTGCCAATCGCCTCAAATCCTGCGTACTTTTTTTTTGGGGGGGAAGGAATTGAAGAATGCGATATTTTATGAAATTCTGCAGCCAACAATTGCAGATTTTACCCTTTTCGTTTGACCTTTTCAAATGGGATTAATTTCTACAGAACATTATGCGCCCCCCCCCCAACCCAAAAAAAAATGTCTCTATATAATGATATCGGTGTTTTCCTCCACTCTTTTGGGAAGATAATGGAAAAAGGGAAAACGAAAAGGCAAGGAAGTTCTCTGCAGAATTTGCCCAAAAAAAATATTTGAGAAATTTTATCAAAACAACAAAAATTTCATAATAATAATAATAATAATAATAATAATAATAATAATAATAATAATAATAATAATAATACATCATCATCATATGGGGACTTTGTGCCCATTGTCTTATTTAAAGACTACATAAATTTTCTCTCTCACCCATGGAAGGGTGATATTCCAGGAACAGCAGCCACCTTGCTCAACCTTGCAAGCAAAAGTCCTTCACAAATGTCCCCTGAAAGAGAGGACCGCCCATGACCGAGATGAGAAACTCCAGGAAAGAATTATAGATCATCTTCTGGGCTTTTCTGTTTGATTTGCTTGATCGAGAGTGCAAAAACTGAAGAATACAATATGTGTTTATATAGGTTTGAGGGTGGTGAGTGTATTTAATTGGCATTTGTTTCCAAGAGTTTGAGAAAATCTTTCGCATAAAATTTTACCTTAATTAGACATTCATTTGAATTAGACGATTCTATCTTTTCTAGTGATATTTGGATAAAAAGACTGAACATATGACATTTACAATAAGTTTATGTATGTAAGATTTTCACACCGAATCAAATATCAATTAAGTTTTGAAACATTCATATTCAACTTATGACTTTTATAACAAGTTCGTAGATATAAGATTTTAATAAACATTGAACCAAATATCTTATTAAGTTCATAGATTTGAGATTTTGATAAACATTGAACTAAATATTAAATATTCAAATTTTCATTTGAAAAAAAAAAAAAGAGAACAGAGATAAACAAAGTAGTCGACTCATAAAAGTAATATATGCTAATAAGGCGATCTTTTTTTTTATTTTTTATTTTGTCGTCGATGGTTTGAAACTTTTTCTTTTTGAGGTATAAATGGTAGGATTGAGCTTGTTTGAATGATAGGGAGACATAGATTATTGAACAACTAAATTAGGATTTAAATACTTAATTTTATAATATTACTAGTAAGTTGTTTCGTGCAAGCCATAAGGTTAGGTATCTGTACTATTTTTAATTAATCATTTTTTACTAATAATACATTTAAAATATTAAGTTTATGTAATATTTTATGTTAATAATATATTTGAAAATATTTAGAAACAAATTTATGGAATGATAGAGATTTGTATGTGAATATTTGTGAATGAATTTATATAATAGATGGTTTTAATTTTAGTTAAATACGTAGTTAAACAACTTTTACATAGGTATTTCATATCCTTTGTAGGGTAAATGGCACAAATTGCCCATGAACTAAACAAAAACACGTTGTTTGCTCCTCAACTTTATTTCTATAAAATTTTGCTCTTGAACTATATAAACTTATTATTAGTTGTCCTTCCGTTCAAATCGAGTATTAACTCATAACGGAATCACCCCACATGATTCACACATGACCTTTCTAAAGGGTATTTTGATCAATATGGGCATATAAAATGATTCTTTCAAAGGGTATTTTGATCATAACCTTACTTTCAATGTCGTGGATCATAAATCAAAAGGGAAGGCATTTCTCTTATGTGCTTGGAGTTTTGACATGAAGTTCTTAGACGAGGATGTCATACCTAGATTCGTTCTCCAATCAAAGCTTCACGAGGATGCCAGACCCATATTCATTCTTCAATCAAAGCCTCCTCCAAAATCGACACTCTCTGATCCCCAAACCCATCCCCGGCACAAAGTTACTATCCTCATCTCCCTTTCTCTCTAGTCCATTTTTCTTATTCTCTCATTTCTTTACTTCACCTCTGAGCCCCTCAAGTTCCTCTTGATTTGGCTATCTTTCTCCCTTCTCCTTGACCCATTTGCGCCTCACTCGCTCACCACTGACAACATTAGGGTTGGGTTTAGCCCACCGCTCAAAGAGCCTAGTAAAGAAATTCAAAAATATGATTATAGTAGCAAAAGACTAGGCAAGAGTCTATTGGTTAAACTCGTATTGAGGTAGAGTAAAGTGGATGTAAGAAGAAAAAAGTAGGGATTTATTTGGTGAGGTAATGCACTTTTTTGTCCTTTGGACGAAAATACCTTTAAAAATGTCATGTGCAGATAACGTAAGGTGATTTTGTCATAGTTTAACGCTCAATTTAGACAAAAAGACAAATAATAATAAGTTTATATAGTTCAAGAATAAAATTTTACGAAAGTGAAATTGAGAAGCAAATAGCGTATTTTTGTTAAGTTAAGAGGACAATTTGTGCCATTTACCCATCCTTTGTGCTATTTATTGCTAGGGAAATTTTGATTCCCTTTCCCCATTTTAATTTTTTATACTTGAGACTTTTAATAAGTTACTTTCCTCTATAAGGGAAATTTTCGACTCTTGCTTGTGGCACCATGTTGGAAGAGCTCTGGGCCAGGCTAACCTCCGAGCAATAGTTAGACTCTGCAGCAGCTCATTAACAAGAAACGAAATTTCTTTTGACATCTGTGGAGTGGAGCAGCAGTTTTGGTTATTCTAGCCTTTCACGGCCAACTTCATCTTTTTCTTGCTTCTAGTAGGAAATGGCTTTTTTCTTTTACTTTTTATTTTAGTATTTCTTTATTAATTTGATATTTGCGAAATACTAAAGATGAAAGTTGATTCTGATTTCTTGATAAATAGTGTTGAATTTTTCCAGAGGCCAACTTCCTATTCTAAACTAATGTATTTATTCATAATCATAATTTTCATATGAAGTACTAATTAATTACTAATTTATAGTTTATTAACAAAAAGTATTAATCTGCTATTTCTTTACTCCTTATTTCGACAATAGCTTGAGCAGAAGTTTTCTTTTCCTTTTTACAATGAATGTTGGCAGCAGTTTTCTGACTTAGATAATGGAGGGTTTGTTTGTTTGGCATTTACGAGGAAACATCTTATGATATTTTTGTTGTTTATCCTCGTATTCTTTCTTAAAATCAAATCAATCAATAATGCAACATTTTAAGAGAAACAATACTGCTGTGCATCAATGAAGTATATTCGTGGAGAAGTCAAAAGCGAAGGAAAAGACGGGAGGTAGAAAGAGAAAGTGGATTTTGTATTAGAGGTGACAATCGTGTCGCATTCAGGTTGATTGATCATATCAATTTAAGATAATTATACTCAACAAGTCAATTTGAATACGACCTTATTAATAAACGTGTCGTGTTGTGTCTTGTCAATCTATTTATTTTCATGTCGTGTTCGTGTTATAAAATGGATTAACACGACTAGACACAAAAATTAAAAAAATAATTACTAAACACGTCAATCCGAATACCTACTAAATCCGTCAATCTGTGTACAATTACACAAAAAAATTTAAAAAATCAAATCCAACCATATAAAATTAAAAAAACTAATAAAACAGCTCATAAAGTCATAAATAACCAATAAAATAATAACTCATCCCGCTAAATATTTAGATATCTCAATAAATTTATAAGATTTAATATTAAAAATCTAAATAAATGTAGTTTTGTAATAAAATTGGATTGTTCAATAATTTTTTTTCTCTAGTCATTGCAATAATAATATTATTATGGACACTAAATAATAATTAATTAAGAATGATTCATTTACCATATATAAAGCAAATAGCTACATTAACATCATTTATTTTTCTTAAGAGGTCTCATATAATTAAAAAAATAGACACACAAATAATTCAATTAATTCATATAACAAAACTTAATTCAATTAATTTATGTAAAAAATAAATTATTTAATTTTCTATAGTGAAATTTGTAGGGTATTACAAAAAGTATTAAAAAAAAGTTAAACGGGTTCGCAGGTTGAACCCGTTTATAACCTGAACACGTTTAAAATTAAACGGGTCGATCTATTTTAACCCAAACTTGCAAAACTCCAACTTAACCAGTTATAACTGTGTCGTGTTTAATATTGTCATCAATACTCTACTCTGTACATAAAAATAAATATTTTAATTGTAGACTAGGAAGGGTACATTTGAGAATTGAGTAAAAATTGCTCTAGCAGAAGGAAAGTTGCTTTGACAATATTGCCAGTGTTATAAAATTTGAGTAGTATTAGAATAAAATCTACACACTACCCACTAAAAAAATTCTAACTATTCTTTGCACAAAAATTTATTCAAACTTCTTTCTTTCTTTTCTCTCACAATTTTCTCTAAACTTTCTTTCACAAAATAGTGTATTACGAGTTTAGAGAATAACTCTATTTATAGAGCTCTAATTAGTGGAATACATCATGACATACATCATCTTCCACTAATCTTAATTAGTGGTGTCTCCACTAAATGGTGGACATCCATAAAAATTTTCTCTAATAATTCACATAAATCCATAATTAGTGGAGTCTCCACTAATTAATGGAGCTTCCAATAATTTTAAGATATTCATAACAGCCAGCCATTTTTATTGCTTTCTTCAAATATCAAATAATTTTTCATTTTTTTCCATCTTGAGGAAACTCAATTTATATATATTCTTTGCTCTTTTCATATCTTTTGTCTTTACAAAAAAAGATTAAAAAAATATTTTTTAAGTCTTTACATTTTACACAAATATTATAATAAATTAAATAAGACTATAAGTAGAAAAAGACAATAAATATAGTTTAGAAACTCTAAAGTAATAATCGAAATATATTTTTTTATAAAATGATAATTATTTTAATACAAACGTAATAAATAAAAATATACTACTTCTAAGTAGAGATTAATATTTTCAAGGGAAAAAAATAGAAGATATTAATATATAAATCCATTATTTCTAGTATATAATTTACTAGTGGGGAAAGGTCCAACGGCATCTTGAGGAACTGCGTGCTCCGCAGTCGGTTTCAGTAGCCGGCCGTCGGTCCCCTTCGCTGTCGGAAATACCGTTAAGATTTTTAAAGACTCCATCAACTTTCTAATTCAACGGACAGAATCTGCCAACATCTGCCACCACAATTTAATACTAATATGCAACCAATTTTCTTTATATTGAAATGGAATCCATGATGTTAATATTTTAGCAAAGAACTCCTTAAAGAATATATATATATATATATATATATATATATATATATATAAATTACGAGTTTTAAACAGATAGTATATTATATGTATAATATGTTATATTTTATAAAAAAAGTATACTATTTTTATTTCACAATATAAGTCGTTTTAGATTTATACACAAGAATTAAAAGTCTTAAAATTTTATTATTTAAAATGATGTTTACTTATTTATCATTTTAAGTGTATTTTGTTTTTGAGCTTGTTTCATATAATAAAGGTTCAAAGTTTAAAATAAATTGTTTTAAAATTTTTTAAAGTTAAAAACTGTTTTTAGTCGTTATTATTATTATTTTTTTAGCTTTAAAGAGTTCGTTTTTGTAGGAGTAATGGTAAAGTTATTTTTCACATAATTGCCTTTGCTTTTTAATACCATTGAAGATACAAATGTTATATTAATTTTAAATAACTTATTTTAAAATGTTTTTTAATTGTTTAATAAGGAAAGTTGGAGTTCTATTATTTTACTAAAAAATTTGTGAGAACCCACAACAGCTTTTGTTAATATTTGTCATCAAGATTAGGAAAAAAAAAAAAATCTGGGGACGAATTAAATTCACGCTTCTAAAACTTAATATTATACTTTTTCTTATTATATATTTTTCTAAATAACTAAATAATTTATACAATAATAATTAAGTTTTAGTCTTAATAAATTTAAAACCAACTATATGAACCAATATAATATTACATAAATTCATTTACACGTAAATAAATAATTTATGAATAAAAATTAATAATTTACAAATAATTATAATTATACAAAATAATTATAATTTAAAAATATATATTTAGATTATAAGATTGTGATCCATTTTTTTTTTTTAATAAGTATGGACATTAGGATTTGGATGTGACTGTTACTCTTAACGACAAAATTTTAAACAGAAGCTCTTGTGGGCCCGTACAAGGGTGTCGCGCCCCACAAAAAGGAATAAATTGACTATAATGACCACGTAGCGTGCTTTTTTTTTTTTTTTGGGCCCTAAAACCTATCCGTTATTTTAATTATTGTCCTCTCGAAATATGGAAAGATATGACTCAGACAATTTTTTAACATTTATTTTTTTTTAAGGTCCCTAGCCAAAGAAAATTAAAAAAAAAAAAAGTGTTATTTTACTGAAAATTTTGAAATGTTACCTACTACTTTTCCAATAGTCTCGTTTCCAAATTAGCCCTTCAAGTTTTTTATTTTTTTTTCTTTTCTAATTTAGTGAAAAGTTGGATAACCATTGTTTTTGAAGTATTTTCTTTTTGTTTTTAACTTATTTTGATTGTAATTAGGAATAGAATTAAAAAATTAGAGTTAGAGAGATAAATTATATAAAACGATATTATAAAAATTAATTTTATAATTTTTTTAAAAATTTGTAAGTCAAAATTAAAATTAAAATTTTTTATTTTATTAAAATAAATAAATATAAATTTTTTAAAAATTTTAAAGGAGGCGTGCGTCACCTTTATATTGAGACAATAAAAATAATTTGGTCTTCAATCCGTATTTAATTAGCACTTTTCATTTTTCATCACATAAACTGAAATTTACTCGAGTATTTATTTATAGCTTTATATTTTATTAGATTTGAAGTTTTTTTTCTTCTTCTATTTTTTAAAAATTTTCTAATCTCGCCAATAAAAATAATTTAACCACAAAAATTATGTGGTATAACCCTTTTTTGAGGGCATATATCTGTATATACTACTTTTTTAATTATTAGAAATAATTGCTTTTTAGATAGTACTCATTTTGGCAAATTCCTATGCAACAATAGTCTCTATTATCAATCTAATTTGTCCATAGCCTTATATCTAGTTATCTTCAAAATAATCCTTTCTTTTATTTTTCCAATTTGCTGTGGCAATAACTTTAGCTAGAAAAATAATGTAAAATAGCCAATTTTAATACATACATACATACATACATACATATATATATATATATATATATATTTAGCCTATAATTAAGCATTTATTACTAGAATTTTGGAGGGTCATTATTAAATTATCCATATCTTTATAGATACCCTCATCACCAATTAACTTCGCCATATTTTTCTTCTTTTTTTTTTACTTTTTTAATTGCCACAATAAGAGTGCCAACAAACTAGTTTATGTGGAAAAGTAGATCCGAAGCAAAAAATTTCCTTCTATTTTTTAAAAATTTCAAGTTGCAGCAATAAGAGTGCATATAAAAATATTTAGCAGAAAAATTCATGGGATAACCGTTTTTTTAAAATAACACTTCTCTTCATAATTGTCATTTGAAATGGAAATATAGATATTTAGCTTCTAATTAGCACTTATTTGTAGAATTTTTGTGGGTCGTTATTGAATTACTCATATATTTATTGATCATCTCATTATTTTCCTTTTATTTTTATCATATTTATTGATAATCTCATCTCCAATTAATTTCGTCAATTTTCCTTTTATTTTTAAGTTTTTTTATTGCAACAATACGAGGAAAAAAAAAAGTAGCTTTGTTGAAGTAAAATTTTTCATTATATCTGTCCTAATTTCATATCGCAATAAATAAGAGTGCGTATAAAAATATTAAGCGGAGAAATTCATAAAATAACCTTTTTTAGAATGGTATCTCTATTTATAATTATCTTTTAAACTTAACATGCAATTAATATATATTTTTTATCATTTTTATTGAGTTACTTATTATTTTATCGATAAGTTCATCTACAATTATCTCCCAACTTTTTTTCTACTCTCTTTTCAATTTTTCCGCTTGTGGTCATTAAGCACGCCAACAACATAAAATAGCAGGAAAAATCACGCGACATGATGATTTGTAGAAGATTAGGTATCTAATCTCTCTTTGATAAAAAAAAAAAACAAAAATATCTAATCTCTCCGCTTAGGTTATTAATAAGCGCGCCAACATCATTAGCGGGAAAATTTACGCGGGATAATAATTTATAAAAAATTTTATATCTTTATAATTCCGTTACATGTCGACAACATTTATTTCTAATTAGTACTTGTTTGGTAAATCTTATATAAAGTATGATTTGCCAATTTTCGCCGATATTTGAAAATACACTAGCGGTAACTAGACTTGGCAACAACGTCCTAGACTTCAAAATCTATGGACGGTAACTAATTAATTCTTAGTATTCAAATGAGGCTCGAAATAATTTATATTTTTTTGCCCAAATTCTCCGTAGGACTGTCGGTGGATTGCAATCTTAATCAAATCCAAAGTTTACTTTAATTTAAAATAATAATAATTTAAATAATTTTCGATTTCTAAAAATTGTTATATACTCGTAACACATCATATATCTCAGCTGAACTGCACATTTACCCCATATATTTAATAATTTTTATTATATTTAAATAAACTTTTTCATTCTAATTTCTATCCAAATACACTTAAATTTTACAAAAGAGTCAACTAAATATTTTGCAAAAATATCAATTATATATACTAGTAATTGTATCAAATCTTTTCTATAGCATTGCAAGTATTCCTTACTGATGGTTTAAATGACAAATATTCATTAAAGTGGAGGGGAGGGCAAGGATGAATGTTATATATTAAAAAAAATAGAAATTAAATTCTTAAATTCTATATAATATGAAAGGTTTTTTATATTGAGAATATGTTTGGATTTATAAAATATAATATTTATGAGTTGTTAATAAATTTTGTATGAGTAAAAAGCTTCTATGCATATCACTTAATATCCATCAATATGATTGATTACATATTGCATGTATTTCTTTTCCATCTAGATGCCTTTTACAATCATCAAAGGGAAAAAAAGAAAGAAATTATGTTAAAATTGCCATCTGCAAAATTTATCTTTAGAATATGTATAACCAATTCATTAAAGTCATAACTCACCTCTAAAATAGTTCAAAATTTTCTTTTGCATTTATTTTTCTTTCAAACTTCCAAACAAAATAAATCAAATTTATTTTCTTATCTTTCCTAACCATTGAGCAAATGGGAAAGGAAATTCATTCCCTCTTCTATGGGTATATATGTATATCGTTTTCATATGAAATTAACATAGTATCAAGTTTTATTTATTTACAACACTTATTTGTTTTGTATTTGTTCCAACTAATCTAAAATAATTGTTTTACTCTTATGTTTATGATTCTTATTATTTTTTATTTTAATTTTCAATACTAATCTCCATATTTATTAGAAGAAATATACAAAAAATGATAAAAGAATGAGTTTATAGAAATATAATAAAAAATTATTAAATATGTGAAGTTAAATAAAGTTTAAGGTGGAGTCAAAGAGAAATAATATGATATATTTTAAGTATATGATAATTATAAGAAAATAAAAATATATAAAATAATAAAAATTTAAATTAAAATAATTTTAGATTGGTACAAGAATATAATGAAGTTTTCTATGTAGTCTCTCTCTTCTGTTGAGATCACTTCAGTTGGAATCCATTTATTTGAAATGTGAAGTACCCAAACACGTAAGAACGCGACTTTACATCCTACGGCTAGGATTTACTAGCCGTTGTTTTCAAAAATATGAAGAGTAAGGGGGGCATGTGCGGACATATTACCGCTGCAAACCCTTCAATTCCGCTTTTCCAATTCCTCTATGCTTTTCTGATTTTTCTCTTCTATAACCCAGAAGCCAATCTTTCTACAAGAACCAGAAGAGCGAGAAGAGAGAGAGAGAGAGAGAGAGAAAGTGCAGATTTTAGAGAGTGAGAGAGACTTCATCAACATAAATCACTCCATTGGTTGATCGAATGGAGTTTTCTATCTAGTCTCTCTCTTCTGTTGAGATCATTTCACTTGGAGGTCATTTATTTGAAATGTAAGTGTCCTGATTTTAATTGAATTTACTATGGAGTTCTTGTTGTGGGGTGGGATTCTTGTCTTGTAGATTGCTGTTTATCATCTGAAATGACTTTACCAATGTGTTGGGGATTTGTTTTCTTTGTATTGAATCTTGAATCTTTTTGTTTTGATTTTTCCTTTCACATTCGTTGTGTTTTTGAATTGTTTGTTGGTGTAATTTGATTTTCTTGTTCTCCAGTGTTGTGTTGAAGATAGCCAAGATGGTTGGATCAGATGAGAACTGTACGGGTGTAATCAGGCCCTCAAATCTTCAAGGTTTATAGAACCGATATGAATCAATCCTTGATTCCGTTTCTTTTCTTTTTGTTCTATTGATTAAAATTATATTCTTCATTCGATTTTTGATGGGGTGGAATCAATTCTTTGCCAAACGCTGATGATGAAATGGGATTCCACTGTTTATAGGTGAACTGAGGGCAGATGGGGGAAAGCTCAGTGCAGGAACCGGCGGCCAACAAAGGAGGGCTTTGAGTACCATCAATCGGAATATAATAGGAGTACCGCCTTATCCCTGTGTTGTCCACAAAAGAGGAGTCTTTACAGAGTAATTTTCTTAAAACCCTGATCGTTTCTTTCTTTTTTTTATAAAAATAAAATTTACTTTCTTCTTCTGAATGCTTGCTGTTTTATTCAGGAAAAATGCAATTCCTAATAAGAATCCTCCGATCCCAGTTCATCGGCCAGTTACTAGGTTTGTAAAAACCCGTTCTTTTTGGTGTTGGTTGTCATGTGCTACTGGTTAGTTGTGTCTGTCTTTTAGTTCTGATGAAAGATTTTAAATGTTTCATTTTACTCTGTGGAAGGATTTAGCTTGTTTTGCTTCACTAATTTTCTTCTTTTGATTCTTGCATTGAGTAGGAGGTTTGCTGCTCAAATAGCTAGCAAGCAGCAGCGGCCACCTGTTCAGGTAGAGAGTAGAATCTTGGAGTCTATTTGATAGTTAAAACCTCTGGTACATTGATGTTGTAAAGTTGTATCTGAATATATGATTATTTTGTTACATTAGGAGACAAGGATACCCGTCCAATCAGTCTCTAATGTAAGTGTTCCAGAGGATTATTGTATCATCTCCGACGAAGAGGAGTACAAGTCAACCGGTGACTATCCAGTTCCAATGTCTGTGCAACATACTGAAGCTCTTCTGGAGGAAATCGATCGAATGGTATATGGTCCACTCTTTCTTTTTAGTTCCAATTTCATTTTCATGGGATGATGAATTTAACCATGTTTTATTTGATTTAGGCTGATGAAGTTGAAATGGAAGATATAACTGAGGAGCCAGTTGTGGACATAGACAGCAGTGACAAGAAGAATCCTCTCGCTGTTGTTGAGTATATTGATGATATACATGCCTACTATAAAAGAGCTGAGGTCTCAGTTTCTGGTCTTCTGCATTTTTTGGACCTTTAATTATCATATATTCAACTCTTTTTGTTCCCTCTATCAATATTGAACTACATTCCAAGTAAGATTTCGTACTTTATAGAATTTGGGAAGCAGAACAAGTCAGAAAGCTATCCTGATTCAACTGAAACCTCTCTCTATATGTTGTTGCCAGAAAAGTGCTAAAAGAAGTGGCAATTAGAAATTCTTATCTTTTTACCACTAATATACCTCTGCCTCACTTTCTGTCCTTGATTTTCATGCAGATCTCTAGCTGTGTCCCACCAAACTACATGGCACATCAATATGATGTAAATGAGAGGATGAGAGGTATTCTTATTGATTGGCTAATCGAGGTATGTAAGATGCATAATAAATGGCTTTATGGAAAATTTTGAATTTTGTGAAATAAAGAGGGAAAAGGAAAATGCAGCCTGATTAACATTGTAGCTTCATATATGTATAGGTGCATTACAAATTTGAATTGATGGAGGAGACATTATATTTAACTGTCAATCTCATCGATAGATTCTTAGCCCTCCAAACAGTGGTGAGAAAGAAACTCCAACTTGTTGGGGTGACTGCAATGCTTCTTGCCTGCAAGTATGAAGAAGTTTCTGTTCCTGTTGTGGAAGATCTCATATTGATTTCTGACAAGGCTTACACCAGAAAAGAAGTTCTAGACATGGTAGGTTTGAAGTAATATTCTATATGATTTTCCAATGCTTCTTTTCCAAGACGATTGGTACTGAAACTTGCTGGCCTGCAGGAGAGCTTGATGATCAACACCTTACAGTTTAATCTATCTGTGCCAACTCCATATGTCTTTATGAGACGGTTTCTTAAAGCTGCTGAATCTGATAAAAGGGTTGGTTTATACTTCTATCAGACTTATGAATAATTTACCCTTGTTTTTGCATATTTATTTGCTCTGGCTAAATACTGATAGTGATGACTTTTTCTGGTAATGTGAAACAGTTGGAGCTTTTATCCTCCTTCATAATTGAGCTGTGCCTCATTGAGTATGAAATGCTTACGTTCCCACCTTCACTATTAGCTGCAGCAGCAATCTTTACTGCACAATGCTCTCTCTATGGGTCTAAGCAGTGGAGCAAGACATGTGAGAGGCACACAACCTACACCGAAGACCAGCTTCTGTGAGTAGAGCGTGTCTTTCTTTAGTCCAAATTAGTAATTTTCTTGATCAAGAAATCAGCAGACTAAACAATCATCATTTTGGGACTTTTCATAGGGAATGTGCAAAATTGATGGTTAGTTTCCATCAGAAGTCGGGGACAGGAAAGCTCACTGGTGTTCACAGGAAGTACAGCACATCTAAATATGGATATGCTGCCAAATCAGGGCCTGCTCTTTTTCTTTTTGATGAAATCCTTTAGCAGGGATGATGACAAAAGGCAGCAAGCTAACAAAGCAAAATATTCACCACCCAAGAGTTTTGTGCAACATAAGTTGCCTGTTATAGGCCTTCAAAAGCCACAAAAAACTTTGCTGTGAAATATTGTTTCTGAAATTTGTTGTTGCCAGAACTCAGTAGAGCTTTGAACATATCTGGTTTCTAAGATTTGTTCTTTTCTGTAATATACTCTCTATAATCTTGAACACTACTTTGGATTTGGATAAGAGAAGGTTTCCTCAATCTTTTGTTGTCTGAAGAAACTAGTAATTGTTGATGATTTGATTATAGACAATGGCAAGGAGGCCAGGAAAAAGGAGAAATTGATTTGTTGTGTGGTAAATACAAAAGATAAAAAAATTCCGTTGCCGGGACTCGAACCCGGGTCTCTCGGGTGAGAGCCGAGTATCCTAACCATCTAGACTACAACGGAATTGATAGTGGGACGCTGCTTGATTGAATTTTCTGGAATTTTGTTCAAGTAATACCTAGATAGCCATAACTTCCATAATTAATCTTTCATTTAAGCACCTATTCTTTAACTCATTAAAAATAGCTATAATAATAAAGTAATATTTACACCAAATTAAAATTAAAATGTGATATTTGTGTTCCACATTAAACTTTTCTCTAACTTATATTATATAATGAAAAAGTTTGTTCTTTAGTATTCACGTTAAAGTTCGAGTTTGTTCAATTATTATTTGAGTCCGAAAAGCTTATTTAACGTTTAAATTCGAATTGTTTAAATTCTATTATTTCATATTTTTATTTTAAAACTTGTAAAAATAATTGAATATAATAAATATAATTATACAATTAATCTTAATACTATAATAAATGATTTATTAAGAATAAATCTTAGTATTATAAAATATAAATAAATACAATAAATATAATATAATTAAAATTAAAAAATATATAATATGTTCGTGAACGTAAAATGTTCCGAACATATTCGAATTTGTTCGTTTATTAATCGAAATTAATATTTTGTTCGAGTTTATTAAACCAATAAGCCTTTTTCGAACACGAATTAAGCTCGGACGAGCTTTTGTTCACGAACATTCATTTCGTTTACAAATTATACCGTCAAATACAATTACTGTTAAGGTTCGAATGCGAGCTTGAAAATGTGATGCTCAATTCATTCGTATTTGAATACAACTCTATTTGGTAGTTAAAATTAAAATAAAAATATTGAAAATCTTTCCGTATTATTAAAATTGAAAAAAAGAACCTTGTTCATTATGAGATTATAATAGGAAAAATTAATATATTTGGTCCATAAAATTTGGTATTTATAATATTTTCGTTCTTAATATTTTTTTCTGCCATTATGATATTTAGTTTTTAGTTTTTAAAGACCATAATAATTGGCAGAAAAATAAAATATTAAGGACCATAATAGCAGAAGAAATCATGAAAGACTATAACAACAAAAAATAATAATAAAGACAAAAACATTTTAAATTAGAAATTTTAGAGACTAAATAGACTTATTTATTTAATAATATTATAAAATAGTATTAAAAATATGTTATTTTGTTAATTTTAATTATTAATAATTAAAAGTAATATATAATAGAGATACTATTCTTCGTGATATATATTAAAAAATTAAATATTTTAAAATATTTTAAGTCGAGGGTCCACCTCAGATGTTAACCAGTAGCCTTTTTTTGTTTTTTGATTTTTGGTTGTTGATTTCTTTTTTTTGGCTAGATAACTAGCGGCCGTAGCATGTTTGGATTTTGGATATGAAATCTCCACCGATTACGACAAAATGTCTTCTGCCTAGTCCTCCTCCCTCGATCTTTGAAGTACTTAACCATGAAAGAAAAACCAAGAAAAAAGAACGGCCCAAAACAGATCTAATTCTAAAAAGGATGTCGGGATGGGGACAGTACACTTCAATCCGACGTGGATGATGGGATGGACCTGAGAAAGATACTCTCTGTGTACCCCTTTGCCTGTAAGAGCAATTATCGCGCCAGCTGCAGCCCAGAAAACTCGCAAGCTGACACGTCCATAGCTATATAAGTGTCTCTGAAAGTATCCAATCCTATAATAAGCAATCCCACGTTATTTTGTTTTTCTTGCTGGAATTGGGAGTCCATTTTTAGAGGTTTTACTGGAATTGGGTTGATATTACCAGTGATATGGAGCTTCAAGAATCCAAGATTCGATTTTTTGGACTTGTGATGGTGAAGGTGTTTGATTCTTGAAGGTGATGTAATATTAGAGGTAAGATAAGGTCAGACCCACCTGAGAACTCTGATGCCTTCCATAAACTTTTTGTTGTATTTTCGTATTCATTTAAGACCCCTGATATTTTTCGGTTGTTCTTCATGTGTAGCAATCAGTAAGTTAGTCTTTTGTTTGTGATTTTGAGATTCAAGTTATTCTTCAATGAGATACTAATGTAGTTGATGGAGCAGTGGATAAGAATGTGGTGCAGGATGATGGCAAGTTGTTGCATTGATGTTTGGACTTTGGGGGTGGTTTGTGGGGCTGTGGACTTTTGTGTAAATTGTATGGCTTCTAGCGATTTCTGGATCTGTCTATAGATAGAGACTTTTGCAACTGCCTGAAGATCTTTTAATAGTACACTTGTTTCTTTGTGTGGAAAACGATTTTCTATTTTTCATTTGCACCTGATAATTTTTGGCATTCTGGCTTTTCCCTGTTTAATTGAATTTAACTATTTTTACTGTATTTTGTGGATAACTCATACAGGTTAAAGGACATCTTGTTCACTGTTGTTGTTGTCAAAGTGGTATTGTCCTCAGCTATATAAGGGTTGATTCGTTTGGAACATAACGATTGAGCGGAGAAAGACTTATAATTGGTGAAGGGAGAGGTGATGGAGAAGCAGAAGTTCCTGACGGTTGCCCCTTTTGAGTGTGCCTGGCGCGACGACTTGAGGTTCAGAGAAGCAGGAAGGGGCTGTGTGGCATTTGATGCCTTTGCACATAACGATGTAACCATTGTGTTCCGGGAGCATGTGGGTGGTCAGCAGTATCATTACAAAAGGGATAACAATCCACACTACACAGTGATTATCGGTAGTCATAAAAATAAGAGATTAAAGATTGAGGTTGATGGTAAAACGGTGGTGGATGAGGCTGGTGTTGGTCTGTGTTGTCCTTCAGCATTTCAAAGCTACTGGATTGGTGTATATGATGGATTGATTAGCATTGGCAAGGGCAGGTATCCTTTTCAAAATCTTTGCTTTGAGTGGCGTGACACAAAACCCAACTGCAGTGTTCAGTACATTGGACTTAGCAGCTGGGATAAGCATGTTGGTTATAGGAATGTTAGTGTACTGCCTCTAACTCAGAACCATATGTCCTTGTGGAGACATGTTGATTGTGGTGAATATGAGGGGTCTGATGATGGCGAAGAAGATTTAGAAAATGAAATTGAAGATTATGAGAAGTGGGGTCTTGAAAACTTTCTTGAGAGTTCGGAACTATCTGATATGATCTTCGTTGTTGGGGAGGACAGACGTGTTCCAGCACATAAGGTGATATTGGCAGCAGCAGGACAATTTAGGTTAAGCACCAATGGAAATGATGTCATCCACCTCCCTCATGTAGGCTATCCAATTCTACATGCACTTCTTCAATATCTCTATACCGGCCGTACCCAGGTTTGCTTTTCCCCTTAAATTATTAAACACTTCTTTATCCTAATCTTACATCTCCATTTTTTAGTTCATTTAAGACGTTCCACAGAGAGAGCTATTCCCTTCAGATACTTTCTAATCAGCATTTGTCATGAATATGCTTATTTTTTGTTTATGATTTTTTTTCCCTAATTTAAAGTCTATCATCCTTATCATTTGACATATAATTTGTCACTACTGTATTGTCTTAGAATTTGAAAATTGATTGCTGGACTACGGAAAATAGGCTGTGAACTGTGTGTGCATCTGTAGAAGTAGGATTACGCATGAATAAAGTGCATTTCGATCTCTAGGATATTCAGTATTTGTCTACGTAGAGAAATTCTGTCAAATTGTTATGTGTTGTTCTTCAATTGCTGACATTTCTGTGTTATGTAACTGATATAGATTTCTGAGTCACAACTTAGTTCCCTGAGGGACCTGAGCTTGCACTTTGAAGTAAGACCTTTGGTAAAGCAATGTGACGAAATTATTGAACGGAGTAAATTAAACAAAAGATTGTTTAGCTTGGATAAGAATGTGGAGATTTCATATCCAAACTCTCAGCTCCGTTGTGGCACATCCTTTCCCTCTGGCCTACCCATCAATTTACAGAGGCTTAAGCAATTTCGATCGGACGGTGAGTATAGTGATATAGACATCTACATTGAAGGCCATGGATTTATTGCACACTCTCACAAAATTATCCTTGGACTATGGAGCATTCCTTTTACGAAGGTACGACAGACTCGTATGATTTCTGTTTGAGTTTCCCATCTTTACATATAACATGGGGTTGGGCATAGCATTTAGGATGTTTTTAAGGTTGATATGTAATGCTTAATCTGACTGAAGAAAAACTTTCATTATGATGCATTCATTTGAAATATCACAAGCAGATGACCAAACCACTCGTGCAAAGGTCAGGACCTGTTTCTTTGTAGTCCAAAAGTGAACATAGATGGCACCTAAGATGCTGACATTCTGACACATAGAAAACAACAATTGCTGTTACTTCATATTCAAGCACGTATTTAAGTATTTTCCATCTACATGTTGCATTCGGACTGCCCAACTTAAATCTGTGCAACATTGGTGCACTATTTCAACTCAATCTCTGTTGTAATGAATTGTTTATTTCTTAAGACATTTTTTACCTGTGATAACTGAAAAAGGAAAATTGGTCTGAACTTACAGATGTTCACCAATGGCATGCGTGAGACCCATGCGGAGAAGATTTGCTTGAAAGATGTATCTTTAGATGCTTTTGATGTTCTCCTTGAGTTCATGTACGATGGGGTCTTTAATAAGGAAAACAACATGGATGTTGGTAGCCTGCTACTCCAGCTACTTTTACTAGCAGATCAATTTGGGGTTAGTCTTCTTCATCAGGAGTGCTGCAAAACACTTCTAGAGTGCCTCTCTGAGGTAATGGGTGATTCTTTTCTTGTTCTACAAATAGTTTACCAATTTAATCCTGAACTTCATGTATCTGTTTTATCATATTAGTAAAGTGTTACCTGGGGCACTAAATTTAAAGAACGGAGGAGTTGTACAGCTCAGAGTTGTGAAGATGAAACGAGCCCTTTGGTGACAATGAATTATAAGATATTGATACTTCTCATCTACGTATTATATGCAGGGATGCAGTTCTGTTGGAGAAGGTCATACAACAAGTTTTTCTATTATGCAAGTTTAGTGGACGAGGAAGCAGACATTTATGGCAAAGTATTTAGGTTGTTGTTTATCAGGCTAATGTTTAACTTTGTTGCAGGACTCTGTGTGTCCAATTCTTCAAGTCATATCGTCTGTTCCTTCATGTAAACTTATTGAAGAAACTTGCAAGAGGAAATTCTCAATGCACTTTGATTATTGTACTACTGCCAGCATGGACTTTGTCATGTTAGACGAAGAAACTTTTGGCAGTATTCTGCAGGTGAATTCTCACTCCTAATTTGTGATAAACAATATATATAAATGATCAGTACTAGGTAACGGTTATTCACCTGCCTATCATCTCTGTATTAGATCAGCATAGGTACTCCATGAAATCGCATAGTCAATATTATTAGCAACAGGTCAATATTTAATGTGCTCACTTCATCATTCTCTTCAGCACCCCCCAAATTCTTGGAAATGAGGCAAAAAATATCCATAACCATATATGGCATTTTTTTACAGAACCTCCTAGGCAGTTAAGCTTGATGTGGTTGTTAAGGTTTTCAAAGAGTCCTAAGCAAAAAGATTGGACTTGTTCAATGTACAGAGACAATTTTAGATTGCATAATTGCTCTACGAATGACTATGGGCATCATGTCATGCATTTTGCAGAATCCAGATTTGACTGTTACTTCTGAAGAAAGAGTTATAAATGCAATCTTACTTTGGTGTTCACAAACAAAGGAGTTATCGAGTTGGGAGAGAGTAGATGAAATGCTACTAGATTTGATGCCTGGGCTTATTTTCAAAGAGAGGCTTAATTCTCTTAATGTTCTTTTGCCTCAAGTGCGCTTCCCATTGCTCCCAGATTCTCTTCTAAAGAAGGTAGGTAGATGAAGGTTTCTTGGTTTGGTTTTCCTTTCTTTGAAGATGCAGAATAACTAATGGCTGTTACTGTGATCTCTTTTCAGTTAGAGAGGAGCAACCTTTGCCACCATATTTCTACTTTTGATGGTCTGGTGAGTCAAGATCCTTAATAAAAGTATTACTGTTAGATGCCAGTTGCAAAAATAGTCTTCTGATTTCTTTATTTAATTTCTGGCGCAATAATGTAACAGGTGAAAGAGGCTATTGCATTTCAAGAAGTTCGTCATGCTGGTCCCATGAAAGAACTAGAGTAAGTGTCAGTAAAGGGAATAAAAGAGGACATGTTTCCTGCCTTCTCTTTTTCAGTTATCCCAAGTGAAACAAAAAAATCAGATTTCTCCGCGTGTCATGCGCAGCAGCATCAGCATGAGATCTGATACGTGCTGCATGTGTACCATGATACTGTCATAGAACCAAGAATGAAATAGTCATCTCAAATTCTTGCGTGGTAATAGATCAAATAGCAATTCTCATTTTGCCATTATCATGGGTGGATGGATATTGTCATGCCTACAAGACTTGGACTTCAACCACCATTTTTTAGGAAAGACAAAAGGGAGAGACTGAACTTGGCTTTGGTTTAGTGCAGCTTGAATGTCATTGTTGCAAGGCCAACCAGGATGTCTGGTTTCATTTATCAAACAAACTACTATTTCGAAGTAGATTTAGAAATTTTCATCTTGACAACACCCTCTAATAAAGGAGGCTGAGGTGTTATTGAAAAATCATTTTCCTAGTTAGAGTGAGGAAAATGTTTTTAGGTGTCACAGGATCTGGCAGTGGTGACTTAGTTTGCACTTTCTGTTGAACAATGTAATGAAAAATAGTTAAGGCATTTCACGAAAGTTCAACCTTGAACAGCCACTTTTGGTTTTTGAAGCAGCAGCTAATACCGGATCTATAAAATTCAAGTTTTTCGAACCAACTCCAGGACAGAAAGAGACATGACTGTAATATTTCCATGTTTATTATTCTATGATCTGGTTCATTTGGTTTGCTGGCTTTGTCGTATCTACTTCTTCCCAGATTGAATTTGCTATATACTGTTTAATAGACGCGTGATATTTTGTGATGGTTTTTTTACTCTTGTTCGTTGCAGTGTCAGATTTCAACATAGGCGATCCAGTTATAAGGAACTCCAATGCATATGTGATGGGGATAGCAACGGAGTTCTTTATTTTGCAGGCACATCATATGGTGAACACCAGTGGGTAAATCCCGTTCTATCTAAGGTAAAGTTCTCAAGAGCTAATTATTTCTAGTTTAATTTGATTCCTTTCCATTTGTTGCTTACATATAGAGTGGAATTTTCAGAAAGTAACCATCACTGCTAGCAGCCCGATTTCAAGATTCACCGACCCTAAAGTTTTGGCTTCGAGGACTTATCAGGTATGAGTTATGAGAAACCAAACCTATTTTCAACGTCTTCTGTATATGAGGTTTTCTAGAACAGAACTGAGATAAGCTCATTTGGTTTAGGGTACATCTTTTGCTGGGCCACGTGTTGAGGATGGAAAAAACCGTTCATGGTGGATGGTTGACATTGGCCATGACCACCAGGTTTGAATTAAAATTTCATATAGTTTAAATTTACATTCCATGCCCATGCATAAAGTTGACGAATATTTTATGGTGATCATAAAATTGAACTCTTTTATTGTTGTTTTGTTTTGTTTTGTTTTGTTTTTTGTTTTTTGCCTTTTTTTTTGAGTTTTGGTTTTGAATGGATGATGGATTTTTTGAGGAGAGGGTGGGGAATTTAGTAAATTGCCCATGCTAGATGAGAGTTTAGACCTCATTCCACAGAAAGAACGGGAATGGGGTGCAGTGTGGTGTCTATGGTTGGTCATGGATACCATGAGTGGCACTGTCCCTAGCAGTATGTAAGAGTAAGGTGTTGCATGAATAATTTTTCTCTTCTTTTATTCAAGTAATTAGTTGTCGCTTGTTTACTACAATCTACGAGGACATGAAGAGCTAGAAATAAAGGGATTTTGTATTCTAATCAGTTGGTAAAAGGTGGCAAGTTCTTCTCCCAATCAATTTCCTAATAGGAACCTAAGAATTGGAAAAAAAAAAAAAAATACACAGCGGCCATATTTTGAGTGCTGTAGGCAGAAGGATATTCTTTTCATTGTAGCTATAGTATGATCGTGTACTTGATATATACTTTTTTTGTTAAAGAAAGGCCTTTACTTGTGAAGAAATAAATGAAAGTTGAAAGAGCAGAACTATTTACCAAAGAACTTTCGAATTTTTATGGTTGATGCAGCTTATGTGCAACTATTACACGATAAGGCAGGACGGATCAAGGGCCTTCATGAGATGTTGGGATTTTGAGGTAAAAATATCTGCTACAAGCCTATATGCATTGCACACACATGGAATAAGTATACATACGATTACAAAGGTGTATATGTTGAATCTATAGCTAATTGAGATGTGACAGAGGCCTTATGGATGACATTTCAGGGATCCTTGGATGGGAAGAGTTGGACAAACTTGAGAAGACACGAGAACGATAAAAGCCTCTGCAAGCCTGGTCAGTTTGCTTCATGGCCAATCATCGGTCCAAACGCTCTGCTTCCCTTCAGATTCTTTAGAGTTACCTTGACTGCTCCTACAACAGATGATGCTAACCCCTGGAGCTGTTGCATGTGCTTCTTGGAACTCTATGGGTATTTCCGTTAACAGTTATGAAATAAGTTGAAAGTAGGCTTCTGTAATCCACTACATCCAAAGCATGTACAATCTCAGTGTTCCAAAAATAAAATGAAGGAATGGCTCTGGCATAGTTGTACGAGTTTTAACATTTTTGCATCAATTGCTACTTGTTTAGATAGATTTGGTGAGGATTGGCTTATCGTTCTATGATCAAGAAAGGGGTGAAATTTGCATCCAACTTCAATCCAAAGCAAGTTATGGCAGATCAAGCAAGATTTGCTTTCGTTGAGTTCTCCACAAAGTTGGCAAGCATAGTTGAAAAAGATTTGATTCCCCTTTGTAAAGAAATGCCACAAAGGGAAAGCCAGCGGCAGTGACCGATACTTGGTGGTCATCTTCTGTCTCACCAGCTACTCTCCTAAAATATATGAATCTCTCTCTGCTGATTAAACTTTTACTTCTGCTCTTTCCGCCTTTACCTTCTCTTTGTTTATTCCCCTCCCAACCAACACTAGGACCTCTTCTCCTCTTTCTTTTTGTTCTTTAATCTTCGTGATTGTTTCCACCACCTGATCCATAAAAAATTATTACTCCG
The DNA here is from genome assembly GCA_026120185.1 of Voacanga thouarsii. Lineage (NCBI taxonomy): Eukaryota > Viridiplantae > Streptophyta > Magnoliopsida > Gentianales > Apocynaceae > Voacanga > Voacanga thouarsii. Next base: position 257,240 of record JANUWF010001672.1, on the reverse strand, counting down.
GAACTTCATTTCTTCTCCTCTTTCCATCATTATCTTCCTTTGTTCTTCATCTCCCTTTTTCTTCTTTTGTTCCTTAATTTTGCGTGTGATTGCTAGTTTTTCTTCTCTCTTTGACAACAGAAGATTCGTACAATCGTACTGCTTTTGCATGTGATTTTCTGGGCATGCTGAAATCGTTTGGCAAATTGGCATTTGTTAATGGCAATTTGGTGCTGCTGGTGGGTAAAGTAGGGGCCATGGCGTAGTCAAAAGGTATCAGCGTCACATGCCGAAATCAATTGAAGAACACCGAATCTCACTCATTTCATGGAATTTGCCGACACATAGCTGTGCCCAACAGTTTGACAAGCTGTTTCTTATAGGCAGCCGGCAGGATTGTGGGCTTAGATTCTTGGCCTTTGAAGCTCATATATCTTCTTGTAGTGCTGAAAACCAGAGAAGGAGAGAGAAGGGAGCGGCAATCTTGGAGATTTTTTACCAGGGGTGGCTGATCCAGTGATGGCAGGGTTGTTTGACAAGCAAGCAGAGATGTACATGGACTTTCGGCCTACCTATCCAAGCCCGTGGTACACAATGCTGGCCGAGCACACCGCCCACCACTCTCTTGCATGGGACGTCGGCACTGGCAACGGCCAAGCCGCTCTGGGCGTTGCTCAACATTACAACAAAGTGATTGGAACCGATATTAGCCAGTCCCAGTTAAATTTCTCTGTGCAACATCCACGAATTCAGTACCTTCACACCCCATTATCCATGTCCGACGATGAGCTAGTCTCTTTGATCGGAGGTGAGGGCTCGGTCGATTTAATCACGGTGGCTCAAGCTGTTCACTGGTTTGATCTTCCAAGGTTCTACTCCATTGTAGCTCGCCTTCTGCGCAAACCCGGTGGTGTTCTCGCAGTCTGGGGATACAATTCCATAACCCTTAGCCCTGAGTTTGATCAGATGAGGAACCGCTTCGAGGAGACCACTCGTCCATTCTGGAATCCAGACATCAAACACTTGCAAGAGGGATACAAGAATATTCCTTTTCCCTTTGAAAGTGTTGGTTTAGGCTCTGAAGGCAATCCACTTCTTCTTGATATACCAAAGGAGATATCTTTGGATGGATTTTTGGGAATGTTAAGGTCATGGTCTGCAGTGGTTACAGCAAAGGAGAAAGGAGTGGATTTGTTGCCAGAAAATTTGGTTAAAGAATTTGAAGAAGCTTGGGGTGGACCTAAACTTTTTAGATCAGTTGTTTATAAGGGATTCATGCTTGCAGGAAGAGTGAAAGGATGAAATTTATGGATTCAACTATTAAGAATCCAGCTTTGGTTGTATTTTTCTCTTGATTTGTGTTTGGTTCTAATCCATTTCAAAATGGAAGGACTGCATTCAACTCCAAGAAATCTCTGGGGAAAATTAGAAAAATTTAAGGATAATATTTGGTTTCCTTCATGACAAGATTAAACTGCTGTCATTTTATTTTTCAAGGTTCTTTTTTTTTTTTTTTTAACTCTTTCCTTTTTTTCCCTTTAATTTCTTTTGATTTTTTACTAAACTTTTTCAAAATATAACAATTACTGTAATGTAATATTAATATTCAAATCAATTCAAGATTTAAAACAAATTACATATAACAAAGATAAAATCACCTAACTTTTTCTCTCTCACACACAGTATATATAATAATTTTATTTAGGTTGTATTTAGACAATAATTGGATTGAGATGAAATTGATTGAATATAATAAAAAATTATTAAATTTGTGAGATAGATGTGAGGTTAAAAAGAAAGAATATGAGATGGATGGTTTGAATTTTGGATGTTTGAATTAGTTCTTTATAAAAGAAAAAAAAGGAATCGGAAGATAATGAAGAGATTAAATTTAGAATAAAAATTGTAAGCTCTTTTCATTCAAAAGTGGATGGGGAGGTAAGAAAAGAAAATTTTAATTAATAAATTTTTAGTAAATAAATTAAAATATTTAATATTATTATATTAAAATTAAAAATATAAATTTAAATATTATTTTTCTTTTTATTACTTTTTTTTCCAAATATTATAATTAATTAATTAATTATTTTTTATATTTAATTAATCACTATAAATAATTATGAATCTCTTATCATTTTCCTTCCTTTCCTCCTACTTCTCTCCCCTCATTTTCTTTCCTTTCTATCAATCTAAACAAACCTTTAGAGTTAGTTTGGGAGCGATGATTTGAAGAGGAAAATAGGGATTTGAGAGGAAGGTAGTTAATTTTTTATGTTCGAGATATTTGTAAGAGAAAAAAAAAAAAAGGAGAGAAGTAGAGAGATTTTTATAAAGTATTTCTTTCTTAAACTTTTAAATAATATTAAATATAATTTATTTCACATTTCTTTTAATGTTTTCTTTCGTAACTTAATACTTCTCTTATTTTCTTTTTTTTCCTTAAACTCACTGAGTAGCGAACAATAGGAAAAGTTCACAGCTTTGCCCGGAAAAATAAGAAAACAATCCATTACCATCCAAATTTTCTCCAGTTTCATCACCACTGCATATGGGATAAAATAATCAAGAAGTTCATAATAATTTGTTGAATCTTTTATCGCTTCAACGGAGGTTGTGAAGTCACGTGGCATTGAGAATTGATGTGCCTTGCTTGGATTTGCAATCAAGAAAAGCAGACAAACACAGGAAGAAGTATTTCTTTTTGGGTCGTGGGTCCTCTGGGCTTTCTTTAGATTATCATTATTATAGGAGAAAGTCACAGCGCCTAGATTGGAGTGCCTCTTCAGAGCCAAAGGGTACTATACATTTTCCCTCACCATCACTCTTGAGTGTGATTTTTTGAGTGAGAGTTTTCAAGAATTTTAAGGAAGATTATGTATACGACTTCGAATTTGCTAGCAAAACCAGCTCTTGGGTGTCTGACACCCATTTCATGCAATAAGGTAGTTCAATTTTCATTTTGTAAAGAGTGTAAATGAGAACAAAAAAGAAGTGATTTTTAGTGCTGGTTTTGGTTTGTTCAAATTGTTTTTACTTATCATTTTCTTCTCCAGTGAGTTGGGAATTGTCTGTGATTGCTCTCTGCTGTCCTCTATGCTAGTTCTTATGTCAGTCATGTTAATGGGCTCGCGGATAGCCGATATCTCTGTGCAATATGGATTACCCTCTGGCTGAAGTTCAAACTTTATTTCGTGGTTCTTCATGTGTGTATTTCTGTTTGTCAAATATTGATATTTCGGATGTTGTGTGTTAACTGCATTTTTTTGCGTTATGATCTAAGTGTTTAACGTTCAAAGTACTGATACTGGGATACAGGTTTTAGTTGGATTGCTTCTTTATACACAAATATATTACTTAGCAAATGGCAGTAGATAATATTAAATGATTGTTCTGATAAAGATTTCATTCTTGATGATCTTCCACAAAATTCCGGGTTTCATTGACTTGGGAAAGTTATTGTATTTGACATTTGAGATGTTGAAAATTGGGGGGAACCTTTCTGGCTTTTCTGCGAGTAATGGGGTCTACAAATGTGATGAAGTGCTGATATCATACTCGGAAATGATTTGTCTTTTGCATAGCTTTTGTTTTCAATTAATGACATAAAATAAGTAACCAATAAGGTGAAGTAGCTTAGGTTGAACACTGTAAAAAATATCACAAATAACAAGCAAATAAAAAGGACTGAGAAAGAATTGAACAGATAGCGACTACAAGAAAGGCAAGTCCATTTGACCATATACTCGATATTCAGGTAATTTATGCTAGACATATATTAAGGCCTAACTCCTGTAAGTTTTGTGTATTCTCCTCTATTCTTGGCTTATTGGTGAAGAAGAAAGACATCTGTGGTTGAGGACAAACAAATTTGTGGTGTGACTACACTTTTGGCTCCCAAGGTGTCTGATCACTTACCTAATATATATACTCACAAATATGGGACATTAGATGTTACTTATTCTAATTGTAAAATGTAGCGTGTTTACATTCATTCACAAATTATTAAACCCTATTTGGATGAGTGAATGTAGAGGCATAGAATGGTTCATGTTCTATGCTTTTCTTTTCTTCCCATTGCTGGATGTACATATAGATTTTTGCTTGGACTTTCAGGTGTCAAACTTAGTAAACTCTACTATAATGTCTCAACCATCCTATTGTTACATTTGTTCTTCTCCTTTAATTTCAGCAGGCTCTAAAAGCTAGCAGGTGTGGCAACTCAAAACATCACAGTAGGCTCGTCTTTGGATCTTTGTCTGGAAGTGGCTGTTTCATCTCTCCTTCACTTGTTCTCAAACATGGAAGGGTATGCTTTATTGTCTCATATTCTTGATCTGGCTTGTGGGAACAGAAGAGAGGAATTCTTAAAAGGACAGCTGATACATGTTTCAAGGAGACTTCGTATGCAGTTCAATGACGCAGTTCTTAAAAATCCATGGATGAAACAACATTAAATAAAACCTTTTGTGCAAGGAATCATGGCCTTTTATTGTTTGTGAACTCAATATATCAAGAATATTCTTATATAATTTGCAAATTGAGGGGAGGAGAGAAATTTACCTTAAATGCTTATCTGAACAAATTGTTTAATAAAAAGACAACTGATATAGTTTGTGAGATCATGGGAACAAGGGACATATAGTTTGAGGATCTGTAATGAGATAATCTCAGACTAGAAGGTCATTAGGCTAAACTCTCTGCTTCCCTCTCTCTCTCACCCACACACACATTCATACATGCAAAATACTCAATTGTGTTGTAACATCTGATGCACTTTTCCCCAGGCAGAATGCAGTTCGGCTATTCTAGCTATTTTGACTGATGACAATACAGCCATGGAAACTAGTGAGGAAATCGGTGAAAATATTGCCCTCTTTGACTTGGATCCAGGGTTGGAATCGTATAAGGATCACTTCAGGTACAGAATAACGCGATATATTGAGCAGAAAAAGCTTATTGAAAACTATGAAGGGAACCTCGAGGAATTTGCTCTGGGTAAGGAAGACAGAATATTGATAGCCACTTTTACTTGTTTCTTATTAGAGTTCGTGCAAAATATAAAATACATCTACTTTTATGTTATCTTTTCTGGAATTTAGAATTAACATCTATTGCTCAGTCACTGCAAAAGATTTTCCTTGTACAGTCAATTTATATACTCTTTCTGATTATTAAACTCTATTTGAATTATTATTATTTTTGTTGTTTGCTTGGGTTTCAGTGTGCTTTTTCATGTTGGATATCTCCTTTTCTCACAGGATTCTTGAAATTTGGATTCAACAAGGAAGAAGGTTGCATAACGTACCGTGAATGGGCCCCTGCTGCCCAGTAAGTGCCTTTGATTCATAGAAGTAGTGTCTTTCTCCTCTTTCCCTTCTATTAATGTTAGACAGTAAAAGTTGATTTGAGTTTTTGACTTGTATTGTTATTCTAAGAGTTTGGTTCAGCATTCACCCATCTATAATGCAGAGAAGCTGAATTAATTGGTGATTTCAATGGATGGAATGGTTCCAACCACAAGATGGAAAAGAATGAATTCGGTGTATGGAGTATCAGTATTCCTGATTCTGCTGGAAATCCAGCCATTCCGCACAATTCAAGGGTCAAGTTCAGATTCAAGCATGGTGATGGGGTTTGGATTGATCGAATACCAGCTTGGATAAAGTATGCCATTGTGGATCCTACAAGATTTGCTGCACCTTATGATGGTGTTTACTGGGATCCACCACCTTCAGAAAGGTAGGATTTTATGTTCTTGTTGTTGGGATCTGAATCTTAAAAATTAGTCCTTCATAAATCCATATACTAAATTTTTTGTTGCTGTGCTCCTGTTCATTGATAGTTGCCCCCTTTCATACATCCATATATGTTCTTAGAGAGTGTATTGTCTTTTCCTTAATGTATAAAATTTGGCTAAACTCAAGATTCAATTGCTTCTGTTTGAGTGGGATTATCATTACCATTTGTTTGTACAGGAAATATTTTAATTGATTGATCATTAGTGCCACTATAAGAAGAAAGATGGATTTATCTTCACCTCACTGAGACTTTGCAGAGATGAGGTTTGATGTATCGTTTGTCTTGATAATCATGCAGGTATCAGTTTAAGTACCCTCGCCCTCCAAAACCCAATGCTCCAAGAATTTATGAAGCACATGTTGGAATGAGCAGCTCAGAACCACGAGTAAATTCATATCGGGAATTTGCGGATGATGTTTTGCCTCGCATTAAAGCAAACAACTATAATACAATCCAGTTGATGGCTATAATGGAGCATTCCTATTATGCATCATTTGGGTATCATGTTACCAACTTCTTTGCACCTAGCAGCAGATCTGGAACACCTGAGGACCTGAAATATCTGATAGATAAAGCACATAGCTTAGGCTTGCGTGTTTTGATGGACGTAGTTCATAGTCATGCCAGTAACAATGTCACTGATGGTCTTAACGGGTTCGATGTTGGGCAAAGTTCACAAGATTCTTACTTTCATACCGGCAAACGTGGCTATCATAAGTTGTGGGATAGCAGGCTGTTTAATTATGCCAACTGGGAAGTCCTTCGATTCCTTCTATCAAATCTGAGGTGGTGGATAGAAGAGTTCAAGTTTGATGGGTTTCGATTTGATGGGGTAACTTCAATGCTGTATCACCACCATGGAATCGACATGGGATTTACAGGGAACTATGAAGAGTACTTCAGTGAGGCAACAGATAGTGATGCCGTAGTTTACATGATGTTGGCAAACCATCTGATTCACAAAATCCTTCCTGATGCTACTGTAGTTGCTGAAGATGTTTCTGGTACGCCTGGACTTTGTCGGCCCGTCTCTGAGGGAGGAATTGGTTTTGATTACCGCTTAGCTATGGCAATCCCTGACAAGTGGATTGATTATTTAAAGAACAAAAAGGATGAAGATTGGTCAATGCAGGAAATATCATGGAGTTTGACAAATAGAAGATATACTGAGAAATGTATAGCTTATGCTGAAAGTCACGACCAGGTTTTTGAAATTTTTTATTTTCACGTCCAACACCTCTCTTTTCCCTTTTCCTAGAAGGTAGGATACAACAGTTCCTTTTCCAATATTGACTGCAAGATGTAAGTATTTGAAATCTTAATGTATGGACGTTTAGTTTGTTGTTCTCAACCACACCTTCTATTTGAGCAGGCCATTGTGGGTGACAAGACAATTTCCTTTCTCCTGATGGACAAGGAAATGTATTCTGGCATGTCTTGCTTGGTGGAAGCTTCTCCTCTAATTGAGCGAGGAATTGCACTTCACAAGGTTTGTTCATCTATCCCATGGTACAATAGTTAACAGTTAGTGGTTTGAAAAACAAATCTAACTTTTCTGCATTGGTGCCTAGTTTTTCTTACGTTGGTATGGAGACTTCTTTTTTCTTTCAATTTCAGTTTTTTTTTCTCTTCTCTCATGGCAAACTCCTCCTCCCCCCCAATCTCTCTCTCTCTATTGTGCTTCGTTGGGGAAGAGACGTACGAATACACGCTTCTGCCTTACAAATTTCGCTGTCTTTCTAATTAGAAAAATTGTCTAATGCAGATGATTCACTTAATAACTATGGCATTAGGAGGAGAGGGCTACCTTAATTTCATGGGCAATGAGGTAAGGAATGAATCTCCACTTTGTCATCCATTATCAATATAACATCATACTTTTTTGAACAATCTCTGTCTATTGAATTCACGTATATCCTAATAGAAATAGTTATAATAATAGTTGTAATTATTATTTAGTTGTCTGTTTTATTGAAACATTTATAATTTATGAAGTAGACATTTAACATTGAACTAAAGTTAGTAAAAGATGGTGGAAAAGAACATACAAATTTTTTGGGTCTGTGGTTGTAAATTGCACGTGTCTTGTTACCAAGTTATTTCCTTCAATTATCTTTATTAAGGAGTGCTTTAATATGTAATAATAATATAGCGGAGGCTTGTCTTGTATGTGAGCCTCCAATCTATGCACAACTTTCAAGTTTCCTTGTTCTTGTCAGAGGGCCCATTTGTTATTGCTACTTGAATTCGGGAATGAATTTGCAGATGAGAAAAAAGGTTTATTTGTGACCTACCAGGGAAATTGCTCTGTATTCCCAATTTGTCAAGTTCTATGCATTTGTTGGGTGTTTAGAAGAATTGCATGACTTAGTTTCTGTGAACAAAATTCTGTCTAAATATAAACTAAAAAACTTTGATAGCTTCATTTCTTTTATCATCAAGAGGTGTTCAAAGACATGATATTCTCTCAGAAAATATGCTATGTACCTTTCCTCTCCCCTGGCCTTTTCTTTTTGTATCTGGTTTATGAGGTAATCGTATTGTAGAGAGGCATAGAAATGGGTAGAAATTGGTTATCTAACTCATATGCTTCTATTCTAATCTCGTTATAGTTTTGATCGCTATATCCTTTGTAGTTTGGCCATCCTGAATGGATCGACTTCCCAAGAGAGGGTAATGGTTGGAGTTATGAGAAATGCAGACGCCAGTGGGACCTTCTTGACACGGATCATTTAAGATACAAGGTTAAGAAACTTTTCTTATTTTGTTTTCGATCATTCTACTTTCTGGTTTTGTAGGTTAGTGCTGTCACCTTAGGTAATCTTGGGTAGTCTACACTTGGCTTCCATCCATAAATAATAATAATCACAACAATTAGTTTTCTCATGAGTTCTTCTGCATATGTTCATGGATCCCAGTTCAAGAGTCCTACTCATAAATATGATGGAATTCACTCTTCATTGGGTTGGAAATGTCTTTACCATTATTCTATACGATACACAGTGTCTGAGGTTTATAATTATCTCTCCTGTAGTCATATCTCTGGGGAAGGGACACTTTAAGAACTTTGTGATAATCTCCCACCAGAAATTTTATTTTCAAAATATAGTTGTATGAGCTGCTTAACATGATTAGTCATAACCTTTTAGTAGTTTATTAACATGCTACTCTAACTGATTCTTTTGCATTACTTCTCGTTAAAAAAAAAAAAAATACTAACAAGAATCTGTTTGTTCCTACATATTGGTTTTCCATTAAAAAAAAAGACCATGGTATAAGGTTATGGATATTAAAGCAGAACAAAATAGATACACGTATATAGATGTTGTCTAATTTATTTTTTCCATTTGGTTCTTTGGAAGAATAAAATTGTGATTCAATTTTACTAACAAAATGTGTGTGAAGTATTTGTGCAGAAACACTGACCAAGTTTATGTCATTTGATCATTTTAACATAATTTTCCATTACTATTTTCAACAAATTATGTTTTAGCATAGAGGTTGATTGTGTTATTTGTTTTCTTAAAAATAAAACTTACTTGAAGCCTTGTCCCCTAGGAATATTCTATTCAAAATTATCTGATTTCATACTTTACATTGCCATTTCAATTTTTTCCCTCACGTTTAGAGGCCTGCAAAAGTTTTATTACAACTCTTTGGCTGTTTAATGGAGCATCCTTTTGGATGCCCAAATACTGAAGAAGCATTTGGCATGAAGTTCTTCACCCAGCATAATTTTCCAAACATAAATTTCAAAATAATAATAATACCCCTAGATAAGCAATTTTTAACCTCCCGCACTGGTGTATGTATTAAGTTTCTGAGTTGGCCATTGTCTGCAAAAATTATGTCTCTTTGTAATGTGATTTCTCTTCTTGATGTGTAATGACTGACTGATGCGAAGCTCCACTCTTTTTGTGCTTAATTTGCAGTTCATGAATGCTTTTGACGCAGCAATGAATTTGCTAGACGAGAAATTTTCTTTCCTTGCATCACCCAAACAGATTGTAAGCAACATGGATGAAGAGAACAAGGTAGAAAAATCAAGATATGTGTTGTAGTTGTTGTCATCTGAAGTACCAGAATTGTTATAGCATCATATTATTGTATTTACATAAAATGATTTGCATGTTTTTGTGCATGATGAGATGTGCGCTTCCACAATATTTGTTATGTTTCGTAATGTACTATTTTGCCCAGCATCAACTTTAACTCTCCATTTTGGTGTTTGATGTTGGTCAATTACTAGGTCATTGTATTTGAACGAGGAGATCTGGTTTTTGTGGTTAACTTCCATCCCTGCAATACATATGAGGGGTATGCATATATTTTATGCCATTTAGTTGTATTCTGAGGCCTAAGAATGATGCTATGAAAGCTCGATTGGACCAAGATAAGCTAACTTTTCTATGTCTTCTCATACTCCTTAAAATAATACAGGTATAAAGTTGGGTGTGATTTGCCAGGGAAATATAGAGTTGCACTGGACAGCGATGCTTGGGAATTTGGTGGGCCTGGAAGAGTAAGAATTTTTCTCTTGGATTTTTTTCTTTTTTAGATACATGAGAAGGATGGGGATAGTTTTTAACCCTTAACGAATGTAAAGGTGCAAATTGCCAAAAGCTGTTACAGAACCTTACATGCTTATAGAAAGAATGCCTTGGAAATGGTGAAAAACTGAACAAAATTAGGGGCTTTATTTCACTTAGTTCACTTATTTATGGCTGCATGCTTGCAAAATATCAAAGCTAGCTTTCCACTACTCTTGTCAAGTATTGGAGATGCTGGAATCTGCTTTGAACAGTACTTTAATTGAAAGCAGGGGTAATATCACCATTCACACAAGCAGCTCCATTTTATAATAATTTCTGCTACAGTAATCTGAAACCTTTCCCTTTCTCTTCTTTCAGGAATATAGGTCCGTCCTTGTAATGATTCAATCAACTCTATGAAACATGTCAAGTTTACGGCCCCATGGAAAATATTACACAATCTAATCTATTCTTTGGCCGTTCTTAGATGGGAAAGCTTTAATGTGATAACTCTGTAGGATGATGCATGTCTAATATCAGACTTTTAACATGATGTATGTTTAATGTGTTAAGGGTCCCTTTGTCCAGGAACTTGTAAATTGAGATTGATTAGGTTTCTGACAACTATCAACTAAAATAATATTCATCAAGTGTGCAAGAGTATAAACAACCCCACCAGGTCACCATCAACCATGCAGAAGAAAAAAAGTCCCAAAGGAAGAAAAACAAATAGAAGGAAATAATATTTGTGGAGCATTAAATTGGTTTCATATATATTACCCTTGCTAGCAATTTGCACCTTTATATACCCAGAAGGGCTTTCCATTTTTACTTCTTCGTGATAATTTGGTGATTATTTTTGTAATAGGTGGGGCATGACGTTGACCATTTTACAAGCCCAGAAGGAATACCTGGAGTACCTGAAACAAATTTCAATAATCGACCACATTCCTTCAAAGTACTCTCTCCTGCTCGTACATGTGTGGTATGATTCTATATCTTGAAGCTTGTTGGTAGCATTAAACTTAACTTCCTTCTTTTTGCCTGGTATGAGTCACAATAAGACTGCACGCAGAACACTTTTTTTCCTAGACATGCAGACCTTATGTGCATGTTTGTTTTGATTTGTATTTCCCTTCATGGCTTACCTGCACTACACTGATGAAAGAAAATACTCATGGTTGTGGTTTTACTAGTAAATTGTTTAATTAGAGGCAAATAAATTTGGAACTTGGGCTCGTATTGTAACTTCTAATTGGGATTTTAACATTATTTTGAAGTTAGGTGTTGCATTAGTCTTCTTCTTCGGCAATCCCCAGTGCCTAAGCACTCCCTGCCTCGCGTGGGTATGGGGGAAGGTGGTACATTAATACATTACAAAATATCTAGATTACAAAAATTTCATGGCAGACAATCTATGTCACTGCATTGTATTCTTATGGATCATTACTTCAGATATTACTAGACTTGGGGTTGACTATCCATAGATAAGCTTTAGTTCTGCTGTTATATCAATCAGAAAGTGATCAATAATTCATTTGAGTGTACAGGTTTATTATAGAGTTGATGAGACCTTAGAGGAGAGTACTGATGACTTATCAGCCAGCTTCAGTAATGAGACAAATACAGCCACTGTGGGGGAAAATGAAGGAAGTATTGAAGAGTTAGCTTCAGCCGAAGAAGATGACAATGTTCCAGCCAGTTTCAGGAATGAAACAAATACAACCGCAAAGGTGGAAAATGAAGGGAATGTTGAAGAACTAACTTCTGCTGAGAAGAATATTGTTGATTCAAGTGAGATAGGAGGTCTGAAGCCAAAAGCAGCAGCAGATAAACAGTCTGAAGAGTGATGATTCTGCCCCTTCTGAGATTGAACACGCTCTCTTCCCTGTACATACACACTCTGATCGTCAATGTTTTCGCCCTGCATTATAATAACCTTGTATATAGAGGCTATATAGGCACGGGTCCTTGCGTCAGAGAATGGTAGTTTGGAATATGAATAAATTGCTTGTGTGTATTAATTCTTATATCCGCAAATAAAGAGGCCATCGATGTAAAATCTCAGCTTTCATTCTGCTAATGCAGGTTTTTCCATCATCATATTTGGGTTGGGTTCAGGCAGTTAACAGAGAGTAGAACCATTCCTTGTACTTGAAACTGAGCACATAAAGGTGGATGATAAAGCTTTGTAATTACAATTGTATTACATGTGTCTACGACTAAAACAAAGAACCAACGTTTCCAAAGCCAACATGAGATTCCAGGCAGACAAGATCACAACCAAGTTACGAGGTGCATAGCCTTAACTTTCCCAAACATCTAAGAAAAACATCCTACGTAATCTTCTCCGTTTTCCACCTTAATTGCACTACATCACTAGAAAAATGTCATTACTAATAAAAGAAAAAAGTGCACCATGAAAAATGGTAAAATCCAATTTGCGCTGCAGATATCAGGTCTTCCTAGCTCTTCCAACTCCAATTTTCTTGGTTCCGATCCCAGCAGATTTCTCCATGTTGATGACCGCAGGCGGCTTCTTGTTTTCTTTACTGACTGCGCTCCTCAGCGAATACCTTGAACTGGAAGCCTCTCTCTTCTCAGTCAATGGCGTTGAGGGCACTGTTTTCCTCAAACTCTCAAACCTTTTGGTCTCCCTTCTTTTTGTAGACTCAACTCTGACACCAAGATCATAAACTGGCTTCTTATCATCCCTCGCCTCCCCTTTCTTTCTCTTCAGCCTCTCATTCCTTCTGGCCGAGTACTCTGCATAAAACCTACCCCTTTCAAACAAAGGGCTCCTATTCGCACTGGAAATAATACTCGCACCAGCATCGGCCATGTCACTGCTGCCAAATTCTTGATTCACCATTTTGGCCAAAGCCCTTAATTCACAAGAAATGGTTCGGTACTCCGGACGAAGATCTACTTCTTCCATGCCACAATCACTTTTAGACAACTTAGTTTTCGTCAAAGAACCTGTTTTAATACAAAATAAGTCAAACAAACATCAAGATTTGAAATCAACAACAAATCAACGTTTGCAAAAACCGCTTCTTCTTTCTTTTTTACTAAGAACTCTAAAGAACTTGAAATACCTGGCGGAGTTGGTGGGGCTTGGATGGTGCTCACACTTGATTGAAGAGCACGGCGAGGGCGAAGGCGTATGGGTGATCTAGCAAGAGGGGGTTTGCGAGATGATGGCATCATCTTGATGGGCATCAAAGATAAAACTGAAAGAAATGCTTGCTCAAATCAAAGCAGAACTATGAATACTATGATTTTGAGACAAAGATTTCAAAGAGACAGAGAGAGCGTTACCTTTTTGTTGATTCGTACGTTTGAATTTGTGAATGATTTCGTTCTTGGCAGAATGCTTTTGCTGTGATAGTCTCTTCTCTCTGATGATTTGATTTATTCTTTATTCAAAAGGGCCTGCAAAGGGGTTTCTGTTTTCTAATTTATTCATCTGATATGACCAATAAATAAATTACTAAAAATAGAGTCAGTTTGAATTTTTTCTGACACAGACAGGAGCGTTTCCAACGGTCATATCCTCAACCCCACTTAATGGATTACCTGAATTTAGAAAATTGCAATTTTTAGTCCTCTATTTTTTGGGTTATTTCAATTTTGTCTCTTATGTTTTGAATATGGTGGCAAACATGAATATACTTCGATTCTTTGATTGTTTTGATCAATGTTTTTAGAATTGGATCAGGTATCAAATTAAAAAATTTATTGGTTTACGATTCAATGGTCCAACTATAATTAGATCAAAATTGAATTGTAATTAAACCAATAATATTATAATTTAAAAATTAAAAATATAATTATTTTTAAGAATAAAATTTAATTCAAATTCATAAAGGCATAAATAACGAAATTAGAAGAAAATGTGATATTTTCTCTATTACTATAGACTATTTAGTCCATGTGTGTAACTTATTTCTTTTCTATGAATATATTATTTTATTTAATAAAAAAGGGAGAGAAAATAGTTCAATTAGGTTGAACCAACCGATCCAAATCGATTTGTACAAAATAAGAAGGTTTTTTAAAAATATGATTCAAAGGAGATGATTAGATCGATTTGAGAATCGATTTACGGTTCGACTTGCCGATCTGATCCGATTTAAAAACCAATGGTTTTGATATACCTCAATCAACCTCCACCCCTCTTCGATGTGCTTGATTCTTTGATAGTCTGGAATTTTCTTCTTCTTCTTAATTAAATTCTGATTTAGAACGACAGTAAATGAAATATGCATTGCAACTCTTTTCACTCCAAATTTTATGAATTAAGTTATAATCTCTTATTTTAATGAATATTCTTATCATCCTAAATCTCTTTCAAGAACACTAACATTTTATTCTTAATAGAAAAAATTAACTCTGTAAGTTATTGTGAATAACTTAAAACTGTTATATAACTTGTGAATAATAATCACATAATATACATTGATTAATAATTTGAATAAAAAAATATAAAAGAGATAGTGACAAAATGATATTCTCTAAATATCTTATTTTCCTCAAATATTTTAATCCAATGGAGTGGAGTTTATAGTTTTCTCTAAAACCCAAAAGGTCAAAGATGGTAAAAATAGTGTATTAATTGTGAAGACTATTTTATTTTTAAATAGAGATTGTGATAATATTTCACAAATTAATAGATTAAAGAATTAAGGATGTAAATGCTAATTGTCATTTTTGGAGGGAGAATCAAGTAATTAAACTCTCAACCACTTAATTAATCCAATATTTGATGACTAAACTTTTTTTTTATTATTATCAATATCTCCTAATATTATATTTTCATAATCTTTTTTTTCAAAATTTTTTAAATTTAAAATATTTCCTCTATCTCAAATTGAAGTTTATGTTCGAGTCAGTACAAAAAAATTAAGAATTTCCACTACCTAATTAGTGAATCATTATGAAACCTATTTGTGCTGAATAATTTTTTCACACCAATCCTTTTCTTCATAATGAAGTTCAAATATTAAAATTTTAGATATTTTTTTGAACAAATATAAAATTAAAATATGAAAAATAATTTAAAACAAGGAAAATATGAATTTCCAATATTTATTTATTTATCTTTTCTTAATTAATGAAAAATGATAGTTATCTCTTAGGACAAGCCTCTATCTCTTTCTCCATTTAGGACAAAAATGATGGACCGTCTTCCACTTTTCCATTAAATTTGAAATAAACAGCACACCACAAACAAGACATCAACCTTGACAACAAAGTTAACCATGCAATGATTATGAAATTACATAAAGTCTCCCTCTCTTTTTTTTTTTTTCTTTTTTCACTTACTTGATTTACAAGCTGTTGATCCTAAGAAATTTCACATGGAATGGGATGAGAAGTATAAATGATATATAAGAATGGACCTAAGTACCTATTGTCAATTTGAAATATTCATTTTGGTCCATAATCGCGCTCCTGAATCCGAAAAAAAAGTGAAGAGTCGAGTTAAAAATTTCATAATCACTTACATATCGGGAATATTTATGCATACACATTAAGCACTTTCAAACGAGGGGTCGTTTTCGGGTTCCCTTTTGGGAATATTACTGGAGTCATGGTAACAGCAAAAGGAAAAAGGAGTGGATTTGTTACCAGAGGGATCACTTGTTCAACAGGCTTTCATGCTTGTTGGAGGCTACCCAATAGAGCTATTCCCTTCCTGCTTTTTTTGGCCCGTCGGGATGTCCTTTTTCTTGATGGGTTTCATTCAAACATCAAATAGAGAGATAACTTATATTCTTTTAAAAAATTTTCCATTTTAGAACAAATTGTATTCTAGTTTTATATATTGTCTTTATAGGCACAAAAATTCTAACAATGATTCGATTCACGTAGGTTACATATATTGAAGGATTGTATTTAATGCAATAAAAATTTAGTACAACTCTCTAATGCATATGATCTATAAGTTTACTATTCATGTAAGAATTTCGCATGTAGGCGAAGAATAATAAGGAAAGTACAAGGTACAATTTGTATTGTACACGATATAAGTCGTTAATGCACTTAATCCATAGACCGACGAGTGGTCCAGGTTAGAAATTTTCAAAGTGCAAAACTTCTTGGAAAAGAAAAAAAACAAAAATCTATTCGTACAGATGGAATTGAGAATTTGGATTTGAGGAGGCAAGAAAGAATATGTTAGAGAATCATATTTTTTAAAATATTTTGAGAGCTAAGAAATAAAATTTCAAAAAATCTTTTTAAATTTTTTTTAATTTTTTAAAGAAATATGCTAAATTATAAAAAATTTTGAGGGTGCCATGTGTGTCTATTCCCCTCCTAGTTTTCTCAAATCTCTTCATTCTATAGAGTTGAATGGTAGAAAAGATTTGGAGGCTCATCATAATTTACTTTGAAATATATAATACAAAATTAAAAAATAATTTTATGACTTGACGAGAATACTGTGATTTACAAATTTATCTTTTACTGCTGTACTGTGTACCGGGAAGGAGGGCATATTCTTTCATCTTTTCGACGGAGGTCGTGTGTCACGTTACATTGAGAAGCATATTTATTGTACCTTACTTGCATTTGCAGTAAAGAAAGGCAGCGAAACCCAGGAGAAGCAGCTCTTTTTTCAGGCTCGTGGATCCTGTGGGACTCTATTAGAGATTACCATTATAATGCATCCACAGCTCCCAAGTTGTTTTCCACTTCTCACCGCAACTTCCGACTACTCTGACTCTCTCTGGGTATGATTCTTTGAGTGAGAATTTTCAAGAATTTTACGGAAGATGTATACGGCTTCGAATTTGCTATCAAAACCAGCTCTTGGGTGTCCGATACCCATTTCATGCAACAGAGTGTCCTGGAAGGTAGTTCAGTTTTCATTTTGTGAGCATGCAAATAAAAAAAGTAATCTTTCATGTTGGTTTTGGTTAATTTGTTCAAATTGTTCTAAAATTTACTACCATTTTCCTCTCCAATGAGTAGGGAACTGGGAGTTGTCTGTTTGCTCTCTGTGATCTCTCTGCTGAATGTTCATTTTGTAATGGTGCAAACATTTCATTCTTGATAATCTTCCACAAAAAATTCAGGGTTTCATTGACTTGGGAAAGTTCTTGCATTTGAAGTTGGAGATGTGGGAAATTGGGGGAAGCCTTTCTCTCCTTTATAGTTTATACGAGTAACAATATATAGCGCATAGAGATGATTTGACAATCTTCTAGTGAACTCTACAAGAATGTTTCAACCATCATGTCCATTTGCTTAATTCGTTCTTCTCCTTCTATGCATTTCAGCAGGCTCCAAAAAGTAGCAGGTGTAGTACCTCAAAACATCAGAATAGGCTCGGCTTTGGATCTTTCTTGGGAAGTACCCGTTTCGTTTCTCCTTCACCTGTTCTGAAACATGGAAGGGTATGTTGTCTCAATATTCTTGATTTAGTTTGTGGGAACAGAATAAATGAATTCCTAAATGAAATGTCTGACAGCAGCGAACTTCACAAACACATGTGATTTTAGAAATTGAGAATCCGTAATGAGATAATCTCATGTTAGAGGGTCATGTGGCTAAATAATCTGTCTGTCTCTGTCTCTGTCTCTCTCATATAGACATGCATGCAGAGAAATAGCCTGTTACATTGTTTCTTTTCCCAGGCGGCGCGCAATTCAGCCATTCTAGCTATTTTGAACGATGACAATACAGACATGACAAGCAGAGAGGGGGACACTGAAAATATTGGCCTCTTTGAGACGGATCCAGGGTTGAGACAGCATGAGGAGCACTTTAGGTACACAATAAAGAAATATATCCAGCAGAAAAAGCATATTGAAAGCATTGAAGGGAGCATTGAGCAATTTGCTCTAGGTAAGGCGGATCATGCACAGAATATTATAACCACTTGTCATCTTTTCTGGAATTTGTTCCTTATAAAGAAATTGTAACACAGTCAATGCTACTCTTTCTGATGGCTAAAAACTCTTCGAATTATTATTACTTTTATGGGTTTCAATGTGCTTGTTCATTTTGGGTGTCTCCTTTCTCATAGGTTACTTGAAATTTGGATTCAACAAGGAAGATGGTTGCATAGTGTACCGTGAATGGGCCCCTGCTGCCCAGTAAGTACCTTTGATTCATGGGATGAGAGCAGTTTTTTTATCCCTCTTCCCATTTGAGAAATAAAATTCATTGAGTTTTGGACAGTATTCTTATTGCAAGAGTTTAATGCAGAGAAGCTGAGTTGATTATTGGTGATTCCAGTGGATGGAACGGTTCCAAACACAAGATGGAAAAGGATAAGTATGGTGTATGGAGTGTCAGAATTCCTGATTCTTATGGAAAACCAGCCATTCCGCACTTGTCAAGAGTCACCTTCAGCTTCAAGAATGGTGATGGGGCTTTGGTTAACCAAATACCAGCTTGGATAAAGTATGTCTCTGTGGACACCAGCTCGGATTCTAATAGTTCGTATCCACCTTATTATGGTTTTTACTGGGATCCACCGCCTTCAGAAAGGTAGGATCTTATGTTCTCATAGTTAATTAGTTGTTTAATTTTCTTGCCTGGCCAGAAGATATTAATTTCACTTTAGTTGGCTAAACCATGAATGCCACCAGAAGAAGAAAGATGGATCTATGATCTTCACCTCACGGAGACCTTTGCAGGGATTTGGGTTGATGATCTTTTGCCTCCATTCGTGCAGGTACCAGTTCCAAAACCCCCGCCCTCGAAAACCCATATCTCCAAGAATTTATGAAGCACATGTTCAAATGTGCAACTCAGAACCACATGCAAATTCATATCGGGGGTTTGCAGATAATGTTTTGCCTCGCATTAAAGCGAACAACTATAATACAGTCCAGTTTATGGCTATAATGGAGCATTCTCGCTTCGAATTAAAGGGGTATAATGTCACCAACTTCTTTGCACCTAGCAGCAGATCTGGAACGCCTGAGGACCTGAAATATCTTATCGATAAAGCGCACGGGTTAGGCTTGCAGGTTTTGATGGATGTAATTCACTGTGATGCCAGTGACGATGAAACTCATGGTCTTAGTAGATTTCATGTTGGGCAAAGTTCACAAGATTCTTACTTTCGTACCGGAGAGGATGGCTACAATAGCCGGCGGCAAAGCAGAGTGTTCAACTATGCCAACTGGGAAGTCCTCCGTTTCCTTATGTCAAATCTGAGGTGGTGGATGGAAGAGTTCAAGTTTGATGGGTTTCGATTTCATGAAGTAACTTCAATGCTTTATCACCACCATGGAAACAACATGGAATTCACAGGGAACTACGAAGAGTACTTCAATGAGTACACAGATGTTGATGCCGTAGTTTATATGATGTTGGCAAACCGTCTGATTCACAAAATCCTGCCTGATGCCACTGTAATTGCTGAAGATGTCTCCGGTATGCCTGGACTTTGTCGGCCTGTCCCTGAGGGAGGAATTGGTTTTGATTACCGCTTAGCTATGGAAATCCCTAGTAAGTGGACTTATTATTTAGAGAACAGAAGGGATGAAGATTGGTCAATGCACGGAATAATATGGACTTTGACAGAGAGGAGATACACAGAGAAATCCATAGCTTATGCTGAAAGCCACAACCAGGTTTTAGAACTTTTCTATTTTTACCTCAAACACCTCTCTATTCCCTTTTCCTAGAAGGTGGTAGTACATTATTCACAACAAGATCAATGCAGGTTTTGAGTGGCATTCAATTTGTTCTTTTTTCTCTTCGAGTAGGCTATTGTTGGTGGAGAGACAATTGCCGGTCTCCTCAAAATCTCTTCCGGCACAGAAGATTCTCCAGTAGTTAAGCGGGGCATTGCACTTCACAAGGTTTGTTTGGCCTATAAATATATATACCATGACACAAATAGCTAAACAGTTAGTGGTTTGTTTTCCAGGTCTTGGTACGGACTCTTCTTTATTATTCAACCCCGCTTTCCCTTTTTCGTGGCATGTCTCTTGTTTTCCTTTCTTTTTCTTTTCCTATTGCACTTTGGTTGGGGACAAGGAGTGGTTATCCATGTTTATCTTACAAATTTCTCTGTCATTCTAGTCATGAAAACTGCTGTCTGATGCAGATGATTCACCTCATAACTATGGCATTGGGAGGAGAGGGTTACCTTAATTTCATGGGCAATGAGGTAGGCAAGCAATGAATCGCCACTGTGTGTATTGATTTCATATATAACCTAAAAGAATAGTAATAATCTTCTGCGGAATTTTCGTAATTCCAAAAGTAGTGAAGTCGCATTTCGTAAATGCGATCTCAGCAATTTTTTTTTTTTTTTTCAATCTTGAGGTCGCATTCTTACCCAGTATGAAAAGCTAACTGCTTTGCCACCTCCGTTGCCTCCTGGTCCACCCCTGCAGCTTCGACCCTGTTTCCTTTGATCGGAAGATTGTTTCCTTTGTAAGGTGTTATTGGTGAACTAATCTTCCGATCCCTGCTTCCTTTGTAGTTCGGCCACAAAGATAATTCGATCACCTTCGGAGGTGAAGAAGGCAATGATGAAGACGATTCGATCACTTTCGGAGGTGAAGACGACTCGATCAACTTCTGTGATATAGGTTATGCAAAATGCAGACTCAACTGGCACCTTATAGACAAAGAAAATAGATACAAGGTTCAGAAATTTAATTCTCATTGAAGTTTCAATCATTGTGCATTCTGGTTTTGTAGGTCACTTCTGTCACCTGGGGTAATCTATCCTTAGTTTCTACCCACAAAACATAATCGCAGCAATTAGTCTTTCCACGAGTGCATCTACATATGCATTCTTGGATCTCCCACGGGCTTCTTGATATTTAATGACTGACTGATGTCTCAATATGCAGTTCTTGAATGATTTTGACAGAGCAGTGAATCTCCTAGATGAGAAGTTCTCTTTCCTTGCATCACCCAAATTAGTTGTGAGCAGGATGGATGAAGAGAAGAAGGTAATGAAATCAAGATATGTTTCCAGCTGTCATCATCAACATCATCATATTCTTGAATTTCAGAAGATCATTTGCATGCATGGCTAACTCCCCGTTTTGATTGTCGATGTTTTTGATGTTAAATTTTCAAGGTCATTGTGTTTGAACGAGGAGATATGGTCTGTGTGTTTAACTTCCATCCTAGCAATACATACTCGGGGTATGCTTGTATTATTTTCTTCAATGAATATGGATTAAAAATGATGATAGGAAAGCTCATTTTTATCAAGATAAGCTAATTTTTTATATGTTTTCTCAAACTCCCTAAAACAATACAGGTTCAAAGCTGGGTGTGAATTGCCAGGGAAATACAGAGTTGTATTGAATAGCGATGCTTTGCAATTTGGAGGGCTTGGACGAGTAAGAACTTTTTTCTCCTTCATTTCTTTAAAGTCTGCTATTTCTGTTTTAAAATAACTGTCAATTTTTTAAAAAATATATATATTTAAATATATGTCAATTTTGAATTCTAAAAATTTTATTTATTATTAATTTTTCCCCAATAATGTACCTTACTAAACTGTCATATTGATATAGTCCTTTTGATTGCTTTTGACAATTATTTAAAAATAGAGAAAATATTTCTACTTTTACTAAACCTTAAAGAACCTGCTTGCTATTCTACTTCTTCATAATAATTTGGTGATTATTTTTGGAACAGGTGAAACCCGACGATGACCATTTTACATCCCCCGGGACACATTTCAATAGTCGACCATATTTCTTCAGAGTACTCTCTCCTCCTCGTACATGTGCGGTATGATTCTACCTCTTGAAGCTTGTTACATGTCTTCCTTCTTTTTGCTTATAAGAATCACAACAGGAATGCACGCAGAACACTTTCCTACCCAGATTTGACCGATTTGGGATTTTTCCTCAGAATGGCCCTGTTTGGGGAATGAAAGAATTAACTCGCCCCAACTATTCAAAGAAGTCTTGAATTGGATTGGACGCATTTGTGTATATTCTCATTTAATGAAAAATACGTCCTCATATAAAATTGAGGATTCTGCAAGCAATGCGTTCAAACTAATTCAAGACTTTCCTTCCGTAGTGAGGGTCAGATGATTCCTTCAAATCCCAAACAGTGTTATTTTGAGGAAAAACCTGATTTGTACTTGCTTTCATGGATCACCTGTCTTCTTCCTTCATAGACCATATATGGCTTTTACCTGTAACTTCTGTTCTTGCAAGATGGTCTGGAATAAACTTTCATGGCAGACAATCTATGCACGTCCCTGGATGCATTGTATATATTTGTATTCTACCTGAGTTCTGCTGGGATATTGATCGGGAACTCATTTGAATGTACAGGTTTATTACAGAGTTGACGATGGGTATAGCTACTATGGTGGAGAATGAATGCTCTGTTTTTGGAAAAAAGACAGAGAAAGATTGATGAGAGAAAGAAGGGGGAGCGTTACCTTTTTGTTGATTCTTACGTTTGAATTTGGAAATAATTTGGTTCTTTCAATAATGTTTGTAATGGTTGAATAATATCTTCTCTGGCTTTTGATAATTCATTCTTCAATTGGCACCAAAAGGGTCTCTCTCTCTTCTTCTTTTTTTTTTTTACAATAAATATATAAAAATAGAAAAATGTATATTCGCTTGGTTTTACAATATAATTTTTTTAATTTATGCCCAAAAATTAATAATTTTAAAAATTATACATTGTGAGACCAACGGAATATAAAGATCACAAAAAAACATGCATAAAATTCATCCCAAAGAAGTTATTAAAAAAAAAACAAAAATTACACAAAAACCAAAGGAGCCAAAATGGTCCTACGATAAGAATAAATATCGGCCAAGATTTCATCCAATGGTCGTGCAATTTGTATGCCCAAATTGTGCGGCTCTAATTTCTAGTTTTTTATTACCTTTGTACAAAATGGAATATCTATACTAACATACGAATTCTTACTAAAGAATACATATTTTTCATTTAATAATAATAATAATAATATCTCGGTTTTTTCTAGAAGAGATTAGGAGCATCTTCAAATGTCATAGTATGATATTCTAATTTCATATAAGATTGAAATAAGAAGTGTAAATGATATATTTAAATATTTATTGTCAACTTAAAATATCTATTTTGATTCAAAATGAATAGCGATCAAATAATTGATTGTAAGTGCTATCAGACTTATAATTACACTTTTAAATTTGCGAACACAACCCTCGACACATAATCTAACAACTTAGTCGTCTATGTTTTGGGGTTGGGGTTGGTTCAATTTTGTCCCGTTCTGTTCCAACTAGCAGATAAGAATAAGATTTATCCGCAAAATGTAAGTAGAAAATTGCTCCACGTTGAAACACTTTCGTAACCAAAAGCATCAATGGGCTTTCTTCTTTTCTTTAGTCCTAGCATTTTATAATTGCAATTAAAAGTTGATGTGAAGTTAATAACTATTGATTTTGTTTTTAATATAAAAAATCCAATATCACATTTCTCAAAAATAAAAATAAAAGCCTACAAAAATTGCCTATCACCATCACTAATATTGGCGATATTGTCAGTGCAAGTTCTTTTAGTATTTGTTTATTAATTTAATTTTTAAATCAAGGTTGATAGATTTTCGATTTCTTAATGGTTGTGTTGAATTTTTTCTAATTCTAAGACCAACCTTCTATTCTAAGATGATGTATTTATTCATAATAATAATTTTCATATGAAGTACTAATTAATTACTAATGTTTTGGTTTATTAACAAAAAGAGCATTAATCTGCTATTTCTTTTCTCCCTATTTCGGCAAAAGCTTCCGCAGAAGTTTTCCTTTTTACCATTGAATGTTGTTAGAAGGTTTCTAACTTAGACGATGGAGAGTTCAAAGCAATCAATAATACAATATTTTAAGAAGAATCTATATGTGTGTGCATCAATGAAAGCAGATGGAAGAAAAGGGGGACATAAAAAGAAAGTGGACCTTGCACATAAAGAGAAATATGTTAATAGTTGATCAGGAAGGATAAATTTGCTATAATTGAGCAAAAATTGCACTGACGGGAAGAAAGTTGCTAATGCAATATCGCCAAACTAATAGAATGATAAGTTGTAATTAGTACTCTCATCGTCCCCTTTTATCTGTCTATTTTAATCAATATTTTTGTCTCAATTTATCTATTTTATTAACAAACTAAGACGATATTAATTACTATTTTTTTTATAAATATTTCATATGTCCTCGTATTCTTATTCTCGACCCGTTCCTGCTACAGGAAAAGGCGGGGATCCTCGCCCTCGACCCGTCGGAGACAAAACAATCTCCGATCCTGGTCCAACGGGGAAGTGGGTGCCTCTTTAGGTCCGGAAATAATTATAAAGATTTTTTTAAAAAAAAATTACCTCCAATATATTTTTATTCAAAATTTTTTAATCATATAGAAAACTTTTATGATGATTTTTAATAATTCACGTATTTATCGTATCACATTAAGAGTAAAATTAATAATTGATAACTTTTTTTATTTTTTCTCTTCTTTTTTATTTTATATACATATATAATCTACCTTTATATACATATATAATCATACATAATATATATAATCTACCTATAATTTATATAGTATGTGTGTATATATATATATTTATAATATATATATATATATATATATATTATGTAAAGCGGGTCGGGCTAAGAACGGAGATCATACAATTCTCGTCCCTAATCTGGTCCTGATTAACAGATCGAGAAATAAAATTCGTCCCCGCTTAAATTGAGAAATTTCCGATCCAATTGGATAGACCGAACCGAATCCCCGATTTAAGCTGAGAAATTCCATGCCTATTCTTATGGACACTAAGCATTGATCTTGCTCTCTAGAGGTAGCTGAGTTAATTTTTCTCTCACAACTCATGGGCTAGAGTGTGGGCTCTTTGGGTGAGGGATTTGGCTTGTTGTTGCAGCCAAGCAATGCACAGTAGGACTCCACCGACTGCCGTATCGGTACAAAAGAAAATTATTATCGACTCGTCGCCATATTCATGGATCATGCAAAGGGAAAGGGTCCATCTCTCATAGTGGAGAAGATTTGCCAAATTGACATATTCTCCCTTGTTCTTGTGCTATCTCTTCCTCAACTGAAATTTTTTCAGTCCCATCTGAACTAAGAAGCTTTCGGAAGAGAATCAATGGAGAGTACTGTGAAGTGCTCTGCGAACTATGTGCCTCTTTCTCCTATAAGCTTCTTGGAACGCTCGGCAATTGTGTACAGAGACAGAGTTTCTTTGGTTCACGACGATGTAAAATTCACATGGGCAGAGACTCGTGAAAGGTGCGTCAGGCTCGCTTCTGCGCTCAACCACCTCGGAATTTCCCGCGGCGATGTCGTAAGTGCCATTTCTTTGATTATCCTTTCTGGGTTTCCTCTGTAATTCACTACCTTTTTTATTTGGTACTCTTTTTTTAATTATGGTTATTTTTTTGTTTTCTTTGGTGGTTAGGGCGTGCTTTGTAGCCTCCGTCTTGATGATTTTCCAATTAGGCTTCTAATTGAATTATTTCATCTAAAAATCTGTGTCTTTTTCTTCCCCATTTTTTATTATTTGATTCATTTCGTTAGTGTTTGAGCACTTCTTCTGCCATCGGCTTTCTTCTTGAAACTACAGTTTAGATCAAATACAACATAAATATCAAGTATGGAGAATTGTAGCTTCAAAAGGGTAACAAATTTGTCGAGAATTTCCATAATTTGACTAGAAAACATCTTACTGCGATTGTTACTATTATTACGATGAAAGGAGAAAGTTTGTGCTTTTCATTTGCCTGATTTGCTTACGGTAAACTAAGCTGCTGTCACCAGTGTAGTGTAGCTGGGGTGTATCTACCTTGTTAACTCTTGACCCAAGACTGTACCTTGCCTCCTTGTGTTGTAAATCTGCGACTTGTCTTCAACTTATCATCACTAAATTCTATGCATTTGGCCAGTTGTCCTTTCAAATTGAAGGCTTCTCTACATGCTTATAATCCTAAAATTGATAATCTCAACTTATCTAATGATTAGGCATTGTCTGATATTTCACAAACTTCAATTTGTTGATTGTGATGGGGAACAAATTTAGTTTCACTATATAAAAAAACATAAGTGTTGGCCAATAATTGGTCTAAAAGCTATTCTTACAACATTCTTAGAAGATTTCAAACAAGCCGCTTCAAGGGGAAAAAAAGTGTAAAATCTTTGCCTCTGGCTTAGACTCCATTTTGTCTACTATACTAGCCTGAAAATGCGACTTGAAACCAAAAAATGTTTCCAAAACGCTTATCAAAACACATATCAGGTGTAGTCATAGGTTGTTTGGTATTGAGTTCGGCTGAGCCTCAAAAATTCAGATCAACTGTTGATCAGAAATTCTGGTAAAAGTTGTTGCTATATGAAGTCTTTTTCATACTTTGGCTCTTCTAGCATATTTGTTGTTTTCTTATGAACTGAAGTCAAAGTTAGTGTTATCCTAACCTTTTTACCAACCTACCTTCTCTTTTGATTGAAGAACAATATTCAAGATAATAGCTAGATTCTAGACATGAATTATCAAAACGCCAAGGGACTGAAATTACTATGACCTGCATATGCTTGACAAAGGTTTTCTGGTTTTACAGCATATGGTTAGTTCAAGTATTCTGCTCTACAATCCTACTGTGACTAACTAGTTACTGGGTTAAGTGTTCTCTTGTTTTTCTGTGAAGTTTGTATGAAATCTTGAACAACAAATTGCAGAAGATTAATTCTGCTGTTCGAAAAGACCTAAAAAGCACAGCAAATTAGGTATTTAAGTCACTAAATTTTTGCTGAAGTTTCTTAAGTCTGCTGTCTGTCTCCTAGTCAAAATTGTATTCCTTCTTTCTCGATAATTAGGCATTCCTGTTAATGTAATGGACGAAGTACTTCTAGTGATTTACTTATTCTTGAACACCAGATCTTGAGAGGAGTTAAAGAAACGTTCTCATTTAGAATATTCACCCCTCAAATTTAAGCATATCAATTGTGATTTAGAAGAGCAGGAACAAACAAATTTAATTGTGGTGCATGGAACTTGTGGTGATTTTGCTAAGATAGTCCCATTTCAATTGTAAAAAGGGAAAAAGAAATCCTGTTCTTTTATTTCCAATAATTGGGTTGTGATTAATTCCTTTGTGCCATCTATTTGCATGGTTTTACAACAGAACTGATTTAGGAGTCATGAAAATGTAGACCAAAGATAAAGACTCCTCCCTCCTTCTTTTCTCCTAAATTTTTGTTCACAACATTCTATATAGCACACAGGTGCCATTTTGTTTGAGTCCAAATTGGAAGTGGGTGGTTAGTCTTCTATCTAGACCGCTATATCCTCTCATCATGAAACTTCAGTAAGTTTCTGAATATATTTTCAGGTTGCCGCCTTAGCTCCAAATATTCCTGCAATGTATGAGCTACACTTTGGAGTTCCAATGGCAGGTGCAGTTCTTTGTACCCTCAATATACGTCATGATTCAGCAATGGTGTCGTTATTGCTGAAACATTCGGGCGCAAAACTTATTGTTGTAGACCATCAGTTTTTTGATATAGCTAAAGGGGCATTGGAGATCCTATCAAAGACAGGCACCATGGTCCCTCGTTTAATTGTAATCATTGGTTATAACAGATCACCTTACAGGGTTAAAGATCAGGATTTGGCCTCAAGAGATTTAGAATACGAGTCGTTTTTGGTGTCGGGTAGACCTGATTTTGAAATAATACGCCCAATTGACGAGTGGGAACCTATTTCCCTCAATTATACATCGGGCACAACATCAAGCCCTAAAGGTGTACTTTACAGCCACAGAGGAGCCTATCTCAATTCACTGGCTGCAGTACTGTTAAGCGAAATGCCATCAATGCCTGTCTGTTTATGGACTGTTCCGATGTTCCACTGCAATGGCTGGTGTCTTACTTGGGCTGTTGCTGCACAGGGTGGCACAAATGTTTGTCTAAGGAATGTCACTGCAAAAGGAATTTTTGATAGTATAGCCAAGCACCAAGTGACCCACTTGGGTGGTGCTCCTACTGTTCTGAATATGATAGTAAATGCACCAGCCAGTGACCGCCGGCCACTTCCAGGAAAAGTGGCAGTGGTGACAGGTGGTGCTCCACCCCCTTCGCCAGTGCTTTTTAAGATGGAGGAGCTTGGATTTAATGTTACTCACTCATATGGTCTTACAGAAACCTATGGTCCTGGAACAGTTTGCACTTGGAAACCTGAATGGAATAGCCTACCTCGTGATGCACAGGCAAAGATCAAAGCCCGTCAAGGGTTGCACCATCTTGGCATGGAAGAAGTGGATATCAAAGATCCTGTAACAATGGAAAGTGTGCCACCAGATGCAAAAACAATAGGTGAGGTAATGTTTAGAGGCAACACTGTAATGAATGGATACTTGAAAGATCTTAAAGCAACGGAAGATGCATTTAAAGGTGGGTGGTTCCGAAGTGGAGACTTGGGGGTGAAACACCCTGATGGTTACATAGAGTTGAAAGATCGCTCAAAGGATATAATTATCTCTGGGGGTGAAAATATTAGCTCAATCGAGGTAGAGTCCGTGATATTTAGTCATCCAGCCGTTCTTGAGGCTGCTGTTGTGGGAAGACCAGATGATTACTGGGGTGAAACACCTTGTGCCTTTGTGAAATTGAAGGATGGTTGTAGTGCAACTGCTGATCAAATTATTAACCATTGTCGGGATCGTTTACCACATTACATGGCTCCTCGAACTGTAGTTTTTGAGGATTTGCCTAAAACATCAACAGGAAAGACACAGAAATTCATTCTTCGGCAGAAGGCCAGAGCTATGGGAAGCCTTTCAAGGAGCAGCAAGCTATAGTACTTCTCAAGCATAACTGTACCTATTGTGAGCTGTTTGTACGTTACAGATAAGACAGGCTATCCAGACCTTCAGCTGGTGCATTGTTCTACTGGGATAGATAAATGATTTTCTTGAAGATTGCTGAGAAAAGGAGATCTTTTGCAATTAGTATACCATTCTGTCTATAAAATTCTGCTCAGTAGTCTGAGACTGTAAATCATTGCTGCACATTGGCCTCTTTGCAGGCACCATATTTTCATTTCTTCTTTCCAAATGATATAAGAAATCAGGAAACCTTTGAATATTTTGTTTTACCAATACTGAGAAATTCAAGGCCTGTTCGCATTGCCCGAGATCTCCACCCCTTTCCCTACCCTGGACATGGAGGTGCGAATGGATGAAGTCTACGTCATGCTTTAGCTCTACCAATTCAAGCTTTCTTAGATTGTCTAATTCAATCAAACTCCACTCAAAATGTCAATTATGAAACTTGGGCTCAACAAATTAAACAGTCACATTCATACAACCTTGAGTGTCATACAAAATCTTAAAAGCGCGATAAATTTTAATTTGAGCTAATAAAGTACGAGAAAAATTTAAACTTAGATCAGCTCTAAATCAAATCAAGATAAAAAAAATAAACTTTAATCACAAACCACTTTCTTTATTCACACCCCTGCCTATACTAAACAATTAGTATCAAGTTATGACCACATCCGCCCATGGCTAAGAGCAGAATTAATTGCAGAAATAAATGAAGTGGAAGCAAGGTCAATCATGAGATGCTCGAAAGCCGAAATCTGGGGACTACTGTCTCATTTAACTACTCGTAAGGTCAACTACAAATTGCTCTCTTCATATCCTAAACAGAGGCTCATTCATGACAAGGGAAGCCATCCATAGTTCATGATTTGTGCAGTTGGGGAGGTGTGGAAAATTGTGTGCCAAATGCAGAGAACTGAGGATTTCAAGTCCCAGTGTAATAGAGAATGTATTACTTTCTTTATTTTAAAATATTTGTTCATAAAACTCTTTACAAATAGATTAAGAGTATTGAAACAATACTACTATCTTCATTTTACAATATAAGTCATTTTAGAATTGAAAAGTTTTCATAATATAAACCGTTTTACAAAATTTTATAAAATTTTATTATTTTTTTCATCTCTATATCGCCCTGTAATCTCTTTCTTTTCACTAATTGTGACCCAACTCTCTCCAATTACCAAAGTAGACAAAGACTTATTTAGGGGTATTTTTAAAAATCTAATTTTAAAATTGTCTGAAATTTATGGATACTTAAACTCATGTGCATAAATCTAAAACGACTTATATTGTGAAACGGATGTGGTATAATTTAGATAAAATTCCTATTTTATCCAAATTAACACATGACAACTATTGGTTGGTAAAAATTTTCAAAAAATAAAAAGAAAAAAGAATTTTAAAAATTTATATAGTTGGCTTAGAATAAATGGGATAAAATGAAAATAAACTAATTATTAATTCTAAAAATATATACATGAATATCTACTTTGAAACAAAACAAAACAAAACAAAAATATTTTATGAACAAATATTTTAAAACGGATAAAGTAATAGGTTTGAATACTTTCAGAGCTTTTAACTCTTGTGTCTTGGATTATGACAAGTACAAATGAAGTATTCAAGTATCAAATTCCTTGTCCAATGTGACACATTACTAAGAATGCTAATTATTTTGTTGTACATACATTGTAATTTTTTTTAATAATTTAAGTATACGAGTTTTATCCATTTATTCTTAGAATTTATTAACTGACTCCACACAGTAAATCTAAAATGTGCATCAACTGACTAACTTCCACCTGGATTTTTGCATCATTTTCCCTTCCCATGCAAATATAACTTCTCTGAATTTGTGTTGCGAGAAAAGATATTATAGAAAACAAGCGGCTGTCGCTGAGCTAAGGTGTTTGACTTCTAATGTGCAAAACGTCACTAGATATTGTCATGCGTTGGCCATTTCATGTGCTTGTAACTGTTAGGATTCGTGGACTCCTAAATGCGGAAAACATCTACGAATCCCTCCCGAGAATCCAAGTAAACGATTAAGAAGATCTAAACTTTAAGAATTACCTCTGGTTGCTGTAATCGAAATCCTTCGATTCTGGTTGCGCTGTTGTACGTTCAATCCGAACAATCACCAAACGCTGCAGTATGCGAACGTCCTCTATCGGATACACACCGCGAACTCACTCGATACCCGGGGAGTGCTAGCGCCTAGGGTTTGAGAGGTTTTTTTTTTTCGGTAGAGAATGGCACGAATGTTCTCAACCGAAAAATTGGACTATTGAAAAGACGGTTAGGGTTTTCTTAAAAAACCCTCGAACCTCTTAGAGTCCAACCCTAATAATATCTTATCATATTCTAATTTAAATTCAAATTAAATTAAAACCGATATGATAAGATTCCGCCATTATCTCGGTAATTTAACTAATTATTTTACCGAGTCGATTCTTATAATCTGGATATCATCCGATTCATCGAACCTGGTCACTAGAAAAATAACCTAACAAGTTCGCTTATTGTGTGACCCTATAAGTTCATTTAACACTGGCAGTGTGCCTAAATCATATTTAAATGGCCCACAAGTTATAAGCGGTTTCTAGCAAAACATTATAACTATCCAGGTTAAATGAAGATCGTTGATCTCTTTGAACCAAACCATAATTTTATATTTAGTCCTTTTGTCACACGATATCCAGATTAAGCATAAGGCACGGAGCATGTCATCCTTATTAAGCTTAATCAATTATTTCTTGATTTCATAGTAGATCTGTTCAAACAAATGATATCAATATCTTAGATTGATATATTTGAGCACGGCTATGCATTTTTAACGATCTAACTTATCAAGGGGCCCATGGATATCTCTCTCATAACCGAGAGGGACAAATTCCTTCACAATCAATCATATTCCTCTCCTTTATTTATTCTATATCCAACGAGTAGTCTAATTTATTATCCGGTTAAAGACAACTTTAGACAATGTCAAAATATAGAATTTATCAAGTAAGAAACTATGATGAATTTAGGTCGAAGGACTTTCAATATTATTATGGCTAGAAAGTACTTATGACATATTCCATGAAGTACTCTCACAATGGGTCATGTCCAATACAATGTTCTCTAACATTTATTTATGTCTTGACTCGATATCACAAATATCCATGGCCAGTAAAACATAGCCATCAAGTCACAAACATACTAATCTTAATTTATTATTATTCTAATAATAATAATCGATCAGGGACAGTTTTAGAATAGTCATTGTATTCATTGTAGGGTTTTACTATCAAGTCACGTACTTGATGACCAACAAAACAAAACTCACTATTCATGGAAAAGAAAGCCTCATATTATTATATAAAACATAATGACAATTGTATAAGTACAAATTGACTCTAGGGCATATCCCCAACAGTAACGCCCTTTTAATTTAGAAAACAGAATTTCAATAATAACCAAGCACAAACAATGGGCATCAAATGAAGCAATCTTGATTTCCAAATCATGGAGTTTTCTTGGCATGTAATGACTAATTTTAATCATAATTACTACTAGGACACTGAACTCATTTATCCCTTCTCAATAAAGTATTAGAGGAGTCTAATAATCATATATAGAAGTACTTTAGACTTATTTTGGTTCGTGAAGGGGAGGGGGAGAGAAAAGGGGAGGAGGAGTTGTACATTTTACTTCCACTAAGAGAAGTAAATGTATTTATTTTCATCCTATTTGGTTGGAGTGAAAATAGAGAGTAAATGTGATTTCTATCTAAATCAAGGAAAGATTTGTTGATGTGGAGAAGAACCGCTTTCCTTCCATATTTACTTCGTACCCACTTTACACTCTAACCAAATGAGATAAATCCTATCTAGTTTAATTAGTTAATTAATTATTCAGGGCCTAAGGTTGCATTGAATAATTAAAAAATTAACTTAGGCCAACTAATTAATAAAATGCTTAAATAATTATTTTAGTTCATTTGAGCTCATTAATTATTTACTGAGTTATTTTAATAGGTCTAGGAAATAAATAATCAATGATTATTATTTTGGGCTTATTAGATTCAAGAAAAATAATAAATTATTATTGGCTCAATAGCCTGAACTAAAGGATTTTTTAATTCACGGAATAGAAGAGTTTAGGCTAAATTAAATCTCTTCTGTTGATAACTTCCGGATATTTTGAAATATTAAAACATCGGGGTTTGGTTATCAGGATTGTTGGAATATATGCCATCTAGACTAATTTTATCTGATGTAATTATTGAATTTATTAATAAAAGAATTTATTCTCAAAATTTATTTGTAAATTTACATTTTATTTGTGCACGATTTTCGTTTGGAAATAACTCATTGTATTTAAGTAAGTGATCCATGTGGATGGTGGTCTTTCACAGTAAGGTATGGATCATAGGTTACTTAATACATAAATATTTGTTCTTAACCGATTGATAAGAATAATAATCTCATCATGTTTAGGTTATTGTGGTATGAATTTCAAATGGGGAATGACTTACCTTTAGCCAGTGAGTAGTTCATTCACTTCATAGCATGAACGTATTTTGAATACATAAAATAGGACTTATAATAGTGATTTCTAGAAGTACTATTTAGAAGAAACCCAAACTATTACTGCTATAATGTGGACTAATACTCTACCGTTTGAGTATGGGTTGGTAGTTTGAAGAAGTTAGAAGCATATACTTTTATATACTATAGTTGAAATTCTTTCGTAGAGCCAATATACTTGTATGTTAGGTATATGCAATCAAGACCAATGGTGAAACTATCTAATTCTGGGAGTTTTTCACAAAAGCTACGTCTGTGAAGAAGAACTCACAGAAGCCTTCAGACGCTAATCTAAAGCCAACTCTTCAAGCTTTTACCAACAGTGTTACGAGCACCATTTCGGAAGATCAAAAGTTTTGCGTAAATGAGACACAGTCGACGTTTACAAGGACGCAATCCAATAGCTTCAAGCATCCTTGTACAGACATATTCTTCAATGCGAAAATGGTCATTCAATTACAGAGGTAAATTTTTTGTTTTATAAGATACTTTCGATTTGATGATTTTTGTCATTTTAAACCTTCAAGGATATGTGTAGTCATGTGATTTTGTTTGAGTAGAGAAACAGAATGCACAACAAGGTTAAAAAAAAAACCAACAGAAGCTTTCTTCTTCTCTCTTTCTCGTGCTTTTTTCCCCCCTCTTTTTCTTGTTTTCTTGATTTTGCTAATCAATAGCAAAGATCAAGAAGAGTTTTTCCTCGCCTAAGTTGTTTCACCAACGCATATTGGGCGGTGAAATATTTTGAGAAGCAAAGACTTCTGCATTCATGCCCCGGGGGAGTAGGTGGATTGTTGCTTTTCAACCGGAAGCTTCAACAAGTGAAGAAGTCGTCACTGTTATTCCATCGTCTTCTTCTCGACCAAACAAACCAAAGACACACAGAGGTATTGTTTTTTTACCTTTCGCTGCGCTGTGTCGTTGGTTTTCTGTTCAGTTTTCATGCATGCACGTCTTCTGTTTGTCTTTCATAGCTACACTGACCAACTAGTCTTGCACTTGTGCTCCCGATTGGACCGAATATGAGTACTATGATTATCAGTCCAACGAAATAGCTTCTGCCAAAAGTTACATTATATTCGAAGTTGTTAGTATATAATAAATGACAAAAAAATATGTATGAAATACAAAATGTATTAATATTATGTATTTATACAGTAATTAGTAATTTACTCCAAACTCTTCAAACCCGAATTCTTTACGTGCATCGGGACATCCGTATACACAGTGATGGGAACTAGCAAATCTTGTTTGTAAAGTAAACATATTATAAAAATTAAAGTGAGTGAAATATACTTAACTAATTATAATCTCCTTATAAAATATAGTATAATGTACAAAATAATACCCGTCTGCTCGTGGTGTAATCAAAGGTCGTGGATTCTGGTCCAGAGATCCAGGTTGATGCGATGCTGTAGAGGATGGAACAACAGAAGACTCATTCTCTTGCTTAAGTAGTGTATCCCTCCGAAGCTAATCAAGCATTGGGATCCGTGGGGCACGCCCAGGTGATGGCGTACGATCCCGTATATGGGTACGCTTTGCATCAGCAGAAGGCTGCTACTCTCCAGTAGACATATCTAAGAGGGAAAAACATGATTAAAAAAAATTAAGTGAAGAGAAAAATGTTACATATTCTCACTAATATATATACAAAAAAGTAAATTATAACTCGTACTTTGTGGATCGATATCAAGATGGACTTATGAAGAAATAATCAATTAATTAAAATACATTATTCGCTTGAGTCGTCCTCTGAAATGTATTCCTCATAATTAACTTATGTCTGAGAATCTATTTCTCAATCACCCTCATCATCAGATACATTGTAGTTCAAATCTTGGTCCCGATCTAATGTCTCCTCCTGAACGTTCAAATCTTGGTCCTGATCTAATTAAATTTACACAAGTAATAGTAATTATATCATTACTGTTTTGTGTAATTAGAAATAGAATTTGTCTCAACAATTGGGCATCAAACAACATTGAAACAGTGCAATTAGTGCAACAAAAAAAAAAAATGTACTTACCAAATGGAGAAGGAAATGGCGGATGCTACTGTGTGATGTTCTCTGCAGAAAGAAAGCCGAGACTGCACCTCTGTCTTCTGAGGAAACAAAGAGCTGGTGGTGGGGTCGGATAATATAAGGGAGAGGGAAAGAGAGATCGGAGAGGACTAGGGCAATTTATGGGGGATTTAATTTGCAATAAGCGGGAACAAGCCAGACATGAAATCGAAAGGAAGAAAACGTCGAAGATAAGAGAAAAAGAGACTAAGTGTCAGATTTAGTCTTTAATTTTGTTAGGACATTTTGCCGTCGCTAATCTCTCGTAGATAGAAAGAGTATAGCGACAGCAAAAAATCATAACTAAAAATATAGCGAGGGTTTAGTGGCGGCAAAAATTCAAAACTAAAAATCTAAAATGCCGTATGATTTAGCTACGATAAATTACCGTAGCTAAACCATCCCTAATACCAAACTAATTGCTACATGTAGGACATTAAATTCAAAACAAAAAATTTTAATGGCTATAGTTAAATCCTAGCAATCAGAGAGGGATTAGCTACGACCTTTTCACATTATATTCTCATTTTGACAAAAAAAAATATATAATACACATAATATTAAAAATAATATTTACCACTTTTAAAACATATTTTATAAGTAAAAATTGTCCGATCAAGTTTCCTAGCATAATAAATATATTATATATATTATTATAAATCTAACTATCGTATGTTATAATTTAATTGTAATTTATTATATATAATAAACTATACATTATATAGTATAATTAATAATGTATCATATATACACACACATATATATTCCACTTAATAATGTATTTTCGCATATTCTACTACTCAATTAAATAAAGTAAAAACTAATATATGATAAAACATATCTATACTATACTTATAGTGACTTTAGATACATATTATACACTACTATATATATATAAGTATATATTATTGTATATATAAATATGCACATATGATTTTTTAGATATGTATTATGTACTAATATATGTATGTGTGTGTGTGTGTGTGTATTAGTGTATATAAGTGCTAGTGTACATGAGTGGATATATTTATATATATATATATATATATATATATATATTAACTCCGCCTGTAAGCTCCATGGGTTTTGTCTGCGGTGTTCATTGTCAATTTCAAGCCCGAATACAGGAGGAGAGTTGCGGTAAGGCTTGTGACGGTCAGCGTAAAATATAGTCACATACATGACATGAACCAATCGATTGATTTTGTGGAGGTATTCCCTACTCAACGACGCGCTACACTTCCTAGACCCGGGTATAGTGATGAATATGCGAGGGTTGCTAGTTCGTTGCCTAGAAGTAACGCGCCGTATCAATCCCCGGATACGGTGTCAAATATGCAAGGATGTAGGGTAAAAAAGACAGTTTATAGGAATATGATACATCTAACTACATGGAATATAGGATCTTTGACTGGTAGATTGACAGAACTAGTTGAGGTAATGCAGAGAAGAAAGATTAGCATTTTGTGTCTTCAAGAAACCAAGTGGGTAGGTGAAAAAGCGAGAGTAGTAGCTCAATGGGGTTATAAGCTTTGGTATTCAGGTAATAGAAATAGAGTCGGGATTATTATTGATCGTAAGTTTATTGATGATAAGGTTGAAGTACAAATGATGAGTGATAGGATTTTGAGCATCAAGAATCGATGGCGAGATTACTACTATTATTAGTGTGTATGCACCACAAGTGAGGCTCGATAATTCGGTTAGGCAACAGTTCTGGGATAATTTAGATGAGATCGTTCAGAGTATACCGTGTGCAAAAAAGCTTTTCATTGGTAGTGATCTAAACAGACATGTGGGTACTGATAAGAGCGGGTTTGAGAATGTTCATGGAGGTTAGGGTTTCAGAGCTAGGAACGAAGCAGGAACTGCTATTCTTGACTTTGCCTTGGCCTATGATTTGACCATAGCAAACACCTGATTTAAGAAGAGAGATTCTCACTTAGTGACCTTTAGAAGTGGGTTAAATTCCAGTCAGATAAACTTCTTTATTATGAGGCGTAGGTTTCGTAGTGGTTGTACGGATTGTAAAGTTATTCTAGGCGAAAGTGTAGTTACGCAACACGGGTTGTTGGTCCTCAATTTTAATTATAGGAAAAAAAGTAAGCAGCGGAACCTTTGGGTTGACCTTAGGATTAAGTGGTGGAGGCTTCAGGGGGATGAAAGAACAGCCTTTGTCAATAAGGTAGTTAAGGCGGATAACTGGTCTTCTGATATGGATTCGGATCCAGATACTATGTGGAGAAAAATGGCTCAATATATTAGGACAGTAGCTAAGGAAGTACTTAGGGAATCTAAAGGAAAAGTACCTCTCAACAAGGACGTGTCGTGGTAGAACAACGAAGTGAAAGAAGCCGTAAGGAGTAAGAGAGAGTGCTATAGAAACTTAGGGAAGTGTAGGAGTGATGAGAATTTTGAGAAATACAAAGTCGCGCAAAGAAAAGCTAAAGAATCTGTTAGAAACGCAAGATCCATAGTTTACAAGAATTTATATGAAAAGTTAGATACCAAAGACGGAGAGAAGAATATATATAAACTGGTGCGCTATAGGGAGAAGAAGACGAGAGATATAAGTGTGGTGAAATGTGTAAAGGACGACAACTACAGAGTTTTAGTTAAGGACAAAAAAATAAAGAAGAGATGGAGATCGTATTTTGATAAGTTATTCAACGGGAGTCAAGTCCAAGTTCTGAGGGTAGGTAGCTTGGTGATTTCGAACAAAGAGGTTAACCGTGCGTGGATTCATTGTATTCAGAAGCATGAAGTCCGATATGCCCTTAAAAGGATGAGACAAAAAAAAAAGCTATAGGACCGGATGGTATACCGATCGAGGTTTGGAAGTGTTTAGAAGACATAGGTATTGCGTGGCTGACAAGTCTGTTTAACAAGATATATAAAGTTAATAAGATACCTACAGAGTGGAGGAAGAGTACTCTGATTCCTCTGTACAATAATAAATGGGATGTTCAAGATTGTGCCAATTACCGTGGGATTAAATTCATGAGTCATACTATGAAGCTTTGGGAGAGAATGATTGAACAGAGATTACGGAACATTATACAAATTTTTTATAATCAGTTTGGTTTTATGTCTGGACGTTCCACTATGGAGGTAATTCATTTATTACGGCAGATGATTGAATATTATAGGAAAAGAAAGAAAGATTTACATATAGTATTTATTAATTTGGAGAAAGCTTATAACAAGATGCCTAGAGAAGTAGTTTGATGGGTGTTGGTCAAAAAAGGTGTATCAATAAAGTATATTACTCTCATTAAAGATATGTATGAGAGAGCATGTACAAGTGTAAGGACTTGCGCCGAAGTAACTGCAGAGTTCCCTATTACTATCGGAGTGCATCAAGGATTAGCGCTTAGCCTTTTCCTCTTTGCAGCCGTTATGGATGAGTTGACCTGCACTATACAGGAAGCGGTGCCGTGGTGTATGTTGTTTGCGGATGATATTGTGTTGATTGATGAGACTAGAGTCGGTGTAAATACTAAATTGGAGTTGTAGCGGCAAACATTGAAATCCAAGGGCTTCAGAATTAGTAGGAGTAAAACAGAGTATATGGAATGTAAGTTTAGTGGTAACAGAAACATAGCTCAGAATGTAACTTTGGAAGGTAGAGATATATCATTAGCTAATTGTTTTCGATATCTATGATTTATTATTCAGAAAGACGGAGAGTTTGATAGTGACGTTGCACACCGAGTTAAGGCGGGTTGGTTGAAATAGAGGAGTGCGACTGGTATTCTCTATGATTATAATATACCATTGAATCTAAAGGGAAAGTTGTATAAAACAGCCGTAAGACCTGCTTTGTTATATGGTACGGAATGTTGGGCAGTTAAAAGGTGACATATTCAAAAAATGAAAGTAGATGAGATACGTATGTTACAATGGATGTGTGGATATACTAGAAAGGATAGAATTAGAAATGAGACTATTAGGGAAAAGGTGGGCGTGGCATCCATTAAGGAAAAGATGAGAGAAAGTCGTTTGCGTTAATTTGGACATGTTCAAAAAAGACCGTCGGATGCTCCTGTTAGGACGATAGAGAGAGTGAGGCAGGATAGGTTAGAGGTAGAGGAAGGCCTGAAAAGACATGGATATGAGTGATTAGGAGAAATATGTCTTTGTTAAAGTTGGATGAGAGTATGACGTTCGATAAAAGGAAGTGGTGAGCGAGGATTCATGTGGATGACCACACGTTGCCGGACGTTGGTTCATGTAGCCGACCCCAAGTTACTTGGGATTAAGGCTTAGTTTGTTGTTGTTATTGTTGTTGTTGTTGTTGTTGTTGTTGTTGTTGTTGTTGTTGTTGTTGTTGTTGTTGTTGTGTGTGTGTGTAATTAAACTTTGAAGTGATTGTGGTTAAATTTTTAGATTTGTGACGAATTTGCGAGGACTTAGGGTATACTCTCTAAGTAGCGAAGGCTTAGAGTATCATAGTTAAATCCTAGTAATTAGCGAGAATGTAGTTACGGTTTTTTAAATCCTAAAATTCCAACAAAATTGTTTGAGAAAAAATGTAAGGTCATAGTTAAACTGTAGCAAATAGCAAGGGTTTAGCTACCGCCTCTTTACATTAAATTCACACCAAATTTTTTTCCAAGAAAATTACATTGCCATAGCTAAACCCTAGCAAAATTTTACATAAATTGCTAAGGTTTAGCTACGGCTCTTTTACATAAATTTTCCCAAATTTTTTTTCAAAAAAAATTAAATGGCCATAGCTAAACCCTAGCAAAATCGCGAGGGTTTAGCTACGGCTGATTCACATTAATTTTCTTCTTTTTTTTTTTTTCAAAAAATTTAAAGGCCATAGCTAAACCCTAACAAATAGTGAGGGATTAGCTATGGCATTTTTGAAGGATGAAATAGCAAAAACGACGAAACCGAAAGCATTCTTACTGAACAAAAAAAAAATACAGAGTATCATGGAAGCTGTTTACTTCTGTGTTTGAATGACCTTATTGGCACTGAAAAAGATGTCTGAACCAGAATGCTTGAAGCCACTAGATCACGTCCTTGTAAACGCGGCTTCATCCCATTCCCGTGAAGCTTTTGAGCTTTTGGAATGTCACCCTTTCACTGTCGGTGAAAGCATTGTGTTTGAATCAAAGAACAATGGCCTTCGCTCCTTTTCTTTTATTTTCATGCAATCACGGAGAGAGACCAAGAGAGTGAAACAAAAACATCATACTTTTTATTATCCTCCCACGCCAAATAATATGGGATTCATTCCGTGTTATGTTTTATTATTTATTTTATTTATTTTTTATGTTATCATTGGTCTTATTCATTGAGTTAGATAAAATTATTTACTCTTGATCTTGAACACCCATAAATAATAAGCCTCAATTATTTATTTTCTAATAATTAACAAACTCAAATAGACCAATATAAAATATTAGATCTTTTATCTAGTTTATACCTAAATTAATTTTCTAATTATTTAATCTGGGCATTGGGCCATAAATAATTAATTAACCAATTAAATTAGATAAAATATATATTCTTTCTTGAACCTTTTATTTTATTCTAATCCAATAATAAATTAGATTATTTAAATAAAATAAAATAAAATCCATAATTATCAAGACCAATTCCTTAACCCAAATATGTTAGGACTTAAGGGCTATTTCGGGAACCAAAAGACACATCGCTTTAGCTACTAAAATGATCAAAATACCCCTACTATATAAATAACTATATTTTATATTTTAAATATTTCCTAATATCACCATAAAAAAATACTGACCACAAAGACAATGCTGCGTTAGCAAAGTCTTCAACCTATAGGCGTAATGACTAAAATACTCCTCTACGGATCGACGTACATTTAGAGAGGAGGAGTGTACTAATACCTCTCTAAAATACATCTACTATTCTTAGACATTTAGTCCAATGATCCACGACTCTTAAAATGTTTTCACTTTTCAGGGGAGTTACTCTAAAACAAACATCTAAGTCATGTTCCCCAGGGCTCTAGATATTTAGATCATTCGAATAGTCACAAGGGGCGATATAACGCAGAAGTTATTTTATACAAGTCTGTATTAACTAATTAGTCACATATACCCAACATCTAAGTATATCGGCTCTATAAAAGAATCTCAACTACAGTATATCAAAGTACATGCTTCCAACTTTGTCAGACCACCGACTCATACTTAAGCGGTAGAGTATTAGTTCACATTGTAGCAGTAATAGTCTAGGTTTTTTCTAAATAGTACTTTTAGAAACTACTATTACAGGTCATGTTCTACGTATTCGAAATACGTTCATGCTATGAAGTGAGTAGATTACTCACTGGTTAAAGGTAAGCCATTTCATATTTAGAATTTATAACACAATAACCTAAATATGATGAGATTCCAATTCTCATCAATCGGTTAAGAACAAATGTTTATGTATTAAGTAACCCGTGATCCATACCTTACTGTGAAAGACCACCATTCACATGGATCACTTACTTAAATACAATGGGTCCTATCCAAACGTAAATCGTGCACAAATAAAATGTAAGTTCGCAAATAAATTTTGAGAATAAATTCTTTTATTAATAAAATCGATAATTACATTAGAAAATTAGTCTAGAGGGCATACATTCCAATAATTTTCACATTATTTTCTTCCAAATTTTTTTTCAAAAAATTTTATTACCGTAGCTAAACGCTGGCAAATTGCAAAGGTTTAGCGATAGCCAATTCATTTTATATTTCGACTAAAATTTATTAACAAAAATTTGGTCACTAAACCATCACAAATATGGAAGGGAAACCTTAACCCTCGCAACCCCATCGTTATTTACGACAGTTCTGCTATGCCAGTTCAACTCCTCGGTAAATTGTCCCTCCCTTGTTTGTTCTTGCAAAACCCTCGCTAATTAGCGACTGTTTTTTTGTCGTCGCTAATTTTAGTTGCTAATTCCGTATTTTCCTGTGGTGTGAACTAAAAGCCCAAAAGGAAGAAGACTATTTTTTCTAAATTCTTCTCCTTTTACAGCCCTTTGGATCATGCAGATATACTATAGCTTTCCAAATCTAAATAGGAAGGAACTAAATAAGAGGTTCAATCAATGTGATATGCTCTGGTTATCAAATCTTATAGAGGAGATACACAATTTAAGATAAGGTAGTTCTCATGTAATCCAATATTTTATGAATTCGAAATCCTTATTGGGATGAGATGTTTGATTTAAGACCTATTCCTTGCAGCACATGCACTGAAACCAACAATGCTAGGAAATATATGGAAGGTGATTGCGTGATACATTTTGTGAAATGGCTTAATGATAATTTTAGCACTCTTAAGTTCCAAGTCCTGTTAATGTCTCATTTGCCTAGTATTAATCGAGTTTTCTCTATGGCTCTTAAGACTGAAATAGGAGTAGGAAACTCAAATTCTAGGAACATTGTTCAGTCAATGGACCATCCTGTTATGGCTGTTGGAAACAAATTGAGCACTGCCTCACCTACTGGTAATATGAACATAAGTAATACTGTTATGAAATGGTCCATTAGGAATCTTACCTATCCCGTAGAATAAGAAAATGTAATTTGGTGGAATTTCATCAACTACACAATCTATTTAATTTGCTAATTATGCGAGGGGACAATTTAGGAGGTTTAATAGGAAATAGTTTTACGGTATATATTGTAGGTTGAAGGGACATACTATAGAAAGATGCTACACGAAACATGGCTATCATGATGGATACAAAGGGACCTAGTATTAATCAAGTTTTCCCTATGGCTCTTAAGACTGAACTAGGAGCAGGAAACTCAAATTTTGGGAACATTGTTTAGTCAATGGATCGTCTTGTTATGGCTGTTGGAAACAAATTGAACACTGCCTCACCTCTTGGTAATATGAACTTAAGTAATACTGTTATGGAATGGTCTATATGTCCATTAGGAATCTTACCTATCCCGTAGAATAAGAATATGTAATCAAGTGGAATTTATCAACTACACAATCTATTTAATTTGCTAATTCTGTGAAGGGATAATTTAGGAGGTTTAATAGGAAATAGCTTTACTGTACACATTGTGGGTTGAATGGACATATTACATCCGTTTCACAATATAAATCGTTTTGAACTTGAAAAGTTTTTTCCATAATATAAGTCGTTTTACAAAGTTCTATAAATATTTATTACTTTTTTTCACCTCTACCCCTCTACAATTTCTCTCTTTCAACTAATTATGACTTAATTCTTCCTAATTTCCAAAGTATATAAAGATTTAATTATGGGTGTTTTTGAAAGTTTAGTTTTAAAATTGTATAGAATTTAGGACCCTTAATTCTTGCGCATAAGTCTAAAACGATTTATATTGTGAAACATATATAGTACTATAGAAAGGTGCTACAAGAAACATGGCTGTCATGTTGGATACAAAGGGGAAAAAATGCATGCAATCAACAAGGCAGTACAATCAATTAATAAATTATGCTGAGATGGGAATTACATAGCCTAATTCTCAAGATAATGGAATTTCATCAGATGGATTATATTGTTTAACTCCTGTTCAAAATCAACAATTGGTGGATTTGATGCAGAAGAAAAGACTTGAATTAGGAGTCACAAATCCTGCTCTAGTGGCAAACCAGGCTATTGTTCTTATTGTAAAGTTCAATGAGTAGGGTACAGGTACTTTGTGTAATTTAATTTCATTGCATTGGATTTTAGAC
This sequence comes from Voacanga thouarsii, assembly GCA_026120185.1. Lineage (NCBI taxonomy): Eukaryota > Viridiplantae > Streptophyta > Magnoliopsida > Gentianales > Apocynaceae > Voacanga > Voacanga thouarsii. The sequence goes on along the minus strand of JANUWF010001672.1, from coordinate 212,740 downwards.
GTAGGAGCTTCTAACCATATTTGCACATCCTTACAGCCTTTTGACTCATATGTCCCTGTGACCAATATGTTTGTTAGTTTACCTAATGGCGAGTTAGTAAAAGTCACTCATAAAGGAACCATTAAGCTCAATGATCATTTTCTTCTTACTGGTGTTTTCTTAGTTCCTAACTTCCATTTCAAACTTATTTCTATTTCAAACTTAAAACAAGATGAGTAAGATTCCCTACGCCTCGATTGTGGGAAGTCTCATGTACGACATGCTGTGCACTAGGTCAGATATCTACTTTGTCGTAAGCTTAGTTAGTAAATATCAGTCAAACCTTAGGGAAGTTCATTGGTAAGTTGTAAAGTATATTCTCAAGTATCTCAATGGTACAAAAGATTATATGCTGATTTCAGGGCTGGCAACTTGGTTCCTACTGGATACACAAATTCAGATTTTCAGGCAGATAAGAATGAGAGAAAATCCACTGGTGGATATATTTTCACCTTGTTTGGAGGAGTTGTTTCATGGAGGAGTATCAAGCAATCTTGTATTGCTGACTCAACTATGGAAGTTGAGTATGTGGTAGCTTCAGAAGCATTCAAGGAAGCAATCTGGCTCTGGAAGTTCCTTTCAAAACTTAGAGTTATGCCACACATGGATAGACTAATTGTGGTGTATTACGACAACTCTGGAACAGTTTCGCAATCCAAATAACCCAGAAACCACAAGAAGGGGAAGCACATCCAGAGGAAGTACTACCTGATTCAGGATTTCATTCAGAGACAGGAAATCATAGTGGAATAGATAGCCTCGGAGAACAACCTAACAGATCTCTTCATTAAGCATTTACCTGATAGAGTCTTTAAGAGATGCTTAGATGCTATAGGGGTGGGCACCTACGGGCTTTCTTAGCCTTAGAGTGCAAGTGAGAGATTGTTGGAACATATGCCCTCTATATTAGTTTATCTTATGTAATTATCGAATTTATTAATAAAAAAAATTTATTCTCAAAATTTATTTGTGAATTTTCATTTTTTTTATGCACAATTTTCGTTTGGAAATGACCCATTGTATTTAAGTAAGTGATCTATGTGAATGGTGGTCTTTCACAATAAAGTATGGATCACAGGTTACTTAATACATAAATATTTATTCTTAACCGATTGATGAGAATGAGAATCTCATCATGTTTAGGTTATTATATTATGAATTTCAAATGAGGAATGGTTTACCTTTACCCAGTGAGTAGTCCACTCACTTCATAGCATGAGCGTATTTTGATACGTAGAACAAGACCTGTAATAGTGGTTTCTAAAAGTACTATTTAAAATAAACCCAAACTATTACTGCTACAGCATGGACTAATACTTTACCGCTTGAGTATGAGTTGGTGGTCTGATAAAACTAGAAACATATACTTTGATATACTGTACTTGAGGTTCTTTCGTAGAGCCGATATACTTGTATGTTGGATATATGTGATGAGTTAGTTAAAACAGACTTGTATAAGATAGCTTTTGGGCTATATCGCCCCTTATAACTATTCAAATGATCTAATTTTTTAAGGCCCTGGGGAACATGACTTGAATATTTACTTTAGGGTAACTCCCTTGGAAATTGAAAATATTCCAGGAGTCGTGGATCATTGGATTAGAAGTTTAAGGGTGGTAGATGTCTATTAGAGATGTGTTAGTACACTCTTCCTCTCTAAATGCACGACGATGCGTAGAGAGATATTTTAATCATTACACCTGCAGGTCGAAGACTTTGCTAACGCAGTATTATTCTTGTGGTCAATATTTTCTTATGGTGATATTATGAAATATTTAAAATGCAAAATATAGCTATTTATATAGTAGGGATTGGTCATTTTAGTAGTCAAGGCAATGTGTCTTTTGGTCCCCGGAATAACCCTTAAGTTCTGACAGATTGGAGTTAAAGAATTGATCTTGATAATTATGGGTTTTATTTTATTTTATTTAAATAGTCTAATTTATTATTAGATTAGAATAATATAAAAAGTCTGAGAGAGAGTATATATTTTATCTAGTTTAATTGATTAATTAATTATTCGGGACCCAAGATCCAGATTGAATAATTAAAAAATTAATCTAGATATAAAACTAGATAAAAGTTCTGATATTTTATATTGGTCTATTTGAGCTTGTTAATTATTTATTGAGTTGTTTAAGGGAGCCCAGAAAATAAATAATTGAAATTTATTATTTATAGGTTTTCAAGCCAAGAATAAATAATTTTATCTAGCCCAATGAAAAAAATCAAGGGTAAAATAAAATAAAATAAAAATTAATTAATTAATTAAAATAAAAAATAACACGGGATAGATCTCATGTTGTTTTGCGTGAAGGATAACAGAAAGCATAGAGCTTTCTATTTTCACACAAGTAGCCACTCTCTCGAGGTGTGTAAATGGAAAAGGAAATGAAGCTTTGAAGGCTTCCCTTTTCATTTGGCAATCACAAAATCAAATCATTCAAAGAAGAAACCCAATTCACAGAAACAAAGTTTGCAAAACATTCACAGAGAAGCCAAACATATTGTAAATCCAAGTCTTTAAACTTTCACTGGTTGTGCTACGGGTACTATTTTGAAAGATCAAAAGCTTTGCGTGAATGATACACAATCAACGTTTACAAGGACGTGATTCAATAGCTTCAAGTATCCCTATACAGACATCTACATCAACGCGAAGAGGGCTATTTAATTATAGAGATAAATTTTTTGTTTTGCTAGCATGCTTTGGATTTGATGATTTTTGCCATTTTAATCCTTTATATCATACCAGATTTACATGAACTTTTCTTATGAAGTCTAAAGTTGAATCATAGTAACTTATTCATGAATTCTATGCCTTTTTTGAGATTCAGTTTGACAAGAAAATCAAAATCATTAGGACTGATAATGGTGCTAAATTCTATAGGCCTGATTTTTATCGATCTAAAGGCATTATTCATCAAAGGACTTGCTCTTATACCCCACAGCAAAATGGTATTATGGAAAGAAAGCACCAACACCTTCTAAATATTAGAAGAACTTTGAAATGTCAATCTAATGTCCCTATTGGATATTGGGGATTTTGCATTCAATATGCCACATTCCTTATGAACATCATTCCTACACCCTTAATAGGCAATAAGATTCCTTATAAGCTTCTGCATTTAAAAATCCCTTGGTATGAGAAACTTGAGGTTTTTAATTGTCTTTACTTTGCTGCAAACCATTCAAAATTTGATCATAAAAGGAAACTTTCAGTTATCTAGACCTCTCAACTATCAGTAAAGGCTACCTTCTTCTTGACCTTAAATCCAACAAGACCTTTGTTTCCAGAGATATGACATTCCATGAGTTTATTTTTCCCTTCAGAAACAAGTCTGTAGTTGATCTCATTATTCCTCAAGTTCAAAATAAATTCACAGCTGATACATCCTTATATTCAGATGATCACCCTACTAGCATTGTACCTCATGTTCCTCTTGCTCATATTGAAGATTCATCTTTCAAACCAACAATTTCAACATTTTTCCCCTCCAAGAAAGTCCACCAAACAAAGACACAGACATGTATATCTAAATGACTATATCTGTAATAATTCTTCTCTGCATACTACCCCACATGTAATACATTTAGTTTATACTTTGCATCATCTTAGTCCTGAGTATAAATCTTATGTAATGAATATAACATTACATAAAGAATCTAATAATTCTCATAAGGCTTACAATCAGAGAAGTGGAAAGTAGCTATGAGAGTAGACATTTTAACTCTTGAACAAAAACAAACTTGGTCTTTGGTGTCATTACCTTTAGATAAGAAAGCAATTGGCTGCAAGTGGATATACAAAATCAAACACAAGGCAGATGGCACTATAGAAAGGTATAAAGCCAGATTAGTGGCAACGAACTATACACTAGTAATTTGGAATAGATTTTCTTAAAACCTTCTCCCTAGTAGTCCGTATGACTACAATCAGGGTTGTCTTAGCACTAGTAGCACAAGAAGGTTGGTTTCTTCATCAACTAGATGTTAACAATACTTTCTTACGTGGTGATCTTGTAGAGGAGGTACATATGGAGTTGCCACTAGGTTTCAAAACTCAGCAATCTAATCTGGTTTGCAAACTTAAAAAATCATTGTATGACTTCAAGCAGGCAAGTAGACAGTAGCATCAGAAACTTAATAATTTTCTATTTCAATAAGGATTCAAGAATACTTACAGTAATCCCAGTTCATTCGTCAGACAGCATAAATGCAGTGTTACTTTGCTTTTAGTATATGTAGATTATTTGATTTTGGTAGGGAATGACTTCACTAAAATTGAAAAGGTGAAGCAACAATTGCATCAAGAGTTTACTATTAAGGACTTGGGGACATTGAAATATTTTCTGGGAATGTAGATAGCAAGAACATAAAAAAAAAAAAAGGATTTCTCTTTGTCAGAGAAAATATACTCTTAAAATGCTAGATCAACTTGGTTTTTTGGGGAGCAAGCCTGTCTCTACACCTATGGATTATAGTGGTAAGACTAGAATATTGAATCTGAAGCATTGTCTTCAAACCAGGTTTGCAGACAAATCATTAGAAAACTATTATTATACCCCACAGCAACAAGACCTAACATTTGTTATAGTATGTAGCAATTATCACAGTATTTGAAGAATCATATATAGAATCATTTACACGTGTCTACTGATTTAACATATTTATAGAATTAGATAAATATTTATTAAATTAATAGACACGTATTAAGTTTTTAATACTGTAAAAGTGTACTAGAAGATTCGGAACCTCTCTTTTGCACCTACTTAATGAGATGAATGAAACCGTTTTTAAACCTCTTACAAACGTTGGCCTGATTCATCAAACCTTGGCCTGAATCCATGGCCTGATTCATCAAACTTTGACGTGATTTATGAAACCTTGGCCTAATTCTATGGCCTAACTCATGAAACCTTGGCCTGATTCATTAAATCCGTGGCCTCATTCCTTCCATTATCTTTCCTACAAAATTCTTCATCTCATCTTCTTATAAATTTCTACAAAATTGTTCTCGTGTTATCTCCTTCCTCAACTACAATTTTTCCTGTCCCATTCGAATTAAGAAGCTTTCGGAAGGGAATCAATGGAGAGTACTGTGAAGTGCTCTGCGAACTATGTGCCTCTTTCCCCTATAAGCTTCTTGGAACGCACGGCAATTGTGTACAGAGACAAAGTTTCTCTGGTGCACGACGATGTAAAGTTCACATGGGGAGAGACTCGTGAAAGGTGCGTCAGGCTCGGTTCTGCTCTCAACCATCTCGGAATTTCCCGTGGCGATGTCGTAAGTGCCATTTCTTTGATTATACTTTCTTGGTTTCCTCTGTAATTCACAACTTTTTTTTTTTTTTGGTACTCTTTTTTTAATTATGGTTTTTTTTTTTTTTTGGTGGATAGGGCGCGCTTTGTAGCCTATGTCTTGATGATTTTCCAACTAGGCTTCTAATTGAATTATGTCATCTAAAATCTGTCTTTTTCTTCCCCATTTCTTATTATTTGATTCATTTCATTAGTGTTTGAGCACTTCTTCTGCCATCGAACTTCTTCTTGAAACTATAGTTTAGATTAAATTCAACATAAATATCAAGTATGGAGAATTGTAGTTTCAAAAGGGTAACAAATTTATCGAGAATTTCTATAATTTGTCTAGAAAACATCTTACTGCGATTGTTATGATTATTACGATGAAAGGAGAAAGTTTATACTTTTCATGTGCCTGATTTGCTTACAGTAAACTAAGCTGCTGTCAACAGTGTAGTGTAGCTGGGGTGTATCTACCTTGTTAACTCTTGACCCAAGACTGTATCTTGGCCTCCTCCTGTGTTGTAAATTTTCTACTTGTCTTCAACTTATCATCACTAAATTCTATGCATTTTGCCGGGTGCTGTCCTATCAAAATGAAGGCTTCTCTACATGCTTACAATCCTAAAATTGATAATCTCAACTTATCTAATGATTAGGCATTGTCTGATATTTTACAAACTTCAATTTGTTCATTGTGATGGGGAACAAATTTAGTTTCACTATTGCTCTTTCCAAATATAAAAAAACATAAGAAAAGTATTGGCTAATAATTGGTCTAAAATCTTTTCTTACCGCATTCTTGGGAGATTTCAAATAAGCTGCATCAATGGGAAAAAAAGGAGCAAAATGTTTGCCTCTGGCTCAGGCTCCATTTTGTCTACTATACTAGCCTGAAAATGCTACTTGAAACCAAATAATGTTACAAAAACGCTTATTAAAAACACGTATTAGGTGTAGTCATAGATTGTTTGGTATTGAGTTCGGCAGAGCCTCTAAAATTCAGGTCAAGTAACTGTTGATCAGAAATTCTGGTAAAAGTTGTTGTTATATGAAGTCTTTTCCATACTTTGGCACTTTCTTCTATCATCATTGTTGTTTTCTTACGAACTGAAGTCGAAGTTAGTGTTATTCTAACCATTTTACCAAGCTACCTACTCTTTTGATTGAAGAACAATATTCAAGATAATATCTAGATTCTAGACATGAATTATCAAAACGCTAAGGGACTCTGAAATTATTATGACCTGCATATTCTTGACAAAGGTTTTCTGATTTTACAGCATATGGTTGGTTCAAGTATTCTGCTTTACAATCCTACTGTGACTATATAGTTACTGGCTGAAGTGTTCTCTTGTTTTTCTGTGAATTATGTACGAAATCTTGAACAGCAAATTGAGAAGTGATTTACTTTTTATTGAACACCAGATCTTGAGAGGAGTTAAAGAAACATTCTCGTTTAGAATATTCATCACTCAAATTTAAGCATATCAATTGTGATGTAGAAGATCAGGAACAACCAAATTTAATTGTGATGCATGGAATTTGTGGTGATTTTGCTAAGATAGTCCCATTTCAATTGTAAAAAGGGAAAAAGAAATCCTGTTCTTTTATTTTCAATAATTGGGTTGCGATTAATTCTTTTGTGCCTTCTATTTGTGTGGTTTCACAACAGAACTGATTTAGGAGTCATGAAAATGTAGACCAAAGTCTCCTCTCTCCTTCTTCTTTTCTCCTAAATTTTTGTTCACAATATTCTATATGGCACAAAGGCTCCATTCTGTTTGACTCCAAATTGGAAGTGGGTGGTTAGTCTTCTATCTAGACCACTGTATCCTCTCATCATGAAACTTCAGTAAGTTTCTGAATATATTTTCAGGTTGCCGCCTTAGCTCCAAATATTCCTGCAATGTATGAGCTACACTTTGGATTTAATGTTACTCACTCATATGGTCTGACAGAAACATCTGGTCCAGGAACAATTTGCACTTGGAAACCTGAATGGAATAGTCTACCTCGTGATGCACAGGCAAAGATCAAAGCCCGTCAAGGGTTGCACCATCTTGGCATGGAAGAAGTGGATATCAAAGATCCTGTAACAATGGAAAGTGTGCCACCAGATGCAAAAACAATAGGTGAGGTAATGTTCAGAGGCAACACTGTAATGAATGGATACTTGAAAGATCTTAAAGCAACGGAAGATGCATTCAAAGGTGGGTGGTTCCGGAGTGGAGACTTGGGGGTGAAACACCCTGATGGTTACATAGAGTTGAAAGATCGCTCAAAGGATATAATTATATCTGGTGGTGAAAATATTAGCTCAATCGAGGTAGAGTCCGTGATATTTAGTCATCCAGCAGTTCTTGAGGCTGCTGTTGTGGGAAGACCGGATGACTACTGGGGTGAAACACCTTGTGCCTTTGTGAAATTGAAGGATGGTTGTAGCGCAAGTGCTGATCAAATTATCAAGCATTGTCGGGATCGTTTACCACATTACATGGCGCCTCGAACTGTAGTTTTTGAGGATTTGCCTAAGACATCAACAGGAAAGACACAGAAATTCATTCTTCAGCAGAAGGCCAGAGCTATGGGAAGCCTTTCAAGGAGCAGCAAGCTATAGTACTTCTCAGGCATAACAGTACCTACTGTGGGCTGTTTGTATGTTACAGATAAGACAGGCTATCCAGACCTTCAGCTGTTCTACTGGGATAGATAAATGATTCTCTTAAAGATTGCTGTGAAAAGGAGATCTTTTGCAATTAGTATGTCATTTTGTTTGTCAAATTCTGCTCAGCAGTCTGAGAATGTAAATCGTTGCAGCTTGGCCTCTTTGCAGGCACCATATTTTCATTTCTTCTTCCCAAATGCAATAATCATATGATATAAGAAATCAGGAAACCTTTGAATATTTTGTTTCACAATACTGAGAAATGCAAGGCCTAGCCTGTTCGCATTGCCCCGAGAACTCCACTCCTTTCCCTACCCTGGACATGGAGGTGCGAATGCATGAAGTCTACGTCATGCTTTAGCTCTACCAATTCAAGCTTTCTTAGATTGTCTAATTCAATCAAACTCCACTCAAAATGTCAATTATGAAACTTGGGCTCAACAAATTAAACTCGAGGTCACATTCATACAAACTTGAGTGTCATACAAAATCTTAAAAGCGCGATAAATTTTAATTTGAGCTAATAGAGTACGAGTAAAATTTAAACTTTCAACTCTAAATCAAATCAAGATAAAAAAAATAAACTTTAATCACAAACCACTTTCTTTATATTCACACCCCTTCCTATACTAAACAATTAGTACTATCAAGTTATGACCACATCCGCCCATGGCCAAGAGTATTCAAACAATACTATTATCTTCATTTCACAATATAAGTCGTTTTAGAATTGAAATTTTTTTTTACAATATAAATCGTTTTATAAAGTTTTATAAAAATTTATTATTTTTTTCATCTCTATATCTCCATATAATCTATTTTTTTTTACTAATTATGACTTAACTTTCTCTAATTATAAAAGTAGACAAAGATTTAATTAGAAGTATTTTTAAAAGTTTAATTTTAAAATTGTCTGAAATTTATGAACACTTAACTCCTGTGCATAAATCTAAAGCGACTTATATTGTCAAACGGAGGTAGTATAATTTAAATAAAATTCCTATTTTACCCATATTAACACATGACAACTATTAGTTGATGAAAATTCTCAAAAAATACGAAGAAAAAAAATTTAAAAATTTATATAATTGACTTAAAATAAATGAGATAAAATAAAAATAAATTAATCATTAATTCTAAAAATATAAACATGAACATCTATTTTGAAATAAAATAAAATAAAAATATTTTATTAACAAGTATTTTAAAATGAATGGATTAATAAATTTGAATACTTTAGCTTTTAACTGTCGTGTCTTGAATTATGACAAGTACAAATGAAGCATTCAAGTACCAAATTCCTTGTCCAATGTGACACTTTACTAAGAATGCTAATTATTTTGTTGTACATACTTTACAATTTCTTTTAATAATTTAAATGTATGAGTTTTGTCCATTTATTCTTGGAGTTTATTAACCTACTCCACATAGTAAATCTAAAATGTACATCAAGTGACTAATTTCCACCTGGATTTTTGCATCATTTTACCTTCTCATGCAAGCTTTTCGGAACCGGACCGGATCGGATCGGATCGGACTGGTTGGTCCGACCGATCGGACTACTAACTGATCGCTGAACCGGTCCGGTTCGATGATACAAGCCGAAAATTTTAAAAATCGCATTAGATTGTGTAAGCTAGATTGGACCGGCCGATTGAACCGTGAACCGATCGGTCCGAATGTAAACCGGGGGTCTGTTAAAAAAGGGGGGGTTCAGATTTTGCAACTAAATCAAATTTGGAGCAAGATTATACAATTCAATAAATTTTGAGGCTTTTGAGTTAAAAAAAAAATAGAATCGTCCCCAAATCGGCCAATTTCAGAATCTGTTTCTTCTTGTTCTTGTCTTCTTCTTCTTTCGGTTTCCATTTTTGCTTTCCTCCACACTGACACAGCTCCATCCGACGTCCCAAATCGGCACTGCACCGACGTCCCAAATCGGGAGACAAGAGGTATGTTTTGCAAGCTTTTTGTGAGTTTATGTGTGAAGTGCGAACTGTGATTTTGTGAAATTTCTGTGAACTGTGAGTTTATTGCAAAGGCTTCTAACTTCTGTTGCTGCGTACATCTTCTTGAGCTATGAATGGAAATTTCTGCTTGACTTCTGTTGCTGCGTGCATTATTCTAACTTCTAAGAATATTCGATCTGTGTCAACATATTATGTTGTTGCGTGCACTGTTTCTCTTTTATTCTGTTTCTTCTGTTTCTTTCTTGTTTGGTATCTGGAGACTGGAATCTTGGTGAGTAAAGACGGGAGCAATAAAGTTTCTTGCACTGTCCAAATGACAGTTAGTCAAAAGAGGAGAGGAAGCTTCTTTGGTTATATTTAACTTTGTTGTTATACTTGCTAAATTTGTCATCTGTAGAAAAAGAAATTGTATAAGTATTCATTTTGATCAACTCAAATTCTGTTTGTTGTGACTGTATGGCACTCAATTCATTTTGATCAACTCAAATTGTATGGCACTCAAATTGTATAAGAAATCACTGTGTATTGCTGCCTATTTGCTGTAACTGTATGGCATTCAATTATGTGTTTGTGTGGTGCTACTATGACTGGCATTTCTTGTTTGGATGAGAAGGAGTGTTATTTGGAATTTCTTGTTTGCTGTGACTGTATTGCTGCATGTTACTCTCCAAAAGAGAGCTATCAAATCACTAATTGTATTGTTGTTTTATAACTTGCTCTTGAAATGTTGGGAAGTCAGTAGTGCGAAAGCCTAGTTTTCTTTTTCTGTACATCTCTATAGTTGTATTTGATGTGAAATGTTGAGCTTGTGTTATGGTTGATTGGATACTGGTTTTGTGCTATAAAAATTAAGCAGACGAGTTGAGGTTTGCTGGTTAATTTGTATTCGTCAATTTTTGTATTCTAGTTGGTTGTGACTTGTGAGGTGATTGTGTTGAGAGTTGTTGCAAAACAATGTGTAATTGTAGTGTGATAGTGGATTGTTGAGTTTGTTTGATGATTTGGATTCATGTAATTTATTAACAACTACTACTATTAATAGTGACCGCTGACTCACCATAAGTATTTAGTCACCGCCTACATCATCCACATGCCGTTTAGCTGTCTTCTTCTTTCCATCCTTTCTATACCACTGTTGGTACAATGGATTTTCTCTGAGGAGTCTTCTGCAAATTTTGTAGAGGAAATTGAATTGCAAGGGTAAAAAATGGAGGAGTCAAGATGGCTATTTAATGTCATTCTGATTCCACACCTTTGGAATGGTGTGAAGGGGAATTGTTAAGGGGATTGTTTATTGTTACCTCTTTTTTCCTTTTTCTTTCCCATCTACTCACCTTTCATTTTTCTCTATACCCTTTTCACCCTATTTGTTTTCTTCCCTTTCTTTCCTTTTACTGTCATTCCATTCTATCTTTCTCATCTTCTTCTTTTTTTGTTCACCTACATTATTCTATGTGGCCCTAAAACACATTGCTACTAAGTTACTTTCCAAGAGGAAGATGGTAGATGGTTCTTCTTCATCCTAACTGTAATATTCCTGTTCCATATGAACTGTTATTCAAAACAGTGAATAGGGCATTTCTTGTTTGCTGTGACTGTTTTCATTGAATAGCTGAAGTTTTTGAAATATGCATAATAGTGATATTCAAAACCAAGTGCATCAAATAGCTGAGTTTTGTTTCTTTTGCAGGATTGAATTAATGAAATGGATTCTTCAAAAAGTAGTTCAACTCCTCAATCAGCTACTCCATCAGATAACAGTTCATTTGGGAGAAGTAAGTCTGACATTCCTTGGAATCATGTAACTCAAAAGGTCATTGAAGGAAAGAATGTTTTGACTTGTTTGTATTGTGGTTTTATTGGGAAAGGTGGTGGAATATATAGAATGAAACAACATTTAGCTGGAAAAAAAGGACAAGTTAGGCCTTGCCCACGTGTTCCACATAATGTGAAATTTCAAAGGGAAAATTCTCTTGATGACATTGTTAGAAAAAAAAGAGAGACTCAAGAAAATTTTGATTCTGAAAATCTTTATGGACCTAGTGTAGCAAACTTTGAAGGTGATGAAGATGTTCAAGAAATACCTCATTTGAATGATACTAGACCTCGTGACCACTTGATGCATCTCAAAAAGGAAAATGAAACAATTTAGAACAGATAAATGATTATTTTGCACCAAGAACAACTTTTGGCTCTTAACCAACTTTAAAAAGTGTGCTTGCAAATAAAAAGGCGGTACATAGATCACATATGGAAGTTGCAAAATTTTTTTATGATGCTTGTTTGCCCATTAATGCTGTGAATTCTATCTACTTCCAATGGATGTTTGATGCTGCATGTGCTATAGGGCTAGGGTTTAAAGTTCCCTCTTATCATCAATTACGAGTTTCTCTGTTGAATGATGCAAAAAAATAAGTGCAGTTATTTGTTGATTCTATGAAAAATGAGTGGGAAAAACTTGGTTACACTATAATGGGTGATGGTTGGACTGATAATAGACAAAGGACATTTATTAACTTTTTGGTTTACTGTCCTCGTGGAACTGTTTTCTTAAAATATGTTAATGCCTCTGATGTTGTGAAAAATGCACAAACTTTGTTTGAGTTATTTAAAGAAGTTATTGAATGGGTTGGTCCAGGTAATGTTATTCATATAGTGACTGACAATGGGGCAAATTATGTGGCTGCTGGAAAATTAGTTAATAATGCTTATCCATCAATCAATTGGTCTCCATGTGCAGCTCATTGCTTGAATCTAGTGTTGCAGGATGTTAGTAAATTGAGTCATGTACAAATTCTTGCTGAGAAGGGTTCTACAATTACTAAATTTGTGTATAATCATGGTTTTTGATTGAGTTGGTTGAGAAAAAGAAAAGATTGGACTGAAATCATTCGTCCAGGTGCTACTAGGTTTGCTACCACTTTTATTGCTCTTAATAATGTCTATCAGCATATGCATGACTTGAGGGCTTTGGTGACTTGTAAGGAGTTTTGTGATTCTAAGTTTTATAGAGAAAATAAGACAAAGGAAGTGGTTGCAATCATTTTGAATAACAAGTTTTGGAATGATTGCCATGTTATTGTTAAAGTAGTAGAGCATTTGATGCGTTTGTTGCGTATCATAGATGGTGTTGGTGATAAAAAGCCATCGTTGGGTTATGTATTTGATGGCATGCATAGGGCACGTAAGGCATCAAAATGCTATTCAATCAAAGGAAAAGGTATTACAAGGTGTATACTGATATCATTAAAAGAAGATGTGATGTGCATTTGAAGAAAAGAATACATGCTGCTGCATATTAGTTGAACCCTGCCTTTCAATATGACTGAGAAAGCTTTTGTAATAAACCTTATGTCATGGATGGTCTTATTGAGGTTGTTACTAAAAAGACCAAGGAGGGTTGGAATAAAATACTACAAGAGAGTATTCCATTCAGAGACCAATTAAATAGTTTTGGTTCTGATGTTGCAAAAGAGACATACAAAACTTTTTCACCTGGTAATATTATTTATTTCACTTTTATTTTTTATGTTAGTTATTAAATTGTTATTATATCATTTTGTTTCATTATTGTTAATTTAATTATTAATTTAATTTCTTTTTAATAGATGAGTGGTGGAAAATGTTTGGTTATGGAGCACCAAATTTAAGGAAGTTGGCAATTCGTATTTTAGGGCAAACAAGTAGTTCATTTGGATGTGAAAGAAATTGGAGTGTGTTTGAAAGAATACATACTAAAAAGAGAAATAGATTGGAATATCAAAGACTTAGTGACCTTATCTCTGTGCATTACAGCTTGAAGTTGAAAAATAGGTAAATTTCTTTTTTGAAAATATTGAGTTATTCTTTTGAATGTTTGTTTGATACGAGTATAACATATAACTTATGATATGATAATAGGTTGTTGTCTAAGGAGAAGAGTTTTGATCCAATTGATTATGAAAGTATGGATATTACTGACTATTGGATTCTTGAGGATGTGGAGGGTGAGCCTTCAAGTAACATTGTTGAAGAAGTAGAGCAAATATTGTATAAACAGCTTGAGGAACCAAGGTTACAAAGGCAATGTCGTTATGAAAGAGAAGGTTAGTCTTTCTTTTTTTTTTTTTCCTAATATTGATCAAAATTACTTATAATACACTAGTATTATATTTTTTACTCTTATATATCTACTTAAATTGTTTGTAAATGACAATGATGGTGATGATTTTGTGGTGGAAGATATTGGTGATAACATTGATCTTTCAAGAATGGATCTATTTGCATTTGAGTCTCAACTATTTGATATTGATGTTGGAGTGGCAAGCACAAGTGGGGCATCCAACAACGAGGATTTTGATCATGAAAGTTGGCCCAGAGGAATTTGAAGATTTGTACCTTTTAAGTAATAACTTAATATGGATTTAAAATTGTGTTTGTAATCAATTAAGAATGGCTACTACTTTTAATTTTATTATATGTTAGATTGTTAGTTATAAACTAAGAATGACTATTTTTAATCATGTATTTGAATGCTTATATCTTTATGCACATAAATTACACTATGTTATTGATTAATTTTATTTTTAAAATAAATATATTTTTAATTTTTAAATTATAATATTACCGATTTAATTACGGTTCAATTACGGTCTAATTACGATTGGACCATTAAATTGTGAACCAATAAATTTTCTAATTCGATGACCGATCCGATTCTGAAAACATTGTTCCCATGCAAATATAGGCAAACTTCTCTGAATTTGTGTTGCGAGAAAAGATTTTTTTTTTTTTTTTTTTTTTGCTAGATAGTGTTGCGAGAAAAGATATTATAGAAAACAATCAGCGCTGAGGTAAGGTATTTGACTTCTAATGTGCAAAACGTCACTAGATATTGTCATGCGTTGGCCATTTCATGTGCTTGTAATGTCCTTTTAATTTAGTAATCAAAACTTCAATAATAACCAAGCACAAACAATGGGCATCAAATGAAGCAATCTTGGTTTCCAAATCATGGAGTTTTCTTAGCATGTAGTAATGACTAATTTTAATCATAATTACTACTAGGACACTAGACTCATTTATACCTTCTCAATAAAGTATTAGAGGATTCTAATAGTCATATATAGAGTACTTTAGGCTTGTTTTGGTTCGCAAAGAGAAAGGGGAGAGGAAAGAAAAAGAGGAGTTGTATATTATATTTACTTTCATCTTATTTGGTTGAAGCGAAAATAGAGAGTAAATGTGATTTTCGTTTAAATCGGAATGGAAAGATTTGCTAATGTAGAGGAAAATCACTTTACTTCCACATTTCTTTCCTACCTTCTTGATATTCCAACCAAACAATGTAAATCTTAAATTTTCTTCTTAATTTATTTTCTCTCCCATTTTTCTTCTAATTTTCACTCCAACCAAATCAAGCCTTAGAGATTCATGATATACACATTAAATATTATTATATGCACATATTTATATTCTTTTATTAAAAAATTAATCATTACATATAACTTATTATAAATAATTCAATCTTCTTCTTTTAATGATAATTTACACTACTCTAAATCCATATTTTAGTACCAAAAATAATCGAACGCCGTGAGTGTCTGTGTGGCAACTTGTACCATTTTGTTATTTGTTTGCGTAGTGTATATAGTGTCTGTTATAAATTCCATACTGTGAACACCTGTTCTGCACCTTGTCCATTTCGGTATCATGTGAAGCCAAGATGAAGAAGAAGATAGCGATTATAGGCGCCGGAATCAGTGGTTTGTTGGCCTGCAAATACGCCATGCAAAAGGGCTTTTCTCCCATCGTCTTCGAGGCTCGGAATTGCATCGGGGGAGTCTGGTCCAAGACTATAGACTGCACTAAACTTCAAACTCCCAAAAGCTACTATCAGTTTTCAGATTTTGGGTGGCCAGATTCAATCACAGAGAACTTCCCTGATCACAATCAAGTCATGGAGTACCTTTACTCCTATGCTTCTCACTTCAACATCCTTTCTCGGATTATGTTCAATTATAAGGTTGTCGGCATTGACTACTGTACAGAACCTGAAGAAGATTTGCCTTTTTCAGAACTTTGGGGTGGCACTGGTCAGGCCTTCTCCCCTAGAGGGAAATGGAATGTCTTTGTGCAGGATGCTCTACATTCATCACCAGAAATCCCTGAGGTCTCTCTCTCTCTCTCTCTATCTGGATCAGGCTTTCATGGATTATATGCATACTCAACAGTATATTCTTTTGCAAGTTTGTCATTTACGGATCAAAGTTACAAAAAATTTATCTACTCTAGTGAGACCCTCATCTCATATCATAGCAGTAAATGGTTTTTCATTCGGGCTTGAACATTAGGGAAGGTGAGCTCACAATTCAAGTTGTTCGAACCACTGAGTGATCTGAGTCTAATATAGCTAGGATTCATTTTC
Organism: Voacanga thouarsii; assembly: GCA_026120185.1. NCBI lineage: Eukaryota > Viridiplantae > Streptophyta > Magnoliopsida > Gentianales > Apocynaceae > Voacanga > Voacanga thouarsii. Next base: position 196,353 of record JANUWF010001672.1, on the reverse strand, counting down.
TGATGCAGTGCATTTGGCATTGATCATTAAAATCACAAGGCTATTAAATGATGTTTTCAGGTATACCAGGCTGATTTTGTAATTGTGTGCATTGGGATGTTCAGTGACCTACCAAACTTCCCACACTTTCCAATGAACCAAGGGCCAGAGGTCTTTGATGGCAATGTCATACACTCTATGGACTATGCGGAAATGGGCAGCCTTCAGGCAGCTGAATTCATCAAAGACAAAAGAGTCACAGTTGTCGGGTTCCAAAAATCTGCGGTGGACGTTGCAGCACAAGTTGCAGACATCAATGGTACTCTTCCGTCCGGATTTATTTATTATAAATAAAAAATTTTAATATTTTTTTATCTATTATATTAAAAAAAATTATGTATTATTAATATTAATTTTATTGCTATCTTCTTATATTAAATAACTTTAAAAAATAAAAAAATAATAACTTTAGAGAGAGAGAGTTGAACAAACAAATCAATAAAATAGTTATGGAGAACATTAAATCCAAAGGTACTTTTAGAATGTATAAACAAAATTGTATGAATTTAAGAGATTAACTAATTTTTTTTTAATTGTGTAAAATAGTTAATTGTGATAGATAAATAGTGATGGAGGGTAGAGCTGTCAAAATGGGTTAGCCCGGCTCAACCCACGTGAGTTGACAGAAATATGGGTCGGGACAGGCCAATCCATTTTTTTGATGGGCTGTAAAATTCTAAGCCCAGCCCATGAGCTGGCTCATAAGCCATTTATATATAAATAATATTTTTTAAAAAATTCATACAATATTTATATTTTTCAATCTTTAATTTTAACTCTAGTACAAATATAATGAAAAAAAAATTATAAAATAAAATAAAATATAAATATCAAATAATAAGTTAAGCATATTTTATCTATTATACTTTACACACATAATTCTACATAAATTTATAATTTTAACAAATCTGAGAATTAAACATCACAAATCACATATTAAATCCATAACTCTTAAATATATAAATACAGTAATCCAATTTAAAAGTTCAAATTTAGAGACATCAAAGTTAAAAATCACAATTTCACAAAAAAGACTATGAAAGGCTAAAAGTATTGCTCATACTACCAATTTGCCAAAAAGATGCACATTCTTTAATCATCTAACATTTCTTCAATGATTTTATTTGAATCTACTATTGACGATGATATATTTAACATAACTGTTTCGGATTGTTCATCTAATAATTACAAATTACAATAAAAAAGAAGAATATAATTAGTATTACACTTATTAATTATTAATTAGTTAAAAAAAATTATTATATATTACAATCATATGTGGTTTTGACTTTTGAAATTTTTATAATTTTTGAATTTGAGAATTTAAAAAAAAAAAGAACTTGTCTATGGGCCAAGCCCGGCCTAACTTCACTCAACCCATGGGCTTTGTGGGCTGGCACTCGGTTAAAATATGGACATGAAAAAATACAATCCACCCTAACTCATATTACTTGTGGACTGGGCCTAGCCCATGGACTTAGCCCATTGACAGCTCTAACGGAGGGAGAGTACACTAAAGGAAATTTGTTACTATTCATTCCTTTATTCTTAGATAATGTCATTTTTGTAAACATAATCGATAAATTGGCCTTTTTTAGGAGCAAGGCATCCATGTACATTGCTATTCAAAACAGTACACTGGACAGTTCCTGGGTACTTAAATGAACTTACCTTCAAAAATCTGAATAGATTCTCAGAGTTAATGATCCATAAGCCTGGTGAAGGCTTCCTCCTGTGGTTCTTGGCAGTTCTACTTTCACCTCTGGTAACAACTTCTTTCTTCTGCCTTCTAACTTTCTGATTGCAGACTCCTCTTGACATTGTGAGCTTTTCTGGTTGGCTTCATATTAAGTCCTAATCAGTACTGCTATAATGTGATCTCAGCTCTGGATATTTTCAAAAGCCATTGAAAGCTACCTCAAATGGTTATATCCCTTGAAAAAATACAACATGATACCCGAGCATAGCTTCCTTAAACAGATATGTTCCTGTATGCTGCCAGTCTTGCCGCCAAACTTCTATGAGAGAGTTAAAGAAGGCAGCCTCATCCTGAAAAAATTGCAAACATCGTTTACCTTCTTCAAGAATGGGTTAAAAATACAGGATGAAAATGCACCTCTGGAAACAGATATTGTCATTTTTGCAACTGGATACAGAAGTGCTCAGAAGTTGGCAAACGTGTTCAAGTCAGCAAACTTTCAGAAATGCATAACCGGATCATCAGCTCCTTTCTACAGGTACTATTATTTTTAACCGTCTTGATTCAAGTGATTCGAACCATTAAGGGATCTAATATAGAACGGATCAAGAATTGGCAACTTATGGAATCCTTGATTAGGAAACAAAGTGGATAATCTTGAGAGTCTTGTGTGATTGCAATTACAGGGAATGCATTCATCCCCGGATACCACAGCTTGCAATACTGGGGTATTCAGAGCACCCATCAGCATTGTTCACCACTGAAATGAGGACCAAATGGCTAGCAAATTTTCTTGCAGGACAGTTTAAGCTACCGACCATAAGAGAAATGGAAGAGAATGTGGTGAGATGGGAAAACTGCATGCGCCATTACAATCAGGGCAACTACAAAAGAAGCTGTGGCAGTGTATTGTTACAGATACACTGCAATGATGAGCTCTGCAGGGACATGAACTGCAATCCTAGGAGGAAGAAGACTGTTTTTTCTGAATTCTTCTCACCTTACAACCCTTTGGATTATAAAGAAATACTATAGCTTTCAGCTTCATTTTTGCTTTTGCAATTTGTTTCACTTTCTTGTTTCTCATAACAATTGCCTAAGCAATCTTGGCAAAAATGCTTCTTGTATGCTCTCATAAGTCATAAGGGGCAATTCAAAAGGGATAAAGTGCAAAAAGTTTGATAAGGTTTGTGTCTACAAAAAATTGCTTTGATATTGTCACAAAGTATTATGCAAGATCTTTACTATATTTATTTTTACAGGTATATATGACAAATCTAAATATAGTTGTATAAAACTTCCAATTAGTATATGAGATTTAATAAGTTATTTTAAAAAATATCTTGTGTTCGATTGGTCTAAAAATGCGACTAATGACTACTTATCATTCATTTTTTTCAGTTTTTTTAAGTTTTTCAAAAGGGAGGAGAAAGACAAGAAGATGGGAATGAATGGGATAGGGTTTCATGTTGAACCCGTGACTAATGATTATTTAAGATTTATTTTTTCCTTTTTAATTTTTTAGAAGGGAGGGGGAGGGGGGGGGGGAGAAAAGGATGGAAAAGAATTCTGTATTGAAATTGAGACCTATGTCTCCAATAATAACATTCTTATTATAAGAACAAGTTGTTTCTGACTACTTAGGATTCATTTGATAAAATTAAAATTTAAAAATTAAAATCTGAATGCTATTTAAATAATAAATTTTAAAAATTAAAGTTTGAAAATTGAATCATGAGATCAAAAGTGTAAATCTGAAGTTTGAATTAATTATAATTTATTTTTATATTATAATTTGTAATAAGTGTAAATCTGAAGTTTGAATTAATTATAATTTATTTTTATATTTTATTTTATTACAAATTATAATAAATATAAAAAATATATTAATAATTAGATGAGTATTTAATATATTTATATTTTATATTTAAATAACTTTTATTTTACATAAAATTTATATGAGGAATCAGTACGTCTTAATCAATTAAATAATAACAAAAATTTGTTATCAAACGTAATCAATTAACTGAACACTTAACATTGTTTATTATTAGACGCACTTATTATTAAATAAGTATTTAATATATTTAGACTTTATACTTAAATAACGTTCAATTCATTTAAATTTTATAACATAATTTTAGTATGTATTTAATCAATTAAATGATAATAAAAATTTATTATTAAAAATACTTAATTAATTAAGTACTTAATATAATTTGTTATTAAATATATTTAATAAAATAAATATTTAATTAATTAGTTTTAAGTTTCTAATAAAGTTATAAAACATGTCCTTGGTAGTAGTTATAGTTAATTAACGAACTATCATTCTTATTATACTAAAATAGATATCTCAATTTAACAATACACTTATTTTTATATAATATTTACATTTTTTATAAAAATTTTACGTGAAATCGAGACGTGATACCAATTCAGTTTATAAATAATTACAACTCAAATTAAAATTATGCCAAACAATTATCATGTAGGATACTCCTCTCCTTCTTTGTTTTCTCAACAACTTCTTCTTTTACAGATAAAATACAATGTGTTGTAAGTATATAATACTCCCTCCGTCCCTATTTATTTGTCACAGTTAACTATTAGTTAGTCTCTTAAATTCATACAATTTTATTTATACATTTCAAAAGTACTATTAGATTTAATCTCCTCCATAACTATTTTTTTATTTATTTGCTCAACTCCCTCTAAAGTTATTATATTTTTATTTTTTAAAATTATTTAATATAAGGGTATAATAGTAAAATTAACCTTAATGACACCTAAATTTTTTCAATATGCCAAATAAAAAGGAATACCAAAATTTTTCATTTGTGACAGATAAATAAGGATAGAAGGAATAATTCTTAAAAAATAAAAATTATTTAAATAATATTTATTTTAAATTAAAATGAGTTTTAAACTAAGAAGAAAAAATTGCTCAAATACACCTACAAGTCCTAATTATCTTCTTGATTGGCAATGGGGCCATCCTACTGGATGCAGCAAGATTTTTTTTCAACCAAAAAAAAAAAAAAAATCGATGTATCGAGATTTTTCAAAAGTCTTGTGTTTATGGTCAATGCAGTCAATTAGTTGTCGGAAATTGACTACCACGAACATGATATGTACGGTTTTTGCCCACAATTCACTGCTCGTACCACTCGTGTAATTTGAAAATTTGAACACCTAAAGGTTAAAAATTCAAATCCTGCCTTAAATATCAAGGTTATTGATAGTTACGTTTTCGTAATTTTTTATTAATTAAAATTACGAGATAAATTTCACTCATTACACATTTAAAATAATAATTTTTTCTCAACCTACTTGTTAATTTATTTTATTAAATTTAAATTTATATTACTAAAATCGAGCAATTTTAGAAAAATAATTTTTTTTTAAATTTACTTTTTAAAATTTTTTTCACAAATCATAATATTTTCTTTCAATATAATTTTATATATAACCTGTCTGTCAACACTATGCTTGTAGATTTTTATTTTTTTAAATATGTATTTTTTTTTTCTAAAAATTACTACGTGGTCAAAAAATAACCATCAAAGATGCCCGTGTGAGATAATCATTAAGAAATCAATTGCTCTTTTTGTACTTTGAATTGCTTTATCCAAAGTCTAATGGGATTCCTTAGTTTAATTAATTAAAATATTATTTATAATATGATCATTCTATCTTTGAACTACTAGAACCATATTATTACTCTACCTAAAATTTCAATAAGATTATACAAGATAATTCTATATCTATCCCATATCAATAGTTATTTATTATTTTATTTATTTTTACATAAAAATATTTTGACGACGGTAAATTATTGAAAAAATAATTTATTAAAATACTTTGTCCATATAAGATAATTTAGTATAAATTTACAGTCTAAATTAAACTAATTCATTACCAAATGAACCAAAATCACCAACTTCTTACACTCCTACACTTCTCTAAGTTTCTATAATATTCTCTTTTACTCCTTACGACTTCTATTCCCAAGTACTTTCTTAGCTATCGTCCTAATACATTGGGCCATCTTAGTATCTGAATTCGAATCCATATCAGAATACCAATTATAAAAAAAATAATTTATTAAAATATTTAGTCCATATAAGATAATTTAATATAAATTTATAGACTAAATTAAACTAATCCATTACCAAATGAACCAAAATCACCAACCTCTTACCTAAAAATCCTTTCCAAACAATCAAATTCCAAAAGAAACTCAAACTTTTGTTTCTAGTAATAAACCCAAGTTTCACTTATACCCTTTTTAATTAACTTTTCTAGAAACAAAAGAAAAGAATCAAGAAATGAACTCAAAGACTAGTCAAGCTTGGCTGCTACATCTCAAAAAGTTGGTCAACAATATAACTGCTATTTGACTGTTACAACCACAGTCTCATCCATATATGTATATGCCCCTTCTTCTCATCCATAAATTTCCATTGACCTCCACAGCTCCACCCCATTATGGAGGGAAAGAAAATGAATCATTGAAGAAATGTCATCTTCTGCGACGGCAAATTCTAGAAAGATGCAAACTGAATCTATTCAAATGCAACCGACATATACACTCATATTCATCGGAATCAAGCTAGAGGAGGTCGGAAGGTTCTATTCTGCGTCGGTAAGAATATGAATAAGCATAAATTTTATATTTAAATAATACCCCTTTACAAGTAAATTTATCGATGATCTTACGATTCTGATAAACCATGTAAATTTAAAATGTGATTTAATTACGAAGACAGTCTTACGAACATTTGATTTTACGATCATCTACTTAACAATCAATGCCTTGAAGACAAAATAAATTTCATACTTGATCTTTGGTTTTTAGTTCTCGACTTACCTGTATGTTCGTCTCTAATTGCCATCGAGCAAAAGATGGATCTAAGAGCATGTAGGAGGTAAAGCAATAGGAAAGGATATAGAAGAAACAATATTATAAATTTAAGAAAAAAAGGTTCGATAAAAAGTAAAATTTACATATATTTTTAAAAAAAAAAATCTTAAATTTTCTACGAAAAAATTTTAATTTTGAAGGCTCTTTTAACATGAGAGAACATTGAAAAAAAAGACTTGAAGCCTATAATCAGTCTCGTTTAGGGGTGTACTCGAATCAAACATTTATCGAACATGTTTGGGTTCAACTCGATAAAGGCTTGACTCGAGTTCGAAAAATTCGAGCTCGAACTCGAATATAAGCCTCATGTTTAAGTTCGAATTTTAAACGAGTCAAATTCTAATATCCAAGTATTAGGCTCGAAAGCTCCGATTAATTAGTTAATATATAATTATTTAATTTTATAAATTTTATTTTTTTAATAGTTAAATTCAAATTCGAGCTCGAGCTCGAGTTCGAATTCGAGTTTTCAAACTTATTATAATCGACCTTCAAATCAAGATCGAGCTCGAATTCGAATTTATTATAATCGAGCTCGAGCTTTTAAGTATGTTAAACGAATCGAATTCGAATTAGAATTTGATATTCGAATCGAACTCAAGCTCGACTTCGAGTCTTGGGTAAAAATAATAAGGTTCGACTCGATTACTTCAGGATTCAACTTGATTCGATTCGAGTACACCCCTAGTCTCGTTCTCACATCTTATGCTGAACCATTTTTAATGTACAAAACTATAACTTTAAAAAAATATTTAGATGTTTTAGTCTTTTCAATTAGGTATAATGGATTATATTTTTTATTAGAAAGTCTCATCTTAAATAATTTAACCTACTAAAATATAAATATTGAGTATCATTCATAATAACTTTACTCAAAACCAAATTGCTCTTCCTCAATTCATTCCACATAAATAAGTTGGAACCACCAACTCGGCCGTGACATTCTTAGAATGTAAGGAGGAAGCTTTTTTCTCAATTTAAAATTTTATTTTAATTTTAAATAATTATAAATTTTTAAAAATTATAATGTACTCGCACTATATCATATTCTCTCTTTAGTCTAATTTAGATCTCACGTTGATACCACGCATCAACTCTATTTAAATTGGCATTTTAATTTTTCATCCCAAATTAAAACTTTATTTTAGTTCAAATATATTTTTATTTTATATAATTTTCTATTCTCTATAAACATCGCTTAACTTTACATATTTAGTAATTTTTTATAATATTTATCTCAAATCAATTTTTATTTACCCGTAAATTTGGCAGATGAATCATTTCACAAGCATGTTCAACCCTTATAGAGACAAACCGACGTGCATCATAGACGACCACACCATTATCTTTAACAAATCTTGCCCGATGTGATTGGCTATCTCTAATAATGCGTTCCCTCCCTGGTGCGGAGGAGCAAGGCGGCACTCAGCCTCTCCGAAATGTTTATGCCGAAGCTGCCAATGGAAGAAGAGAACTCTTTCTTTGATGGGACAGTCACAAATTTCTAAAATGTCAAGTATAACAGTGGCATGCTTGTGGTGTTGGTTGGCTTCACCACCAAAGAAAATCTTTGCATGATTAAATATTCGTCGGTGACTCTGAACTTTGATACAGAGGGGGTCTAATAATATATATATTTTCTAATTCATAATTTTATAATATAATATATATATTACAGTTAGTTAAAATTTTTAAAAAATAAAAAGAATCTGTTTAATTATATGTCCGATCTTACTCTGATATAAAGTATTAAAAAATATGTTATATTAATTTAATTTCACTCGAAAAATGTCTGTTTTTATGTTAACAAACAGTCTAAACAGATTTGAGATAAAAATAAAATTAATAATTAATTATCAATCTCTTAATTTTTTTATTAAAAAAAGTTATAAAATAAGACTGATAATTAATTATCAACTTAATATTTATCTATCATTCTCTATATCAAAAACTCTTGTCATATGCATCACTTAAAAGAAATCATTTATAATAATTAGATGATGTGGGATAATACAATCAGGTCAAGGATTAATTGAAAAAAAATATATTTATTATTTATGTGCTTAGTCTGGATTCTTTTGAAGAGTGCTTAATAATGCAACCACAATTGGGCGGCAATGACACTTATAGACATGGTATGATTGCGCTTGAATTTCAAATTCTTATTTTCTTGGAGATGATCAAATGGCATCATAGGGACAGTTAATGGAAATGATCATAAGAAGATGGAGATGTAAGACAACGTGTTGAAAATGACTGCCAAGCATGCGCCAAATAACCATAAATAAGGTTGTTGGATTAACCCATATTTCTAGAGAGATTCCCTATTAGAAATTGTGGAAAAGACAAAAGTGTAAAGCATCATGGATTCAATGGTTGTCTAATCATAGTTTCTTGATATTTTGACAAGTTTGCAGATAAATTCTCATAGTTTAGATAAACTACAAATACATCCTTATAATTGGTAACAAATATGGAACGAGAAAAGCGGAAGAATTGGAAAGGAATTCATGCCCTTGTGTCTTAAATCGCAATTCAACGATCTAAAAATAAATAACTATAAATTTGACTTTTTCATTTCCGAGAACAAAATTTAACTAACATTGACGATTCTTTTTTTTAAATCTATACTAATTTATCTCTTTGTTTGCCCTTTATGTTTATTACTTTTTGTTATTCATTCGATGTATGATTGTATATGACAGATATATATATATATATATATATTCATACTATTATTAAGTAAGATTAATAAGTTTTAAATTTTGACAAATATTTTTCCGTGAAATTTTGAAATTTTTATGGTTGCCAATTTGTTATTAGGTTATCAAGTTCTTGATTTTGCAAGAGAGAAAGATGATTAACGCCTCAACTTGTTATAGTTTCTTTAACCTACCTAAGGGAGTAATTTGTAGTTTGTCTAAAACCTAAGGACCGATTTGTAGTTTGGCCAAATCTTAGGGAGGTAAATGTTTATCTATCGAGTAAGGAAAACGAAAAAGAAAGGAAGTATTGATCTTATCCCTTGTATCGTGTGCTCTTTATAAGCCTCTTTTGCAGTGCTTATTTTCAAAACCTTAGGAACCAAAAGCTTTCTATTGCCTTCAAAGGCAGAACACCATAGATCATGGAAGTGCAAATTATTTCTCAAGAAATTATAAAACCATCTTCTCCTACACCATGCCATCTCAGAATCTTCAAGCTTTCTCTCTTGGATCAGCTTATTCCTGCTCCATATGCTCCTCTTGTCCTCTTTTATCCCAACTATGATGGGGCAGGCCATCCTGAAGTTGCTGAGAGGTTACGAGTGCTGAAGCAATCACTGTCAAAAACTTTGTCAAATTTCTACCCTCTTGCCGGGGTAATCAAAGATGATCTTTCAATTGAATGCAATGATCAGGGGGCTTACTATGCAACTGCCAAGGTTAATCTCCATCTCTCTGAATTCTTGGACAGACCTGACCTTCATTTCATACGTCAATTTCTTCCCTGCGATCCCAGTTTCATGGGACCTATGGCCGGGAAACGTGTGGCGAATATCCAAATAAACCTATTTAAATGTGGTGGCATCGCCATAGGTTTGTGTATTTCACACAAAGTTCTTGATGGAGCTGCACTGAAAACTTTCCTGAAAGGTTGGGCTGGAATGGCGACAAGAACAGAGGAAATCTTATTCCCAAATTTTATTGCATCTTCTCTGTTTCCTGCAGATGATGTGTGGCTAAGAGATTCATCCATGGTGATGTGGAGTTCAACATTCAAGAAAGGGAAGTCAGCCACAAAGAGATTTGTTTTTGATGCTGCAGCCATAACCACCTTGAAAGCAATGGCAACCGGCTCAAATTTGCGGTGCCCAACTCGTGTTGAAACTATTTCTGCTTTCTTGTGGAAGTGTGCAAAGGCAGCATCTGAAGCCATTAACTGTTCCAGGAGGCCTTCTATGTTAACACACATTGTAAATCTGCGTAGAAGAGCAACACCAACTCTGTCAGCGCATTCCATTGGAAACCTCATCTGGATGTCAAGTGCAAAGTGCATGGCCAATCATGACACAAGATTGCCTGCCCTGGCAGATCAAGTACGGTGTTCCATATCAAAAGTTGATGGTGACTACGTGAAGAAGCTGTGTGGCAACAAAGGATCAGCCCTGATGCGCAAATCTCTCAAACAAATTGGAGATTTTGGTTCAAAAGAAGAAGTGGATTATTTTGGGTTCAGTAGTTGGTGTGGATTTGGCTTCTATGACATCAACTTTGGGTGGGGAAAACCAATATGGGTTAGTAGCTACGCTGTAGCAGCTCCAGTGTTCATGAATCTTGTCATTCTCTTGGAAACAAAACATGGTGATGGAATAGAAGCATGGGTAACAATGGATGAACAAGAAATGGATATCTTAGAACATAACCAAGAGATTCTGGCTTTCGCTTCATTGGACCCAAGCCCTTTACACCTTGGGAATGTTGCCGTGATTTGAAATTTGGATAGCTGTAAACCAAGATTTTCTTGCTTTTCCTGAACAGAAAGAAGGTCAATAGAGATTAATTAAGAGGAACGTTGGCAGACTCAGATCATGCCTGACGTAAAGCAAAAACATGTAAATTTACCATGTTCACAAAAATGAAGGATGTTATAAAGTCATTGACTTTTAAGTCCTTGCAGTAGTATGCATAGGAACATTGTAAAGATATCCATGATAACAAACATCGAATTTCCAGTATCAGCCTGTTTCTTTAGGTAGCATTTTCATTCCAAGTTCTATTATCTTCCTGGATACAACAAGAGCACCTCAAAATGCTTTTAGTGAAGTTTCTATATGAAATAGTACTCAGCTTCCATCATGTAGGTTATCTTTTAGGAGCATCAAATAGATTCTTTCTCGAAGCAACAAAGAAAACGTGTTCAAAATGTGAACTTCATTGTTCTAGTCAAACCAAGTTTCAAAAATAAGAAAAACAAGGGGCCTGTAAGCATTCCAATTTATTAAAACAGCTCATATTGTAAAACGTCCAAATCAAAGCCCCTTAAGACAGCAAGTCCTTTCCTCTGTTCATGACAAGATGACAAACTGTGTCACCTCAGGCAAGAAATTTCTTCCAAAGCTAGCAACAAAAGTTGGAGGAGCTAAGCAAAGCTCCTCCAATTTCTTGCTACCATCCAATATGACATTACATCAAAAGTTGAAGACTGAAATAAAATACTAGCGCAATGATCTCCATTTCTTCTGAGACTAGTAGGACTGAACTATAATAAGTTAAACCTGAATAATAGTGGTGCTGTTTAGAAAACATAAGAGTAATAGGAGAACAAAACGAGAGAAAATTTGCGGTGAGTAAGCAAATATAAGCATAGGAATCAATGAGTATAGCTGCATCCTTTAGAACAACAATCCCGCACCCCACCAACCCCGAAAACACCCCACAAAAAAAAAAAAGAAAAGGAAAGGAAAAAATGAAAGAGGAAACTAGGATCATGTTTAAATTTTCTACCAATCTTGGTTCACTTCTCTATATCTAGTGCCCATTTTTTACCTATGAAATATAGGCCTCCATGTCATAAAATCTTGGTTCACTTCTCGATTTCCTCACTTGCATATAAGAACAGGCGCAAAATGAAACCAAGAGCCATTCTTGAGCAACAAGAATAAGACACATATAAACCCGATTGCAGATTGTAAACCTTTGATATTATCATCCGTGAGAATGACAGGTAGTTATTATACAGGAAAAGTTTAGTTAATCAGGATTAGTGAACAATTAGACAAAAAAAACAGAGCCAATAGTACTTTGGCAGCATTTTAACAAATTAATCACTACCTTAATTAATTCAAAAACATATTGTGACAGCAGACAACACATAAAACAAGGGGATAATAGAGAAAAATGTCCATAAGAAAGTGATAGAAAGCATCGCTTCAGAATCACTGTAATCAGCCAAAAAACCGATCTTTCCTTTGGAAATCTACCAACCCAGAATCCCAAACAACGATTCAAGTCATCTTAAGTGCGTAAGGCGTCGCTAAATTCATTTATCTAAATATTACAAAGAGAGGGAGTACCTTAGCGCACGTCCCTGTCGAAAATGGCAAATGCCTTTACCCAGGGATCAGTGAACCTACCGTTATCCCTTCTTCGTACGTCTCTTCCCTTTCCATACTCCATTCATGGCCGAAGGGTTCCAACTTGCAAGATGCTTTCCCCATAACGAAGCAATTTGCAAAATTGGCGCGAGTTATTATTCTATTCGGCCTTCGGCGGCTTTGCCACCAGCCTCCCGCCGTCCGAGGGGATTAGAAATACACGGAAAAATGCAATTAATTTGTAACGGACGTAACTGATTTGTTTTTCTTTTAACATAAAATAAAACAATTTTACTTATAATTAGTCAGATTGAGAAATATTTATTTGAATATAATAAAAATTATTTAATGTGTATTATATAAGATTTAAAGTGAGATTAAAAAAAGAATATAATATATTATGAATATAAATATTTAAATATAATAAAAACTTATTTAATATGTATCAGATAAGATTCAAAAGAAGAATATAATATATTACGAGTGACAAATCTCGAAATATATATATATATATATATATATATAATAATATTATTAAAATTAAAGTGAAATTTTAATTAAAATGAATTTTAAAAAACTTTTGACCAATCAAAGTCATAAATGCATGTATAAATTAAATAGTGCGGACTTTATAGTACAATTTTAAAAAATTAAATTTCTTAATATAATTTTTAAATTTACAAAATAAAAATTAAATATAAATATAGTTGGATTTTATATAATTAAATATTTTATGTTTTATTTTAAAAATAAAAATAAAATTATTTCATTAAATTTAAATTAATCTTTAAAAATATAATTATTCTTCTAAAGTATTTATCTTTTAAAAAATTTAATATTTAATTTTTTATTACATTTTAAATTATAAAAATTTGCTTATAAAATATATTATCAATTAAATTTTTTGATAATTTTATATTCTTATATATATATATATAATATAATATTTAATATTTTTATTTTTATATAAAAATATTAAAAATAATACTTATTTAAAAATAAATGAATATAATTCAATTAATTAAAACTTTTTTTAATCATATCATAGCTTCAAAATTCACATCATCATATATAAAAAGGGAAAAAACATAAGTACTATGGGAAAATTCCTATGGTTGCTTTAATTGGGAAAATTCTTACCAAAACAAAGGGAAAAAGACGAACTTGGGAAATGAAAATGAATCTAATGGGGCTCTGATGCCGAAATATCATGGCCGTTGAATGTGGAACAAACGAAACAAAGTCCATCAGAAACAAGGGTCCTCGGCGCCCGACACTGTTCCAATTCCCCACTTCATCAATTTAAGTGTTTGCCTCCGATTGCTGGATATATACTCCAAGAAACTGAAATGAAACAAGAGTCTTAAATGGGCCGTCGACGCCGCCGTCAAAAACATTTTCTTGATGACAATTCTTGTTCGTTTTATTTTGCTTTGTTGATATTTGTGTTGTTATTCTTTGCCCCTTTTTCACTCGGCAATGGGAAAGTTGATCTCACTCAGCCTTCATTCACTCCCATCAACCGCGATCTTTACCATACTAGGTAATTTCTGAGTGTTCTTTTTTTTTTTTTTTTTTTACCTGTTTCGTTCGGTCAATTTTAGTTATTATTTTAGTTATGACCGTTGAATGATGTGGGTATTGATGGTTTTAATGATGGGTTGTATTTATGCTGAAGTATACTAAGATCGCAAAATCTGGGATTTCAAGATTATGGCTGATGCCTATCAAACGTTGACTTACTAAGATCTGCTAGTTTTTCTGTTTCCAATTTTAGTTTGTTAGTTTTTTTCCCCCCCCAATCTGTAGGGAAATGACAAGAATGTGAGTTTATGGACTCTTTATTCATTCAGACACTCACAGTTTGTTTTAGCTGATTCTGTACTATGTTGGATTCCAAGGTTCAAATTATGTTAAAAAGACTTGAACTTTTTATTTTTTGGGTTCCCTTTTTTCCGGGATTGGGTGGGAACTGGAAAGGAAGGGAATTATAGTTGATGCTTCTCCTTGTTGATGACGTTGAGCTTTTGTGGTCTTCAGTGGAGCTCTGATGGGAGAAATTGAAACTTTGGTGCATCGTCACCAGGATAAACTATCTGTAGGTTCTGTTTCTCTCTCTTTCTCTCTCTCTCTTATCTAAGTTCTCATATTTATGTGCGCTGTTATCTGATCCTTAACAATTTTGAATAGATTGAGACAGTTTCAACTAAGAACAAGGGTTACCATGCGGAGATGACTGTGGTAACATATTGTCGGAATAGGAAAGACTGTGATGGCAAGTCTAAGTTTAGAATCCTTCTTGTAAGACTCTCAATATCTTTGTACTTTGGGTTTTACTTTAAATACATTAGACACCATTGTTTATTTTCTTCATGAGTTGAAGAAAAATGTGTTACAGAATTACCCAAACAACCTTTTGTCCCCTCCAAACTCAAAAGAATAAAAAGGGAAAATGAATTATATAGATGGCGAAGAAGTATCACTGCAAAGACCTAATATGTCATACTTGTGTATGTGTTACCGATGTTGTATCTTTTGACATGTAGTGGTTAGAAATCTCAGATTTGTCATTGCTGCTGCTTTTTGACAGATAATTACTTGTATTCCAGAGTTTTGGTCAGCATGGAAGAGAGCTCATTACAACCGAGCTTGCGTTAAGGATCCTTTCCATATTAAGTGAAGAGGAATTTTTACCCAACACTGATCGTGCGTCATTAAATAGCACCTTTGATAGGCTTGTTATAAAGGTTTGGTGCTCCTTTTTCTTTTCCTTCTATAAATAATTGCTACTATGTATTTACATGTTATTGTATGAAGAATTGTCGGTCATTCTATAACCAAATCCAAACCAATTAAGTATATTTCAGTATTTACCTTTTTCCTCTTTTCTCTTTCGTTCCGTTCATGCCAACGAAGTGTACCTTGATTATTGTCCTTTTTTTTTTTAAAAGAAGCTTATGGGTGGAGGGGGTGAAATGCTTCAATAAATGATGAAATCCCCTCCCCAAAGAGTAGAAACATACACAGAAGAGCTAGCACTTAATGGCATATCAAAAGACATAAAAACTCTTTGCCTTTAGCCCAAGGAAACAGGAAGATAATTGAAGCACTTTTGCTGATCTGTATAGATCACTAAAGCATCTGTACATGAATGCAATTTTAAGACAAACACATATTTTACATTATTTGTAGTGCTGCTTCCCTTTTCACATCTTCAATGGCTATTCTTTGCCCCTCTCTCTCTATCTCTTTTATTAGAAATGACACATTTTAAATTTTGCGGGAATCCATTAGGTTGTACCAATGGAGAATTTCAATGGCCGCAAACTTGTGGAGGACGGAGAGCTTTGTGAGAGAAGAAATGGTATTTGAGTTTATTGAATTTAGTACTTCATGTTGCTATTCAGAAGATGCGTAAGCACTAAATCGTTTTGTCGCCTGTGGCAGGAAGAGGGGTTGATCTCAATCGAAACTGGAGTGTAGATTGGGGCAAGAAAGAGAAGGTTTGTTGAAATCCTTTTTTTCCAATTAGGATTGTGCATTGTTTCTATAAATTATGTCTCCGATCCTTCGAGGTGTTTTCTCCCATCATAAGTCCATATTTTCTCTTGAGACCTGTTGGATCGCTGGCTGCTTGTCAGTTAAGTTTCAAATTATGCTAAAATTCTATGCACTAGATATTTTCTTTGTGTATGTTTTGTTCTTCCAACTCAAATTTGATTGTAAATGTTCTAATAATTCCCGCTCAACTATATTTTCCATCTAGGATTATGATCCCTATGAAGAAAATCCTGGGACCGCTCCATTTAGTGAGCCCGAGACTCAAATTATGCGGAAACTCTCTGTATCTTTCAAACCCCATTTATGGGTCAATGTGCATTCAGGAATGGAGGTTAGTATCCAGTCTATCTGTGGCTTCTTTCTATTCCAGTTTGCTTTTGAATCCAGACAAAAACAGCATTGTCCAATGTAAAAGATAATTAAATGGTGTCTCTTAAGGGTAGCTCTTTTGAAGGTTATTGAAAATAGAAACTGTAATATTGGCTGGCTTTTCAGCCATTAAGTTCCCCTCTTCTCTACGAGTAATCCATGACTGCTTTGAAAATCCAATAAACCTGCTCCCTTCAGATGGCTATAATTTTTCTGTTACATTCTTTGATTCAGAATTTGATCACTTATTTATCATTGTTGTCAACAAAATCCCCCCCGTGCGCAGATATAATTGGGATTATGTCAATATTCAACAAGTGAAACTTCTGAGTGTGATTCACTATTCTACTATTCGCAATATGATGTGATTAACATAAAATCATTTCCTGCTTGAGTGATTACAAAATGGGTATCATTGTGCTCTAAGTTTTAGTGGTGATTTTGTATATAAGTAATGCTATGCAAGCATATATGTGATTTTGGAGTCAGCATCATCATGCTCTTTACTTTTGGAGGTGGTTTAGTGCACGACAAAAACAAGGAGGAAAAAAAAAAAAAAAAGGAAAGAGAGGATCAACTGCCTTAAATTTAAGGTGATGGAATGTACGGAAAACTGAGCAACCTGTGTTTGACACATTGATTTCTTACGACATTATTTGTGTGTTTTAGTAAATGATATTTCTGACTCGTTTTTTTAGGCTCTTTTTATGCCATATGATCACAAAAATACGACACCAGATGGATTACCCACTCAGAGAATGAGATCGGTTCTTGAAAAGTTGAATCGTCTTCACTTGGAAGATCGTTGCTTGGTTGGTTCAGGCGGAGGCTCTGTGGGGTTTGTAATTCTTATCTTGAACTTTTGACTTCCATTTCCATACATAATATATCCTCAGCTAAAGCTGCTTTAATGGTTTATTATGACAAGCATAATAGAAAATTTGATAAACCTGTATAATGATCCATCTTGGTTATTCGTGTTCTGTTTGCCAATTCAAGGCCATGGCCTTTAGTATCTATCTTTCTGGTTGATGACAAGAATAATCAAAAACTTGGTAAACCTGTAAAATGATCCCTCTTAGTTATTCATGTTCTGTTTGCCAATTCAAGGCCACAGCCTATAACAACATATCTTTCTGGCTGAGGGCATAACAAGCCTTTTTTCCATAGAAAATCATTAATGCACCAGTGTTGTCAACTGAATGGTAACTCATAGCCACCTACTCAATGACCTTGTGGAACCAGGCTCACCATTGGAAGTATAAATGACATTATGTTCTCAAATCACAGATGCTTTTCTGACGGAAATACATATCATTAGAACAATCTTCTACAGCAGTGAAGACTGATTTTCTTCCTGTATGCTTAGGTATCTTGCTCATGGGACAGCTACTGATTTTATGTATGATGTTGCAAAGGTACCCATGGCATTCACATTCGAGGTCTGTGATGTTTTCTTGTTCATTCTCTAGATTCTATTTGTTGTCAATTTCATCATTGGAGTTCTTCTAAGCATGTATATTGGAAAGCAGATATATGGAGATGGCATGGCCTCCACGAAGGACTGTTTTAGAATGTTCAATCCTATTGACATCACCACCTTTAATGTACGTTGTTTCTGAAAGACCCTTCTACTTCATGCTAAATACAGTTCCTAGAGCTAAACAGGCTATTTTACTTGTGTTAATCTATTGAGTTGCAGAGGGTTCTCAATGATTGGTCTGCTGCATTCTTTGAAATGTTCAAACTGGGTGCACAGCAGGTGGACGGACTCCATACAGAGGGAGTCACATCAAGTTTCGACAAGTTGATATCAATAGATGATTATCTGAATGGTTATTTAATGGGGAGGAGAAATAGGTATGGGAAGAAGTTGGAGGTGCTTGAGCTTGGAATGCAGGAGATAAGGACATATTTCCGCTTGTTTATGTTGTCGTCAGTGCTATTGATGTTCATGTTCTGTTCTAGAATCTCAAAGAGCAGCAGACCCATTGTCTCTGCCATGTCCTTTTGACAATATATTCTTTGCCGGTTTTTAGTGCAACAAAAATGAACAGTGAAGTGGGAGAAACGGCCCCAGCGATTTTTTGTCCATGTGTAATTTATTTACGAGTATTTAGTTTTTGCGGTCACATTTTTTTAAACTACTACTGTAAGTGAAGTTAGAGTAATTAGGAAAGGATTTTGGAACAGGGGACGGATTTCATATTTCATCTTTATTCTGTTGCTCGTAAAGGTTTGCAGGATCTCCAGTCCTTTGTTGTTGAGAGAGTATAAAAAGCTAAGCATTTATATTTTGGTCCTGCATTCTTTGTTTTGTTCATGCAAAATTCCACACACTAGATACCGAGCATCATTATTCAGAACATCAAGGGGTAACTGGGATGGGCCAATCCCCATACACATCTTCTGGCAATAAATGGCATAAAAACTCAATCTGGTCCTTCCACATCCCCACTGAACCCATCCGCTGACAAAAGACAGAATATGACTTCATTCTTCAAAGCAAAGGAAATACAATGATGGATCTGCAAACTACTTGGACCATCATCGTCTTCTGGAATAAGCAGCATGTTAATTCATCATACTCCCCCAGTGAAGAAAATGTATACAAAGCAATATGAAGGGATGCCATTCTTCTAACTGTACCAAGATTAATTTGAAGATTCACTCGCAATGAGTAATTTCAATGTATTTTGTCAAGCATGTACTTAGAGTACAATGTTTCTAGCCGCCAGCATGCCAATATCAGGAGCAAGGGGACAAAGATAAAAGGGAAATGCAGAGTTCCAAAAGATAGATCCCATTGCTTAACAGTGTATGGCATCTGATGCGTATAACATGGATCATGGAGAGAACAACAATGAAAAAACCACACAAAAGAGGATTGACTGTGATGTTTGCACCAAGAGGAACAATGAAGACATTCAATATGAAGGAAAAGTGGGTCATCTTCTTATCGTATTGCATTCCCTTGAGTACGTACATTGACAAGAAATTTTCACCAAGTTTTATCTTAACATTCTATTGGCATTTTCATCTTATTTGGAAAAATGCCTTTCTTGGTATACTATTACAGAAAAAAGAATTGACTGTTAAATATGTACATAAAGAAGGGTGAACTAAACCTTTGATTGGGGTACGTACGAAAGAATTGTGAGAGTAGGCCCTGTGCAAGGTAGATGTTCTGGAGTTCACTGATGCATCTTTCATCCTTTTTAAGTGCTTCGGCACATCTTGACCATTCCTCGCTACTTTATCTTCAAACATTCCATCTTCATCCCCAAATTACAGCATCAAAACGCAACAGCAATCAGCCCTCTATGCAAGAATATTCACTGCCATCCTAGGTTACAGAGAGAACAATTTTTAAGGAATCTTATATCCTATAAAGGATGATCACATTGCATCATAGTAAGGATCACTCTAAAACAAAAAGGAAAACAAAGCATAACAATTTAATTGGATTTTAGAGAGTCTGACTGTCTAAAATCACAATTTGATCACTCCAAAAGCAAAAAGGATAACAAAGCATTTTAATTGAATTTAAAGAATCTAATTGTCTAAAATCACAATTTGACTCACCTTTTTATAATTCCAAACTTGACAGTGGTCAGAAGGTAATGGAAATTCAAAAATACTTTCAATAAATTATGAAGAAGGAGAATGATTGTGTAGCTAGACATACATTCATCAACTGGACTGAACTGATGATGCAACAACACTTGAGCAATGATCCAATATTGGGCAATGGCTGAATGAGTAGCTCAGCCAACTACAATTTTAGTGTAGACTTAATGTATCTTAGGGCAGATCGTAACATTGCTCTAGCTTTCCTATCTGGTGTGCATCCAGATGATAGCATCTCTTCATATACAGCTGGAACCTGAAATAAAAATTTTGTAACAAAAGAAAGAATAGTGACAGAATAGTCGGTTTGAGTCGAAATATGGAACTAGTTATGACAGTGCACAATTCCAAAGCAGAACACTGACATTAATCTCCAATTACAAGTACATATAACTTGATATATAGATGCCGCATTGCAAAGGCACAAGCTTTCAAAATTGAATCAGTTTGCTGGATAGTAATCAAGATTCTATTTTTACATTAGGGAATTTTACATCATTATGTTGCATTCCTCAAGAATAAGGCATTTGATAAATACTGATCAAATGAATCAAAATCTTCTGCAAAACCTCATAGGAAATCTCCCAATATAGTCTTTGACAGGCATAGACATACAAACACATATACATCCGCCCAAAAAAAAAAAAAAAAGAGAAAAAATTGGTGGGCAATGTACCTGAAGATGAAATTGTCTAAATTTTCTCTTAAATTCTTGACCAGTTATAAAACAAATTTAATATTAATCTAACTTCTAAGAAAATAATCATTTTCTAACAGGATAGCTTTTGTAAAACCAAATGTACAACTAGAATAAGGTGAAGTTATTCTTACGTCGTTTCTTTCTTTTTTTTTTTTAAATATCATACAAGTGGTAATATATCTATTCTTTTGTAACTGCTATAGTTTTCCAACATGGATAATTGACAAGAGTTCTAAGGATTACACTGAACAGAGTTTGAACAAATTCATGGTCAAGTTTGAAGAGACACACCAGCAGACCATTAAAGTTCTATCCTTCTAGATATATTAAGACAAGAAAGATATGATGGGTGCTTCAAGGCATAAGCAAGAGATGCTAAACTAGGGCAAAAAGATTTGTAAAGCAATAGCAGCAGCATCTCGTATGCATCAAGAAAAAGGATTTGAAAGACATGAACTCAAGAATCTCATTTATGGATGATGAAGTGTAACACATAAGGCTATGGTTAAGAAATATTGTAGATAGGGAAGAGTAAAACTACTAGACAGGATATTATTTATTATCCAATTACTTAAAAACAAACAAGATGATGTTGCATATTAATACCTTTTCAAATTTCTCTACACGGATTAGCGCTTTCATAAGCGTAGTATAGGTGACAACATCTGGCTCAAGGTTCTGCACTCATAAGATATCACATGGACATCCAGTATAAAGAACAAATTAGAAGAAAATAATTACCACAGAATTATAAAACATGGAAGTATTTGGCAATACTTACACTTTCCTTCATGTACTGTAAAACAGCAAAGGCTTCAACATCCCTCCTATCCTCACTAAATGCATTAATCAATGAATTTAGAGCCAATAAACTGGGCTTCAGACCCTCTCCTCTCATAACCCTAAAAGCATTTACCGCCTGCTCAGCTAACCCCTGCAGAGAAGGGTGGGTTTTTAGCAAACACATGTACAAAAAACTTCAAATAAAACAAACAAAAACAATCTGATTAACTATAGACCAGTCTTTAAAATTGAAGAACAGCATCCATAGAACAAAGTGAACACTGACAGTTGCCTAAATTCTGACATCCCTCCTCCAGCCTAGCATAAAGGCAAAGAATCTCCATTTTGTTGAACTTCATGTCATAACTTACAGAAAATCTCAATGCGGTAGAAAAGCCCCTTCATAAACATTTCAGCTTTGTTGCCTCCATTACCATTATCCATGTATGGGTAACATGAAAAAATAACTAGAAGCGGAAAGATAGCAAGAAAAGATCATGCCATGAGGGGTCAAAATCCACTATTAACATTCCCAAATGCATCAGGCAATTCATTATACTGTGACAAAAAAAACAACAGAATAGGGCAACAAATACTGTGAAACATACGACCGAGCAATCAAAATTAACAATGAGTAACCGCAAGAAAATTCCAAGATGAACTACCAAGAGTGATGTCAAAAGATGAGTATCAACAAGTCTAGCATAAATTGAGAAGGTTGTCTCCATCCCCACAGTTTTTCGAAACATGAATGTACATATTCCTTATAGAGTAATACTGGTAGTAATATGTCCAAGTAAATTTTTTTTTTTTTTTACTTCTTTCAAATAAAGCCCATGGAGGCAATAGAATAAGCACAGGCTTACAGATGCATGTGAATAATTGGTTTCTTTTTTTTTTTTTTTTGGGGGGGGGGGCGCTCAGAAAAAATACCCTTTGTGCATAAGCATTGATCAATGCGTTGTACATAGTAGAGGAAGGTTTCAATCCTCCAGATTTCATCACCTCCAAGCACTCTATTGCCTCGTTGAATCTTCCCGACTGCCCATAAATATCAACAAGTGTAGTGTAGGTTATAACATTAGGCAGTAACCCTTGACTCTGCATCTTACTCAACAAGTCCTTAACATCCTCCCATCTCTCCTGCTCCCCAAAAGAATTGACCATTATATTGTATGTTGTCGTGCAAGGTAAACAACCACTTTCCTGCATTGCCTCAAAAAGCTTCTCGGCTTTGTTATGATGGCCATGTTTACAGTGGCAATCAATTAGCGTATTCCATGTTACAGTATCAGGATCAATTCCCTCCAACTTCATCCTTTCGAAAGTATCCATTGCATGATCTAAACAATTATATTTTCCAAAAGTATCGATCATCACATTATAGAATTGTCGATCGGGGGTTACGCCATTGTTCCTCATTTCTTTAAGCACCTGAAATGATCTCTGCCATTCTCCCCTATCACGATAGCTTGCTAGTATCCGACTAAAAACATAAGAATTAGGCTCTACGTTATTAGCTTGCATCTCTTTCAACACAATTCTTGCGCTCTCCCACCGACCTGCATTCCCATAGGCATCAATAAGCAAACTATAGGTATATTCATCGGGTGCCACACCACTCCTCTCCATCTCGGATACAACATCTTCTGCATCTTTCAAAGCACCAGCCTTTACGTATCCTTTCAGAAGGGCGTTATAAGCCCTAGTTCTGGGCTTCAATCCACCCTCTTTCAACTCTTCAAAAATCGCCTCAGCTTCTTCAGTCCTCCCAGACCTCCCCAACTCTGATATCACAGCAACCAAAGTTGCAGTCTTGGGACTCAATCCATTCCCTTGAATCACAGATAAGAAGTATAAAGCCCTATTTGCATCACCAGCTTTTGCAAAGCCCACAGTAATGTCATTCAGTAACTGGCCATCAAGCTCAATCATATCTGCCTCAATTTCGCCATACAATTTTTCCAACAAAGTCGAATCAATGGTATTATTTCGCATGAGCGACTGAATAATTAAACTATAATTCACAAAATCAGATTGGTACCCATGTCGACGCATTCTAGCCATCAAATTAAGAGCCTTTTCGAGATCGTCATTACGAGCACACGCTCCAATAAGAGCATTATAAGTCAGGGGCGTTAAAGTCTGGCGCTGTGAAAACAAAAACGCTTCATAAAGCTTCTCTGAGCGACCCAGTGCGTGAATTAATATCGAATATAGAAGTTCATACGAGAAACAAAGGTTGTGTTTCTGAAGCCACGTGACAAGAGCATACGCTGCGGAGATTGAAGAAGGCGTCGAAGTGAGAGATTTCAAAAGGGAGTGCCAAATCGGAGCCGGAACTGCTCGGTACGTCTCAGCTAATCGGAGCTCGGTGGGTTCTAGCTGGGTAGGTGAATTGGACTGCCTATCTACGACGGACGGGGAGTAAGTGGAAAGAAACTCGAGGAGAGGAGTGAAGTCGTAGCGGCGGCTATTCAAAGAAGCAACATCGTAATCGTTCTCATCCTCATTTTCAAGCCGCTGGGAGGAGAGAGGAGTGGTTGCAACAGAGGCGGTTGTAGCGGCGGACCCACCAGCAGCAGCGGCGAATGGTGATTGCTGGAAGATTTGGTGGTGATGGAGAAGAAATGTGGAAGCGAAGTGAATTGAAGGGAAGCGAAATTGCAGTGGCGGTGGCTGCAACAAAACTGTGTTCATCTTCTTCTTCGTCGTGGAGATAGAGAGACGTGGATGGACTCAGAAACAGATTAAATTTTTCTGAGCTATTTTTTTCCTCTTCATTTTAAAGCCCCATCAACCAACCTTGATAAGATATTGTTTTTCAGGCTACTTTTGCGACTGCAGCCTCGGAAACTCCGACGATCATATGACTATAGTTTGCAATTCTCGATAATACAGTAGTAAGGTTTAATTGGATAAAATTTAATTTAAGGATATAATATTTGAATAGAAATTAAATTAAGATGAATCTGTTTGATTATAATAAAAAAATTATTAAATATATAAAGTAAACATAGGATATAAGTGAAGTTAAAATGAAAGAATATGATAATATTGTGAATATATGACAATTCTCGATGAATTAAAATTATTTAAATTATTATTTTCTCTATCTTTATTTATCTATCACAATTAAAAAGTTTTAATATTTCTTTTTATCGGTAATATTAAAAAAATTTAGATGTCATTAATGTTAATTTTACTGTTATACATTTAGTTTTAAAAAATAAAAATATAATAACTTTAAAGAGATAATTGAGCAAACAAAGTAAGAAAATAATTTTAAAAAATATTAAATCTAATGGTACTTTTGGAATTTACAAACAAAATTGTATGAATTTAAGAGATTAACTAATTTTTCTTAAACGCTGTGAAGTAGTAAACTGTGACAAATAAATATGGATAGAATAAGTATTATTTTAAATTGGAATAAATTTTTGGTTTGAATAGCATTACATTATAATCTACTCAGAGCCTAATATAAGTTTTATAAAAAATTATTAAATATGTAAAGTTTAAGTGGGTTTAAAAAGAGAAAATATGATGTATTATAAGTAGTTGATAATTTCGACAGATAAAAATTATATAAAATAATAATATATTTAAATTAAAATAAAATTTTGACTTGAAATATGACTAAAAAATCTTTGTTCAAATAAGGCTGTAATTTTGTTCTTTGTTTTAATAATATTATTTCCGTCCTAACCAAATTAAATTGACTTAGTTTGATATTTTAGGGAAAATTAAAATTGTAATATAATAGTAATATAGTATAATAAAACTAAAAAATATATAAATTTCAAAATACTTTATTCTAAATCTGGCTATATAAAAATAATATCTGAAAGAGATATTAATTATTTTATATATGTTAAAAAATATTTAGGTAAAATGTCAAATTTTTTGGAACAATTTAAAATAAAAAGTAAGTTAATTTTATTATGATGGAAAGATTAACATATTAAATAAATAGAATAAAATTTAAGGGATGATAGAAATTTTAAATTTGAATTTTTTATATTAATTAGCATTTTTCTCTTTTATTCTTCCTGTAGTTATGAATATGAAGTGCCAATGTTAGTTATTTTGTCTCCCCCAGCCACATGATTATACTTTGATAGTACATTGATGATTAATAATTAATAATTGAGAAATTAATTTTTTTACTAAGTAAGATAATTTATTTATAAAAAATAAGTTATACATGTAAACAAGTAGATCCAAGATAAATAGATAATTACAACATCTCAAATTTTAGATATAAAATAAATAATTTTATGTCGAATTTCATATTTTGAGTTTCATATATTTATCTTTTTCATCTTTCAATATCTCATTTTCTTATATACAAAGCATTTTTTCGTAATGTTTTTTTTAGCAGATAAAAAGATTTTAAATTTATTTTATTATATAACATATATATATATATATATATATATATGTTGACGTCAACTCTGTCGAGCCGACGCAACGGTTACTTTGAACCGATACCGATTGACGAGTCGATAAAGTCAACCGTTCAAGCAGCCGATAGCCATGGTCAATATCGGCACCACGGAGCCGATAAGAAGGAAAACAAATTCCTGATCTTTCGGCGCAAGAATCCTGCACGACCGGTGGGAGCATTCTTTAGCCGGAAGAAACTCCACAATCTGTTAGTGGCTCATTTGCAGCCAATATAAAATGAGGAGCATCACCCAGAACAGAGGACGTCAAACTATCAACTAGCAATATTCAATTTCGATTTCTTTTACTTCGTCATCATTTACAGCTTTTTAGTCTAGGATCTCAATTCCTTACAGCTTTCTTACTGCTTTGTTATAGCTTCCCTTTACAAGCTTTGTTTACAGTTTTTCTTACACTTTCTGTTCGTATTTTCAATATCCGACTTTTTATATACCTTCCATTAAGCAGGTTAATACAAGTATTATTCTATTTTCCCAGAAAGGTCCTTCCGTTTAGCATTTTCAACTGACTTTCTTGAACCCTTTCTATAGTAAGTTCAAGGAACCCAATCCCTGATTCAAAAAAGATCTGATACCATTTTCTGTTACGCCATATCGGATCGTTTGTATTTATCGGATACGAAGTCGATCTCCATTTTCATCGGCTCCCTATGTTGACAGCAATACAGATTGGCACGCCCAATGGGACCTGAGGTTAGTATTCGCATGCTATTGCAGTCAAGACGAACAATGACAAACAACTCGCAGCAGCCACAGGCACCGGAGACATCTGAGCGACCCCCAGTTCGTGCTTTCCGGGGAGTCTTCGACCCTTCAGTTACTACTACCAGTTGTACTCAAGGTACTTCTGTGGAGCAAGGGGGTCAGTCCTCACCCCCGCCACCGGCATCTCAGTCGATGTCCACCTCATTGACTGCCATTCGACATACTATGGAACAATGTATTGGCGAGCTCTTATAGGGACTTATTCATCAATTCGCTACTATTTTTCGACCCCTGCTTCAGAATGAGCTTCAACAATTTGCGCAGAGGCAAAATGCGCAAACCGTTGTTTAGCCATCGGGGTACTATGCACAAGGAACAAACATGGCACCTGCATACCCCGTGCCATCGGCTGATAGTGCACCTCCTGCGAAGAGAAATGGGTTTCCCTGCTACCGGGGGGAATCAAGTTCCAGGAGTGTTGGCTCAAAACACGTTGCCAGCAGAAATGTTTCCAGGCAGAAGTCCAGTCCCATTGACAGGGTTACCGTCGACGTATGAAACAGTTCCAAACTTGGTTAGGGGAAACATACCGCCATTTGGGGGGCAACTGAATTACTTTATTCCTTACCCTCCTTCATATCCGATACTCACAGCGGCTAACCCAGGGCAAAAGATTGGATGTACTGAGCCATCTACAGGACAGGGTCCCAGACCCGTCATGCCAACTCCCTCACCTCAGTTTCAACAGTCGTACCAGTCGGTGGATATGGGAGCGGAAATGTTCCGATGATAGTCACGGGATCGGCTCGTATACCAAAAACCTTACCCTGAGTGGGTAGACTCCATGGCGGTACTTCCTCGAGGCTACAAGCTGCCGGAGTTTTCAACATTTTCCAGTGAAGACAACAAGTCCACCATAGAATATATCGGGAGATTCACAGCACAATACGGTGAGTTGGGGAATAATGAATGGCATAAGTTACAATTGTTTTCGTTATCTTTGACATGAGCAGCTTTCACATGGTTTGCCAATCTAGTTCCTATTTTTGTATACTCATGGGCTGACATGGAGAGAGTGTTCCACCAACGCTTCTTTAAACCGGTACCGAAAGTTTCTATCGCGGACCTTTTGGCCATAAGACAAAGGGATCAGAAGATGTGGCGGATTTTATTGAACGTTCCTGGCAAACTAAGTCCAAATGTACTACCCAGTTGCCTGAAACAGAATGCGCAAGAATTGCTATTATGCATCCACAGCTCAAAGAACTACTCATTCTTCAAGACTTCTCGAATTTGTCCCGGCTATTGTCTCACGCTGTCAGAATAAAGTAGATGATCAAGGAGAAAGAGAAGAGGCGTTCCGTCAAGTTCTCTCATGGTCAAATAATGATATCTGTCATAGATGACACTAATGATGAAGACGAAGAGCAAGCGATAGAGGTGATGTCAGCGGAATTAATAAAGGGTGCATCCTATACGTGTCCTCACTTAGAGCCCGGCAAAGGAAAGGAGGAAATTGCCACATCAGGACCCTCCTATTCATTTGACGTCTCAAAAGCTGAACAAACCTTCGACCAACTGGTGGGAGATAAATAGATTCGTCTGGCTTATGGAAACAAGATCCCCAGCCCAGAAGAATTGAAAGGAAAAAGGTATTGTAAATGGCATAACTCTTTCTCATATAGTACTAACAGTTGTATTGTCTTTAGGAACGTCATTCAAAAGGCTATCCAGGACGAAAGATTAAAGTTTGCAGACAAAAAGGAAGAAACTTTGGTAAACACAGATCCATTTCCGTTAGTTGATGCACACATGCTGCAAACAATCTGTGGGAAACAACAAGAGCATACAGGAAACAACAAGCCTGAGGGGATAGAGCAAGCATTCCAGAGATTGGATGGTAAACCGTCAGTGTTTACCCGTTTATCTCCTCCCTCTTTTGCAGCACATTTTCATGGCAAAGAAGAGAAACTAATAGTGCAGGTTTCCCAAAAGGAGACATTTCTGTCTGGCTATTGTTCCTGACTATCAAAGTCCAAAAAAAAACGGGAACAGTGAAAACGGGCACAACAAAGGCAGCTGATTGATGCCTGGGTTGAAGAACAACTAGCCCCTGCTAATGGCCAAAATATGCTCAGCATCTTGCCATCAAGTTTCCGAGCTACCTCTCGTCAGGAATCCATAGAAGAGGATTTTCATGCAGAAGAAAGAGCCGCAATGGAGCTGGTAAATATCCAACTTCCCCCAGAGGGGATGCTCTTTCCCATTCCGACAGCCCAAAATGTCAACCACCTCAGGTCTCTGTATATCAAGGCACATGTCAATGACAAGCCACTTACCCGGGTTTTTGTTGATGGTGGAGCTGTTTTAAACTTAATGCCTTTATCTACCTTGAAACGGCTAGGAAAAGATAAGTTGGATTTATCCCCTACTGATGTACAGATGGTTAATTTCACTGGCGAAGCAGCTACGGCAGAAAGCGTTATCACTTGTGAAGTCACAGTCGGGTCCAAAACCAGTAAAACGGTCTTTTTTATAATTGATGCAAAGCCAGCCTATTATGTTTTATTGGGCAGGGACTGGATTCATGCAAACCATTGCATACCATCTGTTAGATTGTATGCCCTCTTAGACTAGATTTCTGATGTAAAATCGAATATTTTAATAAAAGAATTTATTTTCAAAAATTGTTTGTGAATTTACTTTTTGTTTGTACACGATTTTCGTTTGGAACAGACCCATTGTGTTTAAATAAGTGATCCATGTAAATGGTGGTCTTTCACAGTAAGGTATGAATCACGGGTTATTTAACACATAAACATTTGTTCTTAACCTATTGATGAGACTGGGAACCTCATCATGCTTAGGTTATTATGTTATAAATTCCAAATGGGGAATGGCTTACCTTTAGCCAGTGAGTAGTCCCCTCACTTCATAACATAAGCGTATTTCGAATACGTAGGACAGGACTTGTAGTAGTGGTTTCTAAAAGTACTATATGATAGAAACCTAGACTACTACCGTTACAGCGTGGACTAATACTCTACGACTTGAGTATGAGTTGGTGGTCTGGCGAAGTTGGAAGCATATACTTTGATTTGCTATAGTTGAGGTTCTATCGTAGGGCCAATATACTTACATGTTGGGTATGTGTGACTAGTTAGTTAAGATAGACTTGTACAAGATAGTTTCTGCACTATATCGCCCTTTGTAGTTGTCCGAATTGTCTAAAATGTTCAGGGCCCTGAGAAACATGATTTAGATGTTTGCTTTAGGGTAGCTCCCTTAGAAAGCGGAAACACTCCAGGAAGTCGTGGATCATTGGACTAGAAGCCTAAGGATGGTAGATGTCATTTAGAGGGGTATTAGTACACTTCTTCCTCTCTAAATGTACGACGATGTGTAAAGGGGTATTTTAGTCATTTCACCTGTAGGTCGGTAACTTTGCTAATGCAGCATTGTCCTTGGGGTTAATATTTCCTTATGGTGATATTAGGAAATATTTAAAATGCAAAATACGACTATTTATATAGCAGGGGTATTTTGGTCATTTTAGCAGCCAAGGCGATGTGTCTTTTTGGTCCTTGGAATAGCCCGTAAGTCCTAACTAATTTTAGGTTGAGGAATTGTTCTCAGTTCAAGAGGATTCTGTTTTATTTTATTTTATTTTATTCAGGAAGTCTAATTTATTATTAGACTGGAATAAAATAAATAAATAGATAAAATAGGAGTTGAGAGAAATTAATTATCTAGTTTATTTGGTTAATTAATTATTCAGGGCCTAGGTCCAGTATGAATAATTAAGAAATTAACCTGGGCTTAAATTAGGGGAAATAATTAATGTTTAATTATTTATTGGGTTATTTATGTAGGCCCAAGAAATAAATAATTAAAGATTAATTATTATGGTTCATTTGGGCTCATTAATTATTTGTTGGATTATTTATATAAGCTCAGGAAATAAATAATTAATATTTATTATTTTAGGCCTTTTGGGTCCAAGAAAAATAATAAATATTATTTTGGCCCAATAGTTTGGACCTTAGGGTTTTTTCCATATACGGTTAAGAAGAGTTTAGGGTTAGGCCAAACTGATTCTCAGGATAACATCTGGGTGTTTGAAATATGATATCCGTGATGGAACGTGAAAACAGGGGAGCATGCTGTACGTTAAAAAATTTCACGGAGAAAAATAAATCGAGCCATAAAGGCTATGCGGAAGCGTGAAGATCATACATTTGCGATCCTTAACCCTTCTAGGTTGAGTAAGAACGGATTGAACGACTGGAACCGCCTTGCTTTGTCCACTTGAAGAAACTTCCGGTTGAACACCCGCTAGCCTTCTACTCCGCCTTGTTTGCATGAACGCCTAGCTTTTCAGCTCTCGGGATATTCCTCAACCTAACCTCTAGTCGGTGAACACTATGGTGAAGAAGAACAGTCTCAAATCTCCTTGATTCTTTTGCTATTTGTTAGCCAAGTCCAAGGAGAAATCACAGAGGAGGAAGACGTGAGAGAGAGCAGAGAGAGACGTGAGTTAGCTTCGGTGAGGCTAGAAAAATTAAGGTTTTTTTTTTCCAAAGAGTTGTTTTTCAATTCGCTAAAACTAGGTCTCTCAATATCTGATAAATATCTCCTCGGGATTTCAAAACACCCAGATGTTATCCTAAGAATCAGTTTGGCCTAACCCTAAACTCCTCTTAACCATATCTGAAAAAAACCCTAAGGTCCAAGCTATTGGGCCAGATAAATATTTATTATTTTTCTTGAACCCAAAAGGCCCAAAATAATAAATATTAATTATTTATTTCCTGGGCTTATATAAATAACCCAATAAATAATTAATGAGTCCAAATGAACTAAAATAATTAATCTTTAATTATTTATTTCTTGGGCCTATATAAATAACCCAATAAATAATTAAACATTAATTATTTCTCCTAATTTAAGCATTAATTAATTAATTATTCATACTGGACCTAGGCCCTGAATAATTAATTAACCAAATAAACTAGATAATTAATTTCTCTTAACTCCTATTTTATTTATTTATTTATTTTATTCCAGACTAATAATAAATTAGACTTCCTGAATAAAATTAAATAAAATCAAATAAAATAAAATCCTCTTCCACTGGACCAATTCCTCAACCCAAAAGTAATTATGACTTACGGGCTATCCCGAGGACCAAAAAGACACATCGCCTTGGCTGCCAAAATGACCAAAATACCCATACTATATAAATAGCCGTATTTTGCATTTTAAATATTTCCTAATATCACCATAAGGAAATATTGACCCCAAGGACAATGCTGCATTCGCAAAGTCTCCGACCTACAGGTGAAATGACTAAAATACCCCTCTACACATCGCCGTACATTTAGAGAGGAAGAAGTGTACTAACACCCCCCTAAATGACATCTACCATCCTTAGGCTTCTAGTCCAATGATCCACGACTTCCTGGAGTGTTTTCGCTTTCCAAGGGAGCTACCCTAAAGCAAACATCCAAGTCATGTTTCCCAGGGCCCTGGATAATTTAGACCATTCGAACAACCATAAGGGGCGATATAGTGCAGAAACTATCTTGTATAAGTCTGTCTTAACTAACTAGTCACACATACCCAACATGCAAGTATATTGGCCCTACGATAGAACCTCAACTATAGCAAATCAAAGTATATGCTTCCAGCTTCGCCAGACCACCAACTCATACTCAAGTCGTAGAGTACTAGTCCAAGCTGTAGCGGTAGTAGTATAGGTTTCTATCATATAGTACTTTGAGAAACCATTACTACAGGTCCTGTTCTACGTATTCGAAATACGCTTATGTCATGAAGTGAGTGGACTACCCACTGGCTAAAGGTAAGCCATTCCCCATTTGGAATTCATAACATAATAACCTAAACATGATGAGGTTCCCAGTCTCATCAATGGGTTAAGAACAAATGTTTATGTGTTAAATAACCCGTGATCCATACCTTACTGTGAAAGACCACCATTCACGTGGATCACTTATTTAAATACAATGAGTCTGTTCCAAACGAAAATCGTGTACAAACAAAAAGTAAATTCACAAATAATTTTTAAAAATAAATTCTTTTATTAAAATATTCGATTTTACATCAGAAACCTAGTCTAAGAGGGCATACAATCCAACAATCCGGGGATATGTTTATCAGATTATGAGAGACCTAGTTTTGGCTAACCAATAAACAAGTCTTTGGGAAAAAGAAAACCCTAATCTCCTAAGGCTAAGAAACTCACGCAGCTTCCTCTCTCTCTCAGACGTCTCCTTCTATTCTCTTGATTTCTTCTTGTTTCTTTGCTAATCAACAGCAAGAGAACTAAGGAGATTTGAGACTGTCCCTCTTCACCATTGTGTTCACCGACTAGAGGTTGGGTAGATGAATATTCCAAGAGCTGAAAGGCTTAGCGTTCATGCAAACAAGGCGAAGTAGGAGGCTAGCGGGTGTTCAACCGGAAGCTTCTTCGAGTGGGCAAAGCGAAGCGATTCCAGTTGTTCAATCCACTCCTACTCAACCTAGAAGGCTTAAGGAGCGCAAATGTATGATCTTTACGCTTCCATGTGGCCTCTAAGGCTTGCGGTTTTTTTTTCTCTGATTTTTTCCCGTGGATGCATGGCTCTCCTGTTTTTCGTCCCCTCACCATCCACTTTACACCAGATGATGCTGATCTGGGATGGAGAACGGGTAAAGCAAATCTCAGCCGATCCTAATCCGTTTTCAGCCAAAATTCACATGAACGAAGCCCTGTTTTATCATCCGACTTTTGATCCAAACTAATATGCTAAGCTAACGATGGCCCATAATTTGATCACCACTGAGGAACCAAGCGGACTACGGCCTGAAGATCTGGAGGTCCGACGAGCTCCTGGTTTCGTTGCTCAAGATCCGTTAATAGAAGTCGACATAGGAGAAGCATGGGAGAACAGAACAGCCAAGGTGAGTTTACATTTGACTATCGAGCAAAGAGATAAGATAGCATGTTTGATCCGCAAGTATAAAGACTGCTTTGCGTGGGACTATCATGAGATGCTCGGTTTGGACCGAAGTATTGTGGAACATCGCCTACCTGTGAAAGAATGTTTTAAGCCCCATAAACAACCTGCAAGACGTTTCAATCCTGCATTACTACCCAGGATCAAGGAGGAGGTAGAAATGTTACTCCGGTGCGGGTTCATCCGTACGTGTCGGTATGCAGAATGGATATCTAACATTGTGTCGGTCATTAAGAAGAACAGTCAACTACGTGTCTGCATAGACTTCAGAAATGTAAACTTGGCCACGCCGAAGGATGAGTATGTAATGCCAATAGCAGATATGTTAGTGGATTCTGCTGCAGGTAACCGATTTTTAAGCTTCATGGATGATTATTCAGGGTATAACCAAATATTCATAGCGGAAGAGGACACACACAATACAGCGTTTCGTTGCCCGGGGTCTATCGGCTTATTCGAGTGGGTGGTTATGCCATTTGGTTTGAAGAACGCTGGGGCCACTTTTCAAAGGGTCATAAATCTTATCTTCCACGACCTTATCGGCAACACTATGGAAGTCTACATAGACGATTTGGTCATAAAATCTCCCATGTTCCTACAACACTTAGTTGATTTGGAACAAGCATTCATCCGGATGCGTCAACACTACTTGAAGATCAATCCGACTAAATGTGCCTTTGGAGTTACGACTGGGAATTTCCTTGGGTTCTTAGTACATCAGAGGAGGATTGAAATAGATCAGAATAAGGCCCGAGATATTCTACAGGCAAGACCACCTCAGACGAAGAAAGAGCTACAAAGTTTCTTGGGGAAGATAAATTTTTTACGGCGTTTTTTGGCAAACGCTACAGGTAAACAGAAGGTATTTTCTTCCTTGTTACGTTTAAAGTTATCTTAAGAGTTTATCTGGTAGCCTGAGCATCAGATGGCATTTGAGCAAATAAAGGTAGCTCTATCACATCCACCAGTGTTAGCTCCTCCCTATGACCAGTCCCCTATGAAGTTTTATATATCAGTTGCGAAAGGATCTATCGGCACAGGATGACCAGCAAGGGATAGAAAGAGCGGTATACTACCTTAGCCGAAATCTATCGGATACGGAGACCAGGTACACCCCTATTGAAAAGTTATGCTTATCTCTTCACCATGCAAAAAGCTAGAGCATTACTTGTTATTTAGGGAGGTACATATCCTATGTAAGGTAGATTTAATCAAACTTTTGTTGAATCGCCCTTTACTGAATGGGCGGCTTATGAAATAGGCGGTCAAACTACATGCTTTTTCTGTAACTTATGTGCCACTGAGGGCTGTGAAAGGACAAGCTGTTGCAGATTTTTTAGCTGAACATCCTTCTCTGGAGATACCACAAACAACTGGAGACAAGCTGCAGAGGTACATTTCTTTGAAACCATGGGTTTTACAATTTGATGGCTCAAGTACCCAGTAGAAGGCTGGTATTGGTCTGGTCCTTGAATCTCTGAACGGACACCAGGGCAAGGTCTACTTTGAGTTAAAGAAAGGGACAACTAATAATCAGGCGGAATATGATGCCCTTTTGTTAGGATTGCGGATCCTGAAAACACTGGAAGCTTAAGTAGTAAGAATTGTAAGTGATTCACAAGTGGTTATCCGACAAGTAGTAGGAGATTATAAATGTGTTAACCCGTTGCTCTCGAGTAAGTTACAGGAGGTAAAATGGCTACTTCATCATTTCCTGGAAGTCACTCTAGTTCATGTTCCCAGGACAGAAAACCAAAGTGCTAACGATTTAGCTCAGCTAGCTTCAGGTTTTAGGAAAGCAGTAATGTGCTAACAGATAGCGGAGACAGAGTGTCAGGAAGATTGGTGACAGGATATTATTGATTATTTAAGAAATCCGACTAAACAAACGTCTCGAGAAGTGAAATGAAAAGCCCTTAGCTTTACATTGGTAGGCAATGGTTTGTTCCGGCGGAATCACACCGGAATCCTTTTAAAGTGTCTCTCCAAGGAGGAAGCCTTACGGGCTATGGCAGAGGTGCACGAAGGTTTATGTGGAGCACATCAAGCGGGCCCAAAGCTAAAGTGGATGCTTCAACGTCATGGTTTCTTTTGGCCATCAATGACTACAGATTGTAATGCTTATGTGGCTGACTATAAAGCTTGCCAAAAGCATGGCCTTTTATTGCACACTCTTTCCATAGAATTGCATCCGATCATTAAGCCATGGCCTTTCTGTGGATGGGCCTTGGACATCATCGGAAAGATTTATCCACCCTCAGCAAAAAGGCACACATTCATATTGGTGGCAACAAATTACTTCACCAAGTGGGTGGAGGCGCAACCATTGGTCAAAGTAACACAAACAGCAGTTATCAACTTTCTCCAACAAAGTATTCTCTTCTATTTTGGAATCCCATAGACAATAACAACGGATCAAGGGACAGTGTTTACAGAGGACCAGGTACGTAATTTCCTAACACAGTTTAAAGTTAAGTTGCTCAAATCTTCTCCTTATTATGCACAAGCCAATGGACAAGCAGAGGCAACAAACAAAACCTTAATCGACATGATCCGCAAGGCAGTAGAAGACAATCCAAGAAGATGGCATGAGACGTTGTAAGAAGTATTATGGGCCCATCGGAATGCTGCTAAAACTGCAACTGGGTTCACTCCGTTTAGACTACCTTATGGGTAGGATACTGTGTTACCTGTTGAGATATCATTGCAGTCGGCCCGAATAGCCTACCAGCATGGTCTAACGACTGAAGATTACTAGTTAGCTTTGGCCCTAAGCCTAGACCAAGTTGAGATGGACCGCTGAGTTGCCTTGGAGAATATAAAACAACACAAGGAGAAGGTGACAAGGGCATACAATCAGAAAGTTTGAGAAATAAGTTTTCAAGAAGGAGACATGGTATGGAAGACTATTCTCCCCGCTGCTCCAAAAGATCCGAAGTATGGTAAGTGGTCCGCATCCTGGGAAGGTCTCTTCTTAGTCACGCAAGTTCTTGATGGAGGAGCTTACCGCATAATGACACCCGATGGAAAAGAGGCAGGTAAAGCGATTAACGATAAGTTTTTGAAGCGGTACTATCCGACGTTCTGGGAAGGGACTAGCGAGTAAAATAAAATAAAAAGAGAGAGAGAGAGAGAGAGAGAGAGAGAGAGAGAGAGAGAGAGAGAGAGAGAAGAAAAAGAGAGAGAAAATTGTTTTGAGCATAACTTGTTGCCCTGATATTTTGAACTGATCACAAGAGGCCGATTAGATAGCCGTAAGTGCCTTTACAAGAGAAGTTAGCTATTATCGGAAATGGGAGGGGGCAATAGTGTTGGCTGATAAGGAATAATCGCCATCCGATTTGGATCTGCTGACTTGATGGGCGCTTGACCAGACATCATGGCAGCTTCCGTTGGCTGCGGATCAGGAACGGAGAATTCTTCTTCAGCCCTCTCAGCCTTCATTTATGCTCCTCTTTTGGAAGGCCAAACCACCTCTTCAGCAAACATCTCTTGAACCTCGGTTTCGGCCACCGAAGGGGTAGTGTCTTCAGCTTGAGTCCCGGAAGGGCCTACTTCGTCAGAAGGCGAAGAGTGTAAAGCCTTTTTCAGCGTAGCCACAAAGTGGTCCCACCCGGACCTTATCTCATTCAGCAGGGCGGTTGAGTTCAATAATTCAGTCTCGAGCAGTTCTTCTTCCACCTCCAGCATTAGCCATTCGTCATTATGCTAAAAAAGGGAGTCATCAATGGCCTGGACTGTCTCCTGAAGCCCTTTCTCTGACACAAGCCGTTGCTCCAAGGCCTTTTTCTCAGAGGCAAGTTCTTCATGGAGTTCAGATAACTGGCATTTGAACCGTTCGATATTCCCTTTGCCCTCCGCAATGTCGACTCGCAGAAGGGTAAGTTGACCCGTGAATTCCCGACGATCTTTTTCTGCAAATGCGTTTTCTCGATACAGCTTCAAAAGCTCTAACTGGTCGTGCGCTTCATCCCGACGGCGCTGCGTATCAAACAAGAAGCGACCAGTGAAGCGCATTTGCCCCAGACATCCAATTGCCAGGTTCCGAAGTACAGAGGGCATGTCGGGATCGGCCGACTGAACAATCCGCAAAAGGGCTTGACTAACATTGTCCAGAGTGGCCCTCTCAGTAGGCAGGGAAGTCCCGAGGAGGCCATCATGGAAGTCCAGCGCCGAAGCCAATGTCAGCATTGGTAGGGAAGCAGTAGTTGCTCCAGTTCCCTGGCTGGGGGGAGGCACCGTTGTCTCGACATCTGCGGCCACTGGTTGTTTTTCAGGCCTTGGCGGGACAGAGGATGGACTTTCAGAAGTTGGAAGCTCAGCCGACAGAAGGGTTGCTGCGGGTAAGGAGGCCGATGCGTCGGTCGTGGAAGGAGAAGCCGTAACCTCCACCAACGGGGTATTTTCCATCGGATGAGCAGTCTTTTCAACCACCCTTTCGGCTAAAGTTTGGAACGGCATATCCTCCTCCGAGTCGGAAGAAGTGTCGATGATAACGAGACGGCTTATCCCTTATTTGCGTCTCTGCAGAAGGAATGACGCCATTAGACAAAAATTAAACATTGGAGGAACCGAGCAAAGTAAGAATTGCCAAAAGCAAACCTTGGAAGCAGAAGGAGTCAGTGTTTCCTGTTTCCTCTTTGATCGATGAAACAGGGGCGGGACCTCGATCCCTTCTTCCTCCTCTTCCAGGGCAGCAGAAGCAGCAGCAGAGGTTTTCTGCACCAAGGGAGTATGTAAGGTCGACATTATTACAGGACTTACAGGGTGTTTTACCTATTTTTCCTTTTTAGCAGATGACACTTCAGACAAAGAGGCGGCCGGCCCAAGAATTCGCAGGAGCCAGACGCCTATGGGGGCAGAAAATAAGGCCCCGCTCAGTAGCCTCCATCACAAGTCGAAATTCGGGGAAGTCTCCAACACCACCTGGAAAGAATTAAACACAAAGGACCTCAAAATGGCTTGAGTGCGTTCAGCTAAAGTTTGCACATCTTCAGCCGATAACACTAGTTTCACAGAAAAGGAGGAGACATGTCTTGGATCCGCAATGTCCTGTATCAGCCCAAACTGGCTGGAAAAGCAGTGAGGGTTGTACCTCTCATAGAAGGTTTTAGCACTCCGAGCTCCAGGCTTAGCCCCTAGAAGAATTTCCCGAGGGCACAGAATTCGGGCCTAGAGAGTTTCTTGGGTTGCCTCGGGGCTTTCCGACAGATGTGTCAGCCAAAAGAGGCTCTCTTGGTAAGCCGCATACGGAAAGAAGATAGCACCATGGAAGTTTTGACATCGATAAAGGTACGAGACGATGGTTTTAGCAGAAGCAGTATTTACAGGGACTCGAAGTAGCCGATAGCCGGTCGCCTGTTTAGTAGAGTCCGCCTGGGTACCCGCAAGTCGAATGATGCCGAAGTTGGGTAGATACTAATACAGCCAAAGTTGGGTAATCCAGAGTGGACTCCCAAGATTGGTAGGATCTTCCCCAGCGGTAAGAGCAACCATCAGCTAGTTAATGGTGTGGTAGACCAAGGCAAGGACCAGAGAGGCAAGGTCGCAGCGCCTTTTACTCCGTAAGAGAGCCGATACATAGAATCGGTACTCATTGCTGACGCCGACAGAGTGGGAGCAGATGACATACTTACACAGCCAAAGCTATAGGAAGGCCGCTTGTTCTTGGTTAGAAGGAATGTCCTCCACTCCTCGTTGAGCGCTGATGAAGTTACCGTATGAAAAGGAGGCCTTGTCCAGACGAGCCTCAACGACTGGTAAGTTTTCCTCGTCATGAAGTTTCGAAATTTCATCGCCTTCGCATCGGAAGCCGAGGATGGTGCAGATGTCGAGAATGGTAAGGGAAAACATTCCGTGCGGGAAGATGAAGCCGTTTATCGCCAAGGACCAAAAAATTATAAGGGCGGCAAACAGATTGCGGTCAAACGCCATCTCAAAGTCGGTCATCATGATGGGGTCCAAAATTCCCTATTGTGCCCAGATAGCCCCAAATTGGGCGTGGCAGCAGTCTTGCCATTCTCTGTAATTCTTGAGTTTGCAGAGCTAATGACTAAAAGAAGAGGGAAGATTGGCGGTTGTGAAAGTATCATGTTGCAAAGGTAATGTGAAACCAGCCGAAAGGACAAACTGCAGGTGTTCAGCGGTAACTTCTGCAGGTAGGAGACACGGGCCCAAGGCAAATAGTCTGGCATCGGCTTAGACCAGGGATAGAATATTCTTATCGGTAGGGGTTGCCATTGCGACGTTGTTTTTACCGAAAGGAAACATACAGTTTGTAGGGAATTAGGGCAAGAAGATAAAAGATTGATGAATTGCTCAAGCAGTAGAGTTCTAAAGGAGATAGAAGTCGTAAGGAGTTCCGATTGGGGACCACTGCAATTTATAAGGAAGTTTGAAATTGAGCCGTTTGCGGGTTCTAAGGCCGAGGCGTCACAACGATTCCACAACGTTCGGGACGTTTCAATTTTGTCAGAAAAAGAACGGCTGCCATTAATAGTTGTACGATTCCCATTGTTTCGCTGACTCGCGTCTGCCGAAACAACGGGACTCGGGGGGCATGTGTTGACGTCAACTCTGTCGAGCCGACGCAACGGTTACTTTGAACCGATATTGATTGAATAAATTAGGACGAACCGATAAAATCAACCATTCAAGCAGCCGATAGCCATGGTCAACATCGGCACCACGGAGCCGATAAGAAGGAAAATAGATTTCTGATCTTTCGGCACAAGAATTCTGCATGACTGGTGGGAGCATTCTTTGGTTGGAATAAACTCCACGATCTGTTAGTGGCTCGTTTGCAGCCAGTATAAAATGAGGAGCATCACCTAGAACATAGGACATCAAACTATCAACCATCAATATTCAATTTCGATTTCTTTTACTTCGTCATCATTTACAACTTTCTAGTTTAGGATCTCAATTCCTTACGGCTTTCTTACTGCTTTGTTATAGCTTCCCTTTACAAGCTTTGTTTACAGTTTTTCTTACAGCTTTCTATTCGTATTTTCAATATTCGACTTTTTATGTACCTTCCATTAAGCAGGTTAATACAAGTATTATTTTATTTTCCCAGAAAGATCATTCCGTTTAACATTCTTAATTGACTTTCTTGAACTCTTTCTATAGTAAGTTCAAGGAACATGATCCTTGATTCAAAAAAGATCTGATACCATTTTCTATTACGCCATATCAGATCGTTTGTGTTTATCAGATACGAAGCCGATCTCCATTTGCATCGGCTCCCTATTGTGACAGTAACAATATATATATATATATATATATATATATATATATATATATATATATATGCACTTAATTATTATACTTTTGCAAGACGTATAAAGTTAAACATTTGTTAAATCATTATTTAAATTGTTAACCCTAAATTTTGGTAAAGAATGGTATAACGATAACCTAATTGCTAGTCCCATTATGGTAAGTAACTAACTTGAGGGGTCAAATTGTAATTTACTGAAAAGGAGCGGCAAAATGTAATTTTAGATTTGTGGTTTACGTTTAAACCCTAGACAAATACGTTTGTGGGTTTATTGGCGATTCGGACACTCTGCTCTCGCAAGAAGCTACCATGGCGGGCTCTCGACTGCAAGCGAACAAGGCGCATAAATCCCGATTTTCTTCCAAATCTTCTCGCAATGCCCACAAAGTTCCTCTCCAAGGTGTGCTGCCCTTTTGACCTCTTTGTTAATTTTGATTTGCATGCCCCAAATATGTGCTGCCTAATTGTTTCTTCGTTTCTAATTCATTAGACAAACATAGAATTTCCAAATCGGAACGCAATGTTGCCAAAGGAGCTCGAGCAGCCAGGCTTCAGCGTAACAAGATGGTACTTTACGAAATTTTTCCTTCAGTTAGAAATTTATAATTTTATCAAAGCGGTTTTTTTTTTTTTTATATATTTTATGTATTGATTAGTAAAATTGTGATGGTGTAGCTGAGAGATCAGAAGCGGGCTGAGTTACTGAAAGAAAAAAGGGCTTCTTCAGGTTCGGGAAGTCCTCCACGTGTTATTGTAAGTGTTCTATGCTATGTTATTTGTCTAGGTCGAAAATAGTGAAGATTAATCCTTTTTTGTCTGACTGGATGCTATAGGTTTTATTTGGTCTATCATTCTCTGTGGACGTGAATTCACTCGAAAAAGATCTTTTGAGATTATTGTCTGCTGAAGGGAATGGTGTTGGGTATCCTGTGGCTGCTTCCTCTGAATACAAGCTGAGAGCAACGGTATGCTGAATGACAACTTAGCTCAGTTTAATATCCAGCATTTTGGCTTTTGTGTTTATTATTTAGAGTGAGGGTGTTCTCTTTGTTGATTATATTGATCTGGTAGTCAAACCCTCTTCATAGTTGGCATTTTAAAGAAATTAGGCTGAGAGCTTAAATGGGTTTCAATCATGGAGTTGATCAACTCAGGGCCTGGAGTGGGAGAATGTGCCGAAAGCAATAACCTTTAAATGCTAGCTCCCCTTGTTCCATGAAGATTGTCTTCAATTATATTTTGGGGCATTCTAAAATGTGTGTCCACTTATCTTAATATAAGCACATTTTCTATTCAAATTTTTACTATTACCCTACCTCAAACAAATGAAGAACTTAAAATTGAACTTACACATGGTGCCTAATATGAGTAATCAAGCATAAGATGGTAAGCCACTAAATAGCAAAATGCTCTTCTTTATCTTTATGCAAACTCAAATGTGGTTATTCATGTTGAAAT
This sequence comes from Voacanga thouarsii, assembly GCA_026120185.1. Taxonomy (NCBI): domain Eukaryota; kingdom Viridiplantae; phylum Streptophyta; class Magnoliopsida; order Gentianales; family Apocynaceae; genus Voacanga; species Voacanga thouarsii. The sequence continues at coordinate 153,636 of JANUWF010001672.1, read as the reverse complement.
GGAGGAAGTATATTGTAGCAAATTTTGAGTTTGGGCTACCTGGGAAGCATATGGTTGGCTTGAAATCGTATTTTAGCCATTTTATGTAATTGGCAAACAGAAAACGCTCTTTGTTATAGATGCTTTCTGAATGTCTGTCAATTTTCTTGGAGGTTGTTTGTTCTTTTATTTGGAAGCTTCTGAAAGCCTAACATACTGACTTCTGTAGATCTTGAAAGCACCTTATGGCGATTTGTTAGCTTGCATGGAACTGGCTAAGGTACTTCAATAAAACGGTATTTGGGATGTCTTTGCTATGACGCTTGAATTTCTAAGATTTCCTTATCGCGATACATGTTTTGGCAGTAGTAATGCTTGAATATTGCAGGTTGCTGATTTGATTGCTTTTGTGGCATCTGCAAGATCTTTGGATGGGGAAGACCGTTCTAACGATTACATTGATTCATTTGGTTCTCACTGCCTGTCAGTATTCAGGACTCTTGGTCTGCCAAGCACTGCTGTTTTGATTCGTGTAAGTAGATTTCCTCACCCTCTCTCTCTGGTTCATTGCTTGTTTTTTGTTCTGTCTTTATACCTGTAAATAGGATTAAGTCTGGATGAAATTATTTGTTATCATCTAGGATCTACCTACAGGGTTGAAGCAGAAAAATGATTTGAAGAAGTCTTGTACTTCCAGCCTTGCCCCTGAATTTCCTGAGGACTGTAAATTTTACCCGGCCGATTCAAAGGATGATTTGCATAAGGTAATGCCAGTCCAGTATCTTGAGATTTTCTGTATGCAGTTTTTCATGATAGAAAAGCTATTTCATATGATTACAATGTGTTTTAACTCATTACCCTGCTGTCTCCTGTTGCATATCATCTTCATGGTTCTCAATCCTCCTATGCTTTATTTGTAGTTTATTTGGCATTTTAAGGAGCACAGGCTCACAGTTCCTCATTGGAGGCAACAGCGACCTTACCTCGTGGCTCAAATGGTATGATTTTCATTTCTTTCCAAATCTATGTTGATTGATTACAGGGTCTGATTTTTCTGGCATCTATGTAGTTTTTGTATGATTTATTAACAAAGTAATTCATGTTGAAACTCTTGATTTCCAGTTATTACTGCTTTTTACACTTCTGTTCACTTTCTGAAATCATGGATGTAGGTATAAACGTTTGGTTTTGAGATATATATTTGCACTTATTTGGCCATAGGATATGCTTCTGTCTCCATACTATGTCTGGCCTTGACGTGTCATCATGATGACAATATTTTGTAGGTTGACTTGGTAGCTGATGAGAACACTTCTGGAAAATGCACCCTGATTCTCACTGGTTATCTGCGTGCTCACACTTTGTCAGTAAACCAACTGGTAATATATCGCAATTTGTTACTCTTTGGTGGCTCATTGATGTTCAGTGATTGAATCCTTTTGGATCAGGTTCATGTTTCAGGTGCTGGGGATTTTCAGTTATCCAAGCTTGAACTTCTCAAGGATCCATGTCCTCTTAATATTAGGAAGGGAGATGACGTAATGGATTCTGATGAAATTAACAATATACAGGTGTTTTTTCCCCCCCTTTCTCAAATAAAAACAAAAAATTAGTAAAAAAAAAAAAAATGTTTCTTATCCCCTCATCCGTACTCCCACAGTAAGTACGAAATAGAAAATGATGGTTAGGGGAGTCCAAGTCATCTTTTTGGCCATCTTCTATTTATTTAGCTGGATCTGTTTTCCATGTACAGTTTCTCTTAAATATTAAGAAATTTGGGTCTTACTGTCATTCATGCAAAGGAACGATTTAATCTAGGCTAATTTCGCTATGTATCCAACTGACTTATTACTAGGGTGGACCCACCTTGTTACTCTTGTTTAATGTAATACGTTTTGTTTCACTTTATATATTTTGTGTCTCTAGTCTGGATTTCTCGATTTTAAGAGAGGCTTTGAATTACTGTGGATTGCTGATAACATAACCACACAGTAAAGGGATTATTTGCTGTCCTCTAGATTTCGTACGTTGACCTTCGGAGAAAAATTGAATATCTTGTAGTTGGATTACATGAAATGAAGCTCAACTTATGACTGCCATTGCTCTTGAACTGATGGAAAGGTAATTTGAGCAAGTTTCTTGTAAGTGCATGTGATTGTTTTCTATAATTCCAGCTATCATTGTGGTACTTCACTGCACTTTACGTAAACTTTGAATATTTTTTGAGAAGACATAAACTTTCAATCTTCTTAGCTTTTCTTTTAGCTTTTTCGGTGGGATTTTTTTTTTATTTTAATTGAATTTTGTGTGGATTTGATTTAATGTGAATCTTCTTTTTATGATCTAGTCTCTATCTCATAAGGAAGCAGAATAGTTATTCTGCCATTTGTTCCGACAGTTGAACTGATGATGCTTTATCAGTCTCCAAATTCTTGTATTCATCCTATTGTCTTTACAAAATATTTCAGGTCATCAGAAGCCTGAGCCCTGATCAAATGAAACAAGAGCCTTTACTTGTTGAAAACATCCCTGATCCATTGGCAGGAGAACAGGTACCTTTCATTGACTAAATTTAAATATCAAGGACTAGGGAAACCCTTGCCTGCTTGAACTTCATGATTCTTGTGGATTTTTTAGCAATCAATTGATATTCTTGCTTGTGGATTATGAAAATCTTTGGATATGCTTCTTCATCTTCTTTTAGAAAATGTAGAATGACCCTTCAACTTTTGATGCAATTAAGTTATCCCATGATGAATTTAATGCGATTTTAATTGGGGTGTGGTATTTGTGGTGTTTTGCATTTGATACTTATGTAACTAGAATTCTGTTTTCTTGGAATAGTTTTTTAGAAGATTGCCCTGTTTATTTTGTTGGTTGATTTCTGACTCAAGATCTTAATTGTGACATTTTTGTAAATCAGACTTGGCCCACGGAAGCAGAAATGGCTGAAGCAGACAGAAACTACAAGGAGAAAAAGCTAAAAAAGAAGGCTCTTCCTCCAGGCACATCTGAATATCAGGTTTGCTCTTGAAAAATTCCCACTTTTCCATCCGTCCTTTCTTCTTTAGGAAATGAATTGATTGGATCTCATATGTTTGGACTATTATTGTGCAGGCTGCTTGGATTGTGGACAATTCAGACGTTGACTACTCGGATAGTGATGAAAATGAAGATGATGGCATGGTGCTTGATGAGAGAGGGAGTGAGTTTCCTGGTCAAGAGAGCAAAGATGACTTTGAGCCTGATGATGTTGCTTCTCTTCCAAGGGAGTATGATGATGAAACTGAGACGGATTCCATGATGATGGTGAGCACACAATTCATTTCCAGTGTAATCAACTGAGTACTCCAAGCATTGCACTTACCGAAGACTAGATTTTGGTAAACTAGTAATTGTACATGATAATTGGATAATGCAGCATTATTGTAATTGGAAAATTTCACACTTTTTATGGAAAGAAAAAAGTTAGCTGAGCCCTTTAAAGCATACCAATGATGTTCCTCCTAGAGTTGGCTTTTTTTTTTTTTTTTTTAAATTAAAAATGAAAAGGGTTGGGTCCTTTGGTTTACTAGGATCATGGAAAATGTGTGACTTTATTTAGTTGTTCACTATTAATTACTCCCTCGGGTCACAAATAAGTGACCTCTTGGTTTGTCAAAAAATAACTGTCCACTTTCTAAATGTAGATTGTATTTTTTTTTTTTCCAATTTACCACTACAATAATTTTCCATCAATTAATTAGCATTACAACTACATATAGTAAATTTATTTTAACCAACAACACATTCTCTTATATAAGTAGTCAGAAGTCTAATTAATTCTTCTCAATGAACAAGAAGAATTACAAGAAGGGTACGTAATGAGATGAGAGAGGTAATAAAATTACAAGAAGGATAGAATAGACATTTTAATTCTTTTTATTATGAAATTCCACGATTCCTTAATATGCATGGTTTTGGCAATTAGACCACTCATTTGTGACTGGAGGGAGTAGTATTTAACTCTAATGATGAATAGCACCGTGCTGTTTTCAGTGGATAAATTACCTTTTGGCTGATAAAGTCCGGATGCTAGTTTGTAATTTTTTTTTTTTAAAGGTTGTTGCTGAAAAGCGCATGTTAATTTCATTTTGAATCCTGCGTTTCTTACTTTAGCAATTGAGTTGATGGAAAATCATTTTATAATCAAGTCTTTCAAAATATTTGATTTTTCCTTTTCTGAAGTTCTATAATAGCACAACTTTCATTAAAAAACCTATTTGTAAAAGAGTGTGATGTACTATTTGCCTTGCAGGAAGGTGAAAACCTGTCTAAAGAGCAAATAGAGGAGGAGATTCGAAAAATTAAAGCAGCACATGCTGAAGATGAAGGTTCTCTTTTCAGTTTTATGTCAATGATTGATTTTAGTTTTCATCAAGTCTTCATCTTGTTTGGCACAGTGGGGATGATTGCGACCTGCAGTGTCCGTTTGTCTTTTTAGCGCCATGTGTATGAGAGATTTTAACAGAGGAGGGATTTTGGTAGGAAGGGTTTAAAGTTAAGCGAAGAAGGGAGGAACAAGAACAGATGCTTCTCCTGGTGGTGAGAGGTGGTCAGTGGCAGCGAAAAGAGAGACCAGTGAGGAACAGTTTCAATTTGAAGAGTGAGGGAGATGGGAGAAAAGACAGGAAGAGAGAGTGGCATTGGTGGTTTGAGATGTGTGACAGCGATGGCTACAATGGATGGGGAGGGGCAAGAGGAGGTGGCAGTTTTGGGTTGGTGAGAGGGGCTGCAGAATAGATGGTGCACACTGGGTGTGGGTGGTTGGAAATTTGTGTTGAGAAAAGGGACCTATTCTCCATTTTTTGGTGATTTTTAATTTAAACTTTAAAGAACATGCATTTTAGGTCTCAAGCCACCCAAATGAGTTTTGGGCAAAAATAGAATTTAAACTCATGATTTCAGAGTTTAAACTCCAATCCAAACAGAGCCTAATTTAAAAGATGAATCATCTCTGGTTGAGATTTCTACTTAGCATTTGTTGTTTGCTTTTTCCTTGGCTTTTAAGACTTCATATTTTATCTAACTTGTCTTTTATTACACTAGAATTTCCGGATGAAGTGGATACACCATTAGATGTTCCTGCTAGGAAGCGATTTGCTAAGTATAGAGGCCTGATATCTTTCAGAACCTCTTCATGGGATCCAAAAGTATGTTCTGGTGTTCAAGAAGATTTTTGGAAAAATAAAATAAAAATTTATGGTACTAAGTATCTTGTTATGATTTCAGGAATCTCTTCCTCCAGACTATGCTAGGATTTTTGCATTTGATAATTTCACAAGAACTCAAAAACATGTCCTTGCAAAAGCTTTAGATATGGACCAGGGGAATGTGGATGACTGTATACCAGCTGGTTCATTTGCAAGGCTCCATATCAAGGAGGTGCCTGATGTTATTGCATCCAAATTATGTAATCTCTCCAAGACAATGCCTGTTATCTCATGTGGTCTTTTGCAACATGAATCCAAAATCTCTCTCCTTCACTTCAGGTACTCTTTTCATTGCCTATGATTCCCTTTTGAACTTGGGAATTGACTGTTCTCTTGTAATTAACCTTTCTGTTGGTCTGCTTTGTAGCATTAGGAAGCACGACGCATACACCGCTCCTCTTAAGACTAAAGAAGAACTAACATTTCATGTTGGTTTTCGCCAATTTGTAGCAAGGTGCTCTTCTGGTGATGGTTGTTTTGGGGTGCTGGGGCAATGGTTCATAAAGCATTTAGTCTCTGTAGTTGCTGCATGCGCCATTAATTTTCTTTGTTTGATTGCAGGCCGTTGTACTCATCAGATAATATGAATTCTGATAAGCACAAAATGGAAAGATTTCTTCATGCTGGCCAGTTTTCAATAGCTTCTGTTTACGCTCCAATTTCTTTTCCTCCTCTTCCACTCATTGCTCTCAAGAATGTGGGAGATGTGGCTTCTCCAGCTGTTGTTGCTGTAGGCTCATTGAGAAGTATTGATCCAGATAGGATTATTCTGAAGAAGATCATTTTAACAGGGTAAGATCATGTTTGCTAAAAACGATATTTTTTCCTGTTGCTTTTTTTTTTTTTTTGGGGTGGGTGGGGTTATTCATGTGTTTTTTGGCTATGGTTTGTGAGTTTGTTCGTTATAATTGTTGTCTCACTGGAGTCCTTGAATGTGCTTTTGTCCTTTACTCATTTTGTTCTATAATGCTTGATGTTTATTCTGGTTTTACCCAACCGATCTGCTGTATTTGGCTGTGGTCACATTGAAGTCCTCTAGGTATCTGCATATTTAGTACAGTGAACTCTTTAGAAGATATGTGGAGGTTCACAGATTGGCAAAGCATCCATATAATTGCATTTATATTGTTTAGTATATATTTCTCTGCTGTTGGCTTTAATAACATTGAAGTGGTTGATACAGTTATCTGATTTAGCGGTGAAATTCACTGATGTTCTGATACGGTTTTGATTGATTAGTTGATGAATTGGAACTTCGAATATGTGCTAACTGTAAATGATGGCTTTTATGTGTTAATCGGAGTTCCATATGCATTACTCTCTGAAGTGCCTAGTTCCGTGACAAACCTTGTATGTTCAAAGTGACTGAATTAGTGGTCTCTTTGATGGGTTGTGCTGTTATAATTTTCATCCATCCTTCTAGTGCAAATTTTGGAAGTATTTTCTTTGAACAGAGTTTATGTCGAATCTATCTGATACCCCAGCCAAACTGCAGTTTCGTGGCTGAAACTTCTTTTTCTTTAGCTTGAGGAGAGATTCTTTCGAAAGGGGTTCAACGGGCCATTGGAAGTTCGCTTTTTGCTGTCGGTCCAGGCGCAGTCAGTGTAGCAATAGTTCCCCTTTCCTTGTAGTCAGCCTCAGTCTATCGAGCCAGCCCAGTATAGTAAATCTATCTTGGGCTAAACAGCCTATCTAATCTCCCAGCGATCTAGAGTGCCAGTTAAAGGTGGGGCCTAAAAGCCTTCCACCTTTGATTCTCCTGTTGCAGCAGCCGTAACTCTTGATTTTTGTCCAGCTTTCAACTACCTTCAACTGGACGAAATCTGATGATTGACCCGCACTTCTTTTTCCAGTGTCTCTTGGAAATGAAACTAGAAGAAATATAATTTGAAATATAAGAAGTTTCAACTTTGTACTAACAAATTTAAAGTTTCAATAATGCAGTTATCCTCAAAGAGTGTCAAAACTGAAAGCAACTGTACGATATATGTTCCACAGTCCAGAGGATGTTAAATGGTTCAAGGTATATAACGCTATAGCTTAATTTCCTTTTCTGGGTTTTTATTGTGCTGACAGTGTTACTTTTTGCAGCCTGTTGAACTTTGGACAAAATGTGGTAGACGTGGTCGTGTTAAGGAGCCAATTGGTACCCATGGTAAGCTAATGGACAAAATTAGTCTTCCTTCATAGCAAAGATACATTGTGGACACACTTAGACATCTAAAAAAATGTTAGCAAGTGTTAGAGAGAGAATATTTCTTAAAATTGGCTGTCACCTCTCTTCCCATAGCATGATCTGTTTCTGTTAATTAGCAATAAAATTCCAGAAAATAAACCAATAATATAATTCCCTAGATTGAGTAGTTATATACGTGCATTTGTATTTTGCTTGGGCATTTCTTTTGTGGTACTACTATCATGATTGCATCTATTTAGACTTTTAAGGACAAATTTATGATCATGCGACAAATTTTATGAAGGCAATGGTGGTATGCTTTTTAAGTGCATTTTTTTTCATGCGAGTATTTGCCTTTTCTAGCTGTGTGTGGTCATGTCTTAGGAAGCCATCTTTATGCAGTCCTCATCTAACAATAATTTTCAACTTGGGATCCCTATTGCCATGAGCTACTAGGGGTTAACTGGTATTACTTTGTTTATGCATGTTTGTAACCCAATATCGATCATATTTGTAACCCAACCCTGACACATAGATTTTGTTATAATCTACCAGATTCCTTCTATGTTGAAGTTGTCTTGTGGTTGGTCATTTTCAGTGACTTTCAACATGCTCTCTCAACTGTATCTTTTTGTTAATTTGATCAATCAGAATGAGTGGCAGTTAAAGCTGTGAGATATTGATAATTAGAGTTGGTATAGTTGAAACCTGCATAGTTATGCAGTTCTCTGTTATTTGGATGCAGGGGCAATGAAGTGTGTGTTTAATGGGGTCATTCAGCAACATGACACAGTATGCATGAGCTTATATAAACGAACATATCCCAAGTGGCCAGAGCACTGGTTTCCTCTTGGTGCTTAAATGATTATAGAAGTTAGCACTGTGACATTTGATTTCTCGCAAGCTCAAGGGAGGATGGAATGGGTATTTCAGGTGGATGGGAATGAAGCTTTGGTTCAGAATTGCTGTTTGTTTGTGTGCTCCGGCAAAGCTACCTGCAGTTGGAAGACACAATCTTGATAGGTTTCTCCATTTTTGGAGGAGCAACCAATTTTGCCTGTATATTTTGCTATTTTATTGCCAATGAAGAAGGGAAGGAAATTGTGATTATGACTGGAGATTGTTTAGCGGTTTAATATTTTTCTGACTTGCACCAAGATACATATTTATTACTGGTTTTGTAGATAATTTAATATTATTATTATTATTTTTAAATTTTACATCTGGAAATTGCATGCACCTTTTATGCCTGGAAATTATCAATGAATAGAAGCAACAGATAATTGGGTACAACGCTTAGCAACTGATTGGTGTGTTTGTTTATAAAGAAGAAAAACATATAAATACGACAATCGCATGTTTTTCCTAAGTAATACAAATAGCATTATTATCATTCGCTATCATTTTATTGTTATAATTAATTTTGGGTCATTTTTAATTCTTTATTCAAAGAAAATTGTTTTAAATTCTTTTTTCTAATATAATTTTTTAAAAAAATCAAAATGCAAAGTATTTTTCTTTGATAATTGAAAAGGGTTCAAACCCAATCCAAAACTCATATACTAAAAATTTGGGTTAAATTTGGATCAAGTTTGAACCCAATGTTTTGATTTTTTAATCAAACAAAGCTTAGGCTGGGTCACTCCCAACTCATAGGGCCCAATTAACAATTCTAGTGAAGATTTTATAAATGCAATTAGGGATGATAATTTTTTTTTATCTAAATTAGAATTTGTTATGAATTATTGGAATCTCCATTAATTAGTGGAGGCTCCACTAATTATGGATTTATGTGAATTATTAGAAGATTTTTATGGATGTCCACCATTTAGTGGAGACACCATTAATTGATATTAGTTGAATATGATGTATGCAATGATGTATTCCACTAATTAGAGCTCTATAAATAGAGCTATTCTCTAAGCTTGTAATACACCATCATTTTGTGAAAGAAAGATTAGTGAAAGAAAGATTAGAGAAAGAATTGTGAGAGAAAGAAAGAGAGAAGTTTGAAGAGAAATTCTTGTGCAAAGAATAGTTAGAGTTTTCTTAGTGTGTAGTGTGTAGATTTTATTCTAACACTACCCTAATTTTATAACAGAATTGAGTATGTTTCATCTTTTTTAGATTGAAAATTTCTCTATTTATGCAGAGATAGAGATAGAATCGAATCCTATCTCTCAAACTGCCCAGGGAGGGGGGGAACTAGAGACGGGGGTTGTATTGTTTTCAACCAATCATTACCATTTCCTTAGTTTTTTTTTTGTTTTTTTTATTTTTTTTATTTATACTATTTATCTTATATATATACACACACATACACAAATTTTGAAAAGTATATTTAAATATAACTATATTTATAAAAATTATTATTATTAGACTTTAAGAGTATATTCGCATAATTTAAAAATATAGTAAATTGTCAAACAATTAAAAGTTTTTTTAATATATATATATGTAATAACATCTAATTTGAGAGAAATGTAATATTTTTAAGATTAATTTGAATTTTTATGAACATATTTTATATTTTATTTTTAAAGTAGAACACAATAAATGTTTGATTGTGTAAAATCAAATAGTCTTTATATTTAATTTTTATTTTATAAGTTTTCTTGAATTTTTAATGAATTGTATTAAGAGATTTAATTTTTAAAAATTATACTCTATTTTTATAATTTATTATGTTTTATTACATTTGATATTGTATTTTGATATATTTTAGTGTTGTAATTTAGAATTTTTATTATTTTGTTGTGACTTTTTTATTCTCAAATTATAATTTTATTTTTTTTTGTATTTTTTAACTTATAGTATTACTTTTTAGATTTTATTGGGATTTTTATTTTCTTGGCCTGCTGGGTCCCATTTCTCTCAGGGATGGGTTGGGAGTAGAATGATTTTATTATTAGTGGGCTAAGACTAAAGATACCTATTTTTTCCCACAGTTGAATGAATTAAGAGCCTGACTTGATATTAAAAGGTGATATAAAATAAAAAATTTTAATTCACAACCCATCTCTACTTCATTATGACATGCAATTGGCTCCAACATGCAGTAGTAGTTCATTCGTTTCACTAAAATTGACTGTGATTGACCTGACACGAGATATAATGTAAAAATAAAAGTTAGAATATAATAATAATAGTGTATAATATAGTATAACAAAAGTAAAAAATATATGTATTTTATAATACTTTATGTCAAATATAAATATATAAAAATAATATATATGAGGTATATTGATTATTTTATAATAAATTATATAATAACTTTTTTTTAAAAAATATGTCAAATTTTTAAAATAATTTAAAATAGCAAGTATGTCAATTTTATCGAGTTAGGAGTAATATTTCTACTCCCCCCCCAATGCACCCAGCCCGGGTGCTCCATCAAGCATGGGCCCATTCGTGGCTAGTTTTTCCCAAACGGGTGATTACTAGTTGGACTTACGTTGCTTATTCAAGCACAAGAGAACCAGTATTTTATGGGCCCTTGTAGAAGCCCTAAAGGGTGAGTTATACGGCCCAATCCAATCCAATCCACAAGACAAACTTCTACCCGGATTCTCTATTACAGCGTCAATCCACAGCCTAAAGCCGGTCGTCTGAATCATCGCCGGAGCCGGGGATTCGCAGACCAGTTTCTGGAAACAAGCCAATATTCTCATCAAATGGCAATCAAAGGCGGCGGCCAGTGAACGGTTTTTATACTCTGCCGGAACTTTCATTAACGCCGCCTAAATATGCACAAATTCCTGTAAGTTCAGTTCGCCGTTGAAGTATATGCAGTAAGTTAGGAAATAATAACAGAAGTTAACTTCACCGTATTGTATTTCCTCGTTGGGCAGATGGAAGGGAGCTTTGGAATCGACAGCTAATTCGTTTTGGAAGTTGAAACCCTCTCAACATGCATGTTATCTTTCATTCTGCTCATTTTTTTCAACCTTTCTTTTCGAAATAGGCTAATGGAATTGGAGTTTTGTAGAACCAATTGAAGCGTGGTAATTTGTTATTCTAAAATCATAACTTGTTTAAACTCCGTTGTGTAGGGGCGGATGATTGTGGTCGGTCCAGTAGAAGCATTCCGAAATTTCACTACTTCCAATGGTACCAATCAACTTGTATGTTTGAAATTTAACATAGAAATTATTGGTGTTATTTGGGAATGTATACATAGGATGGGAAGTTGTAATCTTTAGAAGTAGAATCTGACTGACTGAGTTTGGATGTTATGGTTTTTAGTTGCTGCTCGGTCTTGCATTGAAAATAGAAGGATATATATTGCAATGAATTTGGAAATATTGTTGCTTTAGCTTATCAGAGTGGTCCAATTACAGAGTCACTCCAGGTGCAGATTGTGGATGCACTTCGCGTGGGAGAGAGGAGTAAAGCTTCGCTTATGCTGACAGAGATGGGCCGTAGTAACGAAGCATTGAAGGCTAATGATTTTGTTCTCATCCTTAAAGACTGTGCGAGATTGCCTGATCCACTGGTGTGCTTGAGAGTGAATTTCCTTTTTCTGCTTTACTATTTTGATGTTTCTTTGATGTAAGAAAATTGACAAGCCAAATTTAGAGTATAATCTCACGAAACTGATGGAGTTTGCATGCCCACATCACCAAAGATGTTGAACTAAAAGAATTTCAAATTTTGATGTCCAATTGTTGGCACTACAAATAACTTTGCCAAGTTAACCATAAAAGCTCAAACCAGACAGAATAAATGCTTATTATCTGGAAATTTAACATAAATTATTCTCATTATCTCCCTACAATTACATCCTTTAGTTAAACTACAACCGAGTATCTTAAAGAGAATGTTTCTTTTTCCCTGCAGTTTGCCCTGGAGACCTGGAAATTGATGGAGGAAAAGGAGATAGACGTGCATGGCAAATGCTACTTTTATACTTTTCGAGCACTCTGTAAGGGTGGCTATATAAAGGAGGTAAAAGTATTAGTTCATAATACTTTCTATTTAGTTATATTTGCTTCTAAGGGCTAGTTAGTACATCAGTGTATCTGCCATATTGCAATTAAACTTATAGATGCTGTTCTTCTTGGTCTGTCTAATGTAAGCAGTAAAGGACTACCCTATGTGTTGGATTTGGACAAGACACTGTCTGTGTCAAATATTACTTTGCCACTTAATCCTTTGAAATTCTGTACTATGTGGCAATTCCACCTCCCCCACCCCCAAAACCCCCAACTTTGGACTTATAGTTTTTGGTCCATTGCTGTTCTTCAGTTATGTGCTTAATCCAAATGGGACCAAAACTTGAACTTAAAGAGGGTCACATGCTTAGTCTGTCATTAAAAAAAGAACAAAACTTTCCTAATGCAGACTGATTGTGGCCCTCTTCCTGCATTGCATGTGCTATAACTTAGCTGCTATTTCATGTTATTTTAGTGGCTTAGCATGTGACCTAATTTTTGGACCTAAATTTGGCCGAATTCTTAACTAATAGAGTAAGCTACCGGATGGCACTTGCTAATCTGCTGAAGCATAACTATGGTGCCCCGGAAACAGTGAGGATAGTTTTGGGGATTGATAACAACTAAATTTGCTACGCTTGGTAAATAGTGCAAACAAGAACCTGTGATTGAATGTAGATCAATTGGCTTACTGGTGCCTTTTTTATCTTTGAACCCTAGTTTGTCATGGCCACTTATAAGATTGATTGTCATAATTGTTGAGAGTCTGCTAATAATCTTTTCTATAAATTTTCATTCAGGCCTTCAGCTTGATGAGCTTGCTACAAGATAATCCTGATATCTATCCTCTTTTGCCAGTGTACAACAGCTTCTTGAGCGCTTGTGTTCAAACTTCTAGTGTAACTTATGCTAATGACTGCTTAAATTTGATGGAGCAACAGATGGTGGGCAAGAATGAAATAACATATGCTGAGCTTCTCAAGGTGTGTAGACAACACCTATGTGCCAAAATCTTATTTATGTTTATGTCCTGATTACTTCCTCAGTCTCTTTCCATGTCTGAATTCATAGTGGCAAGTTCATTTGGCTCTCAGGAAGAAGTTCCACTTTGTTATGAATTGTGTTTCTGCCAGTATGGGGAGATATTTTGTGAAAACTTATGGTGATTCTCCAATTTATACTTTTTTGGAACAGCATTGTTTTATGTAACAGGAAATTTAACCATTTCTGTCTTTTGACTTAGTGAGATTGGTAAACATTTCTTCTGCTTTAGGGAATAATCTCTGATGTTTTGGTTATTATTTATTGTACTTTATTCAGGATTTGATCTCTGTTAAAGAGCATTTTTCTCATTTCATTAGTCATCAGGGACAAAAATAATTCCTCAAACTATGTTGCTGTGCCACTGCTCTTGTTGGTTACCCTTTTTCCTTTTTCCCTAATTAATTGGTACCACAAACACAAGCTGATCTTCTAGATGAAGTAATAGCTCAATATTTATCTGTGAGCATTATATGAGTGATAATGCTCTACATTCTAGCTAAAGTTTCTGGCAGGTTATATAAGTATCATCCTTCTGCTGAGAGACCCCTATGGGAAAGGGGAAGGAACTCTGGAAGAGCAATTTAACTTGCAAAAGATGTCAGACCTGAGTTGGATACTCGTGTCAACTTGCTATATCTAATGCAGAACCTTGTATGTCAAAGAGATAGAAGTTTGTAGGATTGTTTAATGGTATTTCTTTAGGCTGAAAGTCATTCCAAGAATATGGCCTTGAAGGACATTTTTATGTGCTAGAAAGGAAGAGGAGTAATAAAGGTACGTTATGGTCCTATGAAAAACAAGTATGTCTTCTCATCACTGGTGAAGGGAGGTCTTGGTTGTTCTTAAGCAATATGCTTTTGGTTTTGAGCACTTCCCTAGTTGAAGTCATGATGCAACTGGAGGAACTTTTGGTAGCCTGACCTTAACTTTTAGTTGAGAACTGTGGTTCCCATACCATGGCAGCTATAGCATGCCAAAAAATAATTTGATTGATTCATAGTTAGAAGGTAATCTTGGGAAATCTGTTCCATGCTGTCAAATATATACGGAGAGAAAGGAATGTAAGTATATTTGCCTTTTGACATAAAACATCTGCTGAAGGCTAGCAGAGATTTGCTCAACTGTGAGAAGGAAGGAGAGTTTTTTAATGCAGATTCTCCATACTTTTACAAATTGGGAAATTTGTATAGTATGGGGCTTGAATCATGGTAAATGATGCTAGAATTTAGCTGAAAAATACATTATTGGTAAAGTAACTGCACAAGATTTCATGCGTCCATGCCATGTATCTTCTGAGGGCATTCTACAAAGACACCCCCCCCCCCCCCAACACACAACAAAAACCACGACACCAAAGGAAAAAAAAATAAAGAAGGGAAAAAATTAATTTCTAGATTCTTCTGAGTTCAGAAATGTCATGAGACAAACATCTTTTTCTGCTTATTTTTTTATGTGCAGCTTGAAAATATATTTTCAGCTTTATCAAGTTACTATTTTCTAAATGCACTCTTTCAGCTTGCAGTTTTGCAGCAAAATCTGTTGGCTGTACATGAAATATGGAAGGAGTGTATCAAATACTATAGCCTTAGCATGATTTCTCTTCGGAAATTTGTCTGGTCCTTTGCAAGGTTGAGAGATCTGGAATCTGCTTATGTCACCTTACAGCACATGGTGGCTTTAGCTTGCCAAAGGAACTTCCAGATCACCAAAACTGCTGAAGGCAAGCTATGCAATTCAAGGTTGGACATCCCAATACCTTCTAATGGTCAGTCAAGTCTGGAAAGATGTAGCAAGGAATATCAGGATGGGACTGAAGTACACACCAGTAACATTCAAGGCAATCTGAATGTTCACATGGAGGGGACATTCAAGCCAGCAGAAGTTATCCATATGCCTGTTATGAAAGTACTAAGATGGTCTTTTAATGATGTGATACATGCTTGTGCAAACATGAGAAACTATGTCTTGGCAGAGCAGTTAATGTCACAGGTAATCAAAAGTTTGTCATTTTTTCAAGTTTGCTTTTCTAGAACATGTAATCTGCATGATATGATCAAAGTACTGAGCTTGTAAAATGTGAATACAACCCTTTTAGGATTGTGTATGAAGTTTTAGCGTGATCACTTAGTTTTTTAATTCAGAAGCTGATAATTTCATGTTCATTAACTTCAAGAGGTCTGCTTGTTTTAGATGCAAAATCTTCGTTTGGAACCATCATGTGGTACTTATGACGGCTTCTTAAGAGCAGTTCTAGCAGAAAGAGGTTTCCACAACGGCATGGAAGTGGTAAGATATGCAAATTTATTGAAATACGAGACATGGAGTGTATTCCAGAATAAAAATGGTGAGGATAAAAGAAAAGGGTTGCTGAAATTCTCTCGCATTCAGTGTTTTAAAACTTCCTACTTTCCGATCTGTACTTATCTGAAGCATGATATTTAGCAGTTATTCTGTGCCTCGTGAAACATAGTCACAGATACTTTCTTGAGACTTAATGCAATTACATTCTCTGGGCAGCTGAAAGTTATGGAACAGAAAAATATGAAGCCTTATGATTCAACTCTTGCGGCTATTTCTGTTAGTTGCAGCAACCATTTAGAACTGCATTTGGCTGAGGCTTTCCTGGATCGAATATCAACAAGTCAAAGTCCTTATCCTTATAATGCTCTTTTGGAAGCATGTGATAGTATGGTAAGTAAACCATTAAAATGATTATCCAGCTGCAAAGTTATTTCTTCAAATAATTCTCTGGCCAATTAGTTGTGTCATGGTTGCCATGTTAGCTTTCTTGTTTCAAATTCTTTCCTGTATACTACTAGACATCTTTTGTTTACATTTTTGCATATTTCAATCTTGATGACTCTGCTTGTTGCTATTGCTCTACTAGCTGACAAAAGCTTTTCATCAGCATTGCAATTTTGTAGAGAATTAACAAGTGGCACTCATTTAATTCACAAAAATTTCCTTAATTTTGATCTAATGTACTCCTCTGGAATCTTCTACTGTTCCGTATGTCCTTACTACTAACACTTCTGTGGATTCCTTGTGCAGGATCAGCCAGAGCGTGCAATTAGGGTGTTAGCTAAAATGAAACAATTAAAGATCCAGCCAGATATCAGGACGTACGAGTTACTGTTCTCATTATTTGGTAATGTGAATGCGCCTTATGAGGAAGGCAATATGTTGTCACAAGTGGATGCTGCTAAAAGGATAAATGCAATAGAAATGGATATGATGAGGAATGGTGTTCAGCATAGCCATGGATCACTTAAGAATTTGGTAACTCTTGACTGATGAATTTTTCTTCTTGAATGCATCCAGAATAATATTGAATCTTGATGCATGACATCATATTTATCTTTAAGTAGAATTTGGATTGGTGAACTACATTGGATGGACGTACAATTTCATTAATGGAATTTATACATCGTGTTTAATGTATTAAACATTATAAAAACTAGAGAGCATCTTACATCAAGAGAGGTTCCTATACAGATCTCAATTCCTTTCTTGTCTACCCTGATAGTAGCAAGGGTTGTAATTGTGCTTTCTTTAAAAAATAAATAAATAAATAAATAACCCAGTCTAGATCCTGAAATGGTAATAAACTCCAGGTCCTACTCATTGTTGTATGTTTCTTCCTTTAGTTACTGTTTCAACATGCAATTTGTCCAGGAAGAACATGAGCAGTAGAAAATGTTCCAAAAAAATAGACTAATTGAGCCTGCTTTATTTCAGCCACTCATCATCTGGAAACAAGGAGAAATTAGATTGCCTTGCCAGTTACTTGAAGTTTTGGTAATTTTAAATTTGAGCTCAACTTTATAAACTAACACCCTAAAATCTCTACAGTTGAAAGCACTTGGAAAGGAAGGGATGATTAAGGAGCTTATTCAATACTTGCGTGTAGCAGAAAACCCAGTGTCTAGTGCTTATTCTTTTCTCGGAACACCTATCTATAATGTAGTTTTGCATTCACTTGTTGATGCTGGAGAAGTAAGCACTTTAAACTGTTCGTTTTTGTATCTTGTTTTCTTAAACTGAATATTTATACTTGTGTCTTTCTTTACCAGACTCATATGGCAGCAGAAACATTCAAAACTATGAAAGCATGTCGAATACCTTCAGATGCTGCAACATACAATATCATGATCTACTGCTGCAGCATTACAAAATCTTTCAAATCTGCTTCTGCCTTGGTTTCATTAATGATTCGTGATGGTTTCTACCCTGGAACTGTAACTTACACCAGTCTCATTAAGGTACTTCTGAGTCTGTTGTCATTCATGCTTTGTGATTCCAGGGTGCAATGCGCAGAAAGGTTGCAGTGATGTGAAGTAGATCAGTTCTTGACATGCTTGACATCTTTAAGGCTTACTGAAGAAACCCCCTGGCTGGGAAGATCCATTGAACATTTTTTGGGGTGCTGATGGTGGATTCTCTGAAAAAGAGATGAGAAGATAGAATTTTTATCTCTTTTGTACTATTTGAAATAACTGCTACCTTTTGGTGCATGCTAATAGATTAGTGATTTACCTAGGGAATGAATAAGTAAAATGTGCACTCAGTTTGTCAGTAAAATTACAAACTAAGTTATCATGCTCGCTACTGCTGTTGACTAATCAATGTAACAAATCTTTTTTAATGTCTTTTTGTTTTTGTCAGACTCTGTTGGGACTCGACAACTTTGATGAGTCGCTAAGGCTGCTCAATCAGGGGAAATTGGATGGAGTTGAACCTGATCTACTGCTATACAACAGTATTCTTCAAGTGGCATGTGAGAAGGTATTGCTTTTGTGTTATACATCCCATGTATGGTAGCTATAGGTCTCAGTAGAGAATGGCAGAATATAATGTGCTCTGCCAACACATTCGGACACATACATTCAGCTACAGTTACACCAGTTTTGTTATTGTTTGGGGATATTGTTAAAACTTAAATAAAAGGTATCCTCATCTTCCATGTCCCTCTGAAGTCCTTGTATGCTTGGTTCCTTAACTAAGGTTGAACCCAAAATGTCTGGCCAATGTACACCTGGAGACTATTAGTGTACCCTGAGAATGGACCATGATTATATGGTGATTTAGGCTCCTCTACCTGACACTGATATAGTACAATTAGCAACCTTGATGTGATTTATGTAGCTCATTGTGACTTGGAAAAATTGCAGTCTCACTATTTGGGTAAATGTTACGATACAATAAATATTGAAGAGGGATTAAGGAGAAGCAGATTGTCCCTTAAGTTGCAGTTTTACTTGTTCTGATGTTCTATTTTGATACTAGGCTCAATTCGCTACTTGAATTGCACCATTTGAAATCTCAATTTGCTAGTATACGAATCTTAAGGATTGCAAGTTTGTTTGTTTGTTTGTTTTTTGGATTTTTTTTTTGTTGGGGAGGGGGGGGGGAGGCTGGGGTGTTCCAGATTGATGTAAGTGACGTGGTTTTAACCTTTTCTACAGGAAAGAATTGATCTGGTGGAACTTATTGTTGAGCAGATGCACCAAGATAAGATCCGGCCTGATCCATCAACCTGCAGTTATGTTTTCTCTGCATATGCAGAAGAAGGTTTTTACAGCAGTGCAATGGAAGCATTGCAGGTATTAAGTATGAGAATGATCTCAGAGGATGATGACATTCTTGAAGAGAAGAGAATAGAATATGAAAATCTAATTGTTGCCGAAGACATGGAAACTGAACTACATATTATGAAGCTTTTTAACGATTCCACAGATCTTGCTCTTGCCTTGCAGAATTTAAGGTGGTGTGCCATAGCTGGATTTCCGATATCATGGCTGCCAAATAAGAGTCAGTGGGCCAAGAGACTTTCAAATAACCATCCATCTCAAAGACTGCCTAGATGACAAAAGGTGGGCTAACTAACTTTAGTTGTTACAACGGTGTGGTAATGAGTTCTATAATCCGATTGCCGGTTAGTTACTGCGAGGAGAGAGGTGGATAATAATCAAGTAGCATCAGATATGCGCACACAGCCCAACCAATTGCATACCGCCCTCTGTGCTATTGCTTTCCCCTCTCATGTCCATTTTTGTACAATTTAGCAGAATTGAAGGATTCATTTACAGTTGGATGGCTAGCAGCTAGTAGATTATACAGATATTTGCATCTCAGGGAGACTAGGAATTATAAATTGTATACGTTTTCGTATGTACATTTACAGTAGTTTATTCTGAAATTGTAAACAATTCTTTTAAAGCCAACAGTTAAGTTTATCGTCCCTAGTGTTGCCAAAGAGCTTGCAGAATGGCTCCTATGCTGATCATGCTTAAAGTAATAAAGTTATTGAAAACAATCCTCAGAGCACAATCAGGGAAATAACAAAAATACCCTGAAAGGATATACCACTGCATCATCCAGTAATGGCATGGTATGGTGCTTTTTATGTGTTACAGTTAATTCTCAACACAAGTGACTAACTATACGAACTTAGGGGCGTTCCCAGCTTCCAGTGACATTGTTACAAGCAGAAAGGAGAAAAGACATGTTACTATTTCTGCCCTGGAAGTCTGTTCTATGTTTGAATGGCATTATTGTAACAGCATTTCTACAGGCTTTGCCCCATCCCACCTCTATCCGGCCGAATGTATGAAAAAAAAATGCAAATCGTTCATTGTGACAGCATATGGTGATTTACTTGCCAATCTTGCACCTGCACGAACTTCAGCCTGAATATGGTTATTCTGAGCACTAACAGAGGGAGCCTAAACATTCTCACCAGGAGGAAGCTCTGCAAGCTTTGGTGGAGCACCCAATACTCGTTCCATGTCATAGCGAACTTCGATATTTCTAATACCATAGCCAACCACCATAAGCCAATAGAGCAACTTAGCAAGCTCAGGGGCACTTGTCTCTGTTACACTAGTCTGTACACAGAAAACAACATTATTTTAAGAGCATTGGTTGTTTAGAAATTAAAATTTCAAATTTATAAAAATTTTATAATATAAAATTTTTATAACAGTGTTAGTAAGAAGAGCTTCCATTTTTCTTCCCTCAATAGCTTACATTTGTGCGGGATTATGGCTGGTGATCCAAAATACAAGGATGGGACGGTAACTAAAAACTACAGGATGGTATACTCCTTACGTGACAGTGTGGCTGAGACCAGTCATTGCACCATATGGTAATGGTGCAAATGCTGTCACAAAACAAATGGAAAGCTTCCAAATTCAAAGACCACCTGTTTCTCATACTTCAATTGAAGAGCATTTAACACCTAGCAACAAGAATCTAACTGGCTACAATCTTACAAATCTTGCACAATGCAAAGTGCAAGGAGTTCCAAAACAGATGAAGGAACCTGGCAATTCCCAGTATGCATATCTACTACCAAAAACAAATATATGCACAGACACAACTGGCAGAACAAAACAACCCATGTAACTTACATTACCTTGACTGACTATAATTTGACTCACAGAAGGAAGAAACAGAAAAGAAGGAACAAGGGAGAGCTGAAATACCTTCATTTGACTAGGATCTGCAACAGCCAAGAGGCGTTTTATGAAGGCATTCATTGCCACCACAACATCTTCTCCCGCACTACTTGTTAAGTCCTGAGAACATACATACAGAATCATAATTGTATTTGGTTTGCTAATAAATTAACCCAACAATACAAGCTTATTAAGGCAGGAAGAAGATATGAGAATCTGGCAGCAATCTATTTGGTTGATAGTTTCAGCGCAACAGGGCAGGTGAATTGGTGCTAGTGCCTGAAGAATTTATGATATAGCAATTAGCATAGAAAGTAACAAGAATGATACCATAAAATGTAATCACTGCTGAAGAAACCAAACAATTAAGATCAGCAACCAAAAGAACAAAAGGGTTTTGTTTGGGGTTGGGGGGGGAGGGAGGAGAGGAGGAAGAACAACAACAACAACAGCAACAAGAAAACAACCAAAGAAGTCCAAGTTTTCCCCACAACATCAAAAGTAGACACAAACCTTCAGATTTTGGGGCTCCAAAGACTTCAGATATTCCAAAAGTTCGTTCTGTTCGTTTGTAGATTTCCCGTCAATCTGACGGTTAAGTTCCTCTATTTCTGCTTCCAGCAACTCAATGTACTTCACTGCATCTATTTTTTCAGGACCAGACACATTGTTCCATCTGATAACTTCACCGGTAACTTTTTTCTGTGTACCAGGTGCAAAGTCTGGTTTATCCTGTTTACACTCAGAAGAGAAGATTCAAATGTCTGTTAGAAACATGAAGAGTGGCATAAATTGATGTCCTAGCAGCAATTATGGGAATCTAATTCATGCATGACACACACAATATGAACGAAAACGGATGCAAGATCAACACAAAGAAACAGATTGGTGACCACTACTTGCATATTTTATCATATTGTCTGATTGCAAAAGTTTATTTATACGAATAGGCAACATGAAAGACCACCTGCAAGTCATGCCAGGTATACCGTGGAAAATTTTACAACTCTTGACACACTTGCTGCCTTAAGCAGCTTTTACACAGACATTACTTAAAGTAGAGCAGATAAAGCTTCTTACTGAGGCTAGAGCAATATTTCATGGTCCAAGGACTCTACACATAAAACACTAGCTGATAAGGATGTCCTTGCATTAGCTAAGTTAAACAGCTTTCCAAGATACTTAAATATGAAAATTGAAGGTCCTTGGGAATGTAGTCCTCTCCGAGGAAACTAAACCGGTTTCACTTCGAAAAGAGAAGTTAGATAAATACCAGTCCACCACTGATTTTAAACTTCTTCCATATCAGTCTCGTACTGATTTTTTGAGCTTTTAAAAGAAATTGTATCCTTCCCTTGACAGCGTCAGAAACTCTGCTATTTGATGGTTTCTCCTCGTCTCTTCAAAATACCCTAATCAACCATCCCTCAATTTAACATAGTTTGGGGCTGATTTCTTTGGCCGATCACAAAACTTCGCCGTGAAATTGAAGCAACGTGAGGCATACCGACTGATTAAATTTTCCCCCAGAGTTCTTAGCAGTCAAGAAAGGCCACATTGATTATCTACTTTGCCAAATTACAAGGAGTGCATCAGAAACAGAATTACCTGGTAACTTTTGATTATTGAACACCCAAAGAATCAACATATAAACTAGGTCAGCAAACTTAATACTGGCCTTTTTCTACCCTTTTACCCCAAACCCTAGATCTTTCATCCTTCATGAATTAAGTGGGTTTATGCTTGTGTCCAAAATTTTCATCCACCTCTGCAAATAAAGGCTGCTGCTTGTGGTTGACCAAGATAGCTCTGAGGCAGCTATTCCACTTTAGCACCTGGGAACACAAATTAGCTGGAAACAATTTTGCAACTAGAAACCGATTAATTCATATTGTTGGCACCTTCAAAATTTAAAGTTGCCTCAGACATGGTTAGAATGCACCTCAGCCAAGACGACCAAGAATGCAGCAAAGCTAAAAGCTTGCTAGGATCTCAGTGGCAAGAACTTTATTATCAAACCCCTAGCTACATAACTAGATAACATACATCAACTTCTTACTCTCCTTGAATTTGTTTCTACCTGTAGTGTTTATGAACATATGGGACAAGATGCTCTGGAACTAGAAATGGAACTTGTTGATTTAAGCATCTTGAAAACATCTTTATTAACAAGTCGAAGAATTGCAATATTGATGCTGTACAGTCCAAATCAATATGCTGTTAAATGGAGTCAATATATGAAATCTGACAGTGTATAAAGTCAAGAGGGTAGCATGTGAACAGTACAAACAACAGTCATGTATCTTATTTGATCTCCTCCCTCCAAAAGATAACATCACCTATGATGTGGGTAACCTTGGATGATCATTTTCCTTGACGTTTTTGCCCCCCATTGGAAGGAATGATTCTATTGTTTGCCTTGGATGTTTTTTGTTTGTGTTGATACAAAACCTAGGGGTAGTACAATAGGGGTATTGTATTCAAAAAGAGCTTGCATTTTACTAGTACAAATTGAACTATGCATTTATTAGTGTACCTTATTCGACATGTTTTATAATTTTTTACTTGTTAAACATGTGAATATGCATAGTTAAACATGTACAGTTGAATTTGTAGTAATAAAATGCACATCTTATTTTGTACTAGTAAAATGTAAACTCTACTTGAGCAATGTGCTGAAACCAGGTTTTTCATCAATACAAACAAAAATGTTCAAGGCAAACAATAGAATCATTCCTTGAAATGATAAAGAAAAAGAGAAAAGGGGGGAGTCCAAGGCAAATGATCCTCAAATGGACAAAGTCAAGGAAAATGAGATGAAATAGCTAACCTTCCTTTCTTGAGCTTCAGGAAGAGCAACTTGCTCCAAGCTTTGTTGCAATTCCAAACGATATTGTGCATTCCTAAACATATATCCAGTCATCAGAACACTATACATAAGCTGTGCAAGATTCTCAGCAACCTGCAATCATTAGAGGCATTCCCAGATGAATAGTGTATGTCATCCAAGCAAACCAACAAGAATTCATCTATAGGTAAATCAGATGCAGAATCAACCAGATATACAAATCGGAAGATCGTAGTTCTAGATGCATACAGTGGTTACTGTTACTGCAAAAAATTGGGGAGGCAGTGTTCCTATCATGTTCGTCACTGTTTGGCGCATTGCTTCAACAACCTGAAATCACAAACCAAAGAAGGAATCTAAATATGTAACAACCCTGAGATATTCTAAAGCTACCCATCCAAGCACAAAATGCCATGAGCAATAATCAGGTAGAGCCGATTAGGCCAAGTGCATTCCCAAGTTATTCAACTGTAGCAAACAAAGAGCTTAAAAAAGCGGCAAACAAAGTCCATACAAAGCCACAACAACAAAGACCATGACATGAGAGACACTCTAACTAGTACCTGCTGGGGCGCCCTTTTAACGAACAACTCCATGAATTCTGGCTGCACATTTTGCACATATTCCAGCAGAATTTCCCTCCTGCTCTTTTGCTGTTGGTGACCAAAATATAAAAATACACAAAAAGTCTGATTACAATATCGAAAGTTCATAGCTTTACTACATTTCAGTTAAATAACATTCTATACTACTCAAATTCTCACTCTGATAAGAACATATATATACAGCACATATGTGCATTATGTTCTCACTGAATCTGAATCCACGAAAATGAAATGAAGAGAAGCAGTACCAAAGTGCCATTGGGAGGCTTGGAATCAGCACCATTGGGATTGTTCTTATCGTTAATGTCATTGCTATTTTTCGAAGAATCAAAGGATTGAGCGCTCAAACTGAAACTTCTCGATTTCTTTGGGAATCTCAATGAAGTACACAGCTTATACTGATTGCTGCGCCATGATACCAAAACCAACGACGAAGAAGACGAAGAAGAACACGACGCCGAAGCCGAAGAAGCCTGCGACAGCAACGAGGGTCTGAAGGCCAACGACGACATTGCAAATTCCTTGCTAGTAATACTACTCAGAAATTGGTTCCCTGTCAAAACCCTACTGCTATTTTCTCCATTAACGATAACGCCGAGAGACCAGCGGCTTCCAGTTTGAGCTGAGACGGTTCCAACAGAGTTGAGTATTTGGGCTTGGTCTTGGGCTTGGGCTTGATCTCGAATCACTTGGATTGTGTCCGAAGAAAGTGACGTGGCCCACGCACGAAAAAATAATTGTCCTTTTTCTTTCTGTCTGTGAAAGGCCTACATCTTGATTTGGCTTTGGCCCACCTAATCAAAGTTATAGACTGATCGTACATGGTCTACCTTCTAAATACACCCAAAATTTTTATTTTAAAATATATTTCGTGTTAAAATTTTAAATATAAATTTTATTATTTTTTTCTACTTATAAATTTATTTTATTTATTATAATACTTCATATAACCACTATATTAATTAGTTTTCTAATTTTTTTCAAGAAGGGATAGTATAATTTTGTCTTATAATTAAAGTTTTTAATTGTTTTATTAATCTTTATACAAAAACATTAAAGAATAATTATTTCGAAACAAAGAGTATTCAATTATTTAAGTAAGCTATCAGCACAATGGTTGAGAAAAATCATGCTTAATTTTGTATTCTCCTTTTAAATGCCAAACTAAAGTGGGAAAAAAAAAGAAAAATAAACTAATACCTAATGTTTTTAGAACCGGACCAGTTATCGAACTGAAAAAGTTATTGGTTCACGATTTAATGTTCCAACCGTAATTAAGTCGTAATTAAATCGTAATTGAACCGATAATTTTATAATTTAAAAATTAAAAATTAAAAAAAATAATTATTTTTTTAAAAAAATTGATTAATAATATAGTGTAATTTAAGTTTATAAAAATATAAATATTTAAATTCATGATTAAAAATAGTCATTTTTAGTTTATAACTAATAATCTAACACATTAAAGTAGTTTATTGGATTATATAATTTAATTTGTCCTCTAAAAATTATAAAATTTGTCCAAAATTTTTTTTTTTAAGGTACCGGTTTAATATTGAACCGATCAGTCCGATCCGATCCAAAAATCATTGCTAAAACCCTAGACAAAAGGCCATGAAAAGTGTCTAATATTTGTAGCTCCATGAAGAAGCTACATGTTTAATAATGGCTAGATCTAGATGCCTTGATTTGCTTGTTGCTTGATGTTTACAAAATCCTCTAAGGTAAGACATAAGGAATCAACTTAATTAGAAGGTATGAAGTATGGACCTTTTTCTTTATACTTACCTGCTTTTGTTGCTTTTACACTGTAATTTTAACACAAGGACGGAATTAAAATTTTAAGGTTAAATGATAAGTTATATTAAAAGGATAATATTATATTATTTTTTATATTTTTTATAAGGTAGAATATAAAATTTTATAAGACTTTTTTTAATTTTTATAATTTTAAAAATAAATTTAAAGGTTTTTAAGAGGTCGTTGGCTCCCTAAATTTGTCCTTAGTTTGATGTGTTGTTTTTATTTTTATATATAATCAATTACTAATTACGAGTCTAAAAATTAAATATTACATTTTTAAATTGTTAATTTGATAGAAATTTTACATACAATAAATACGTAACGAATATTATCTCTATTGTAATATCTTCTTTGATGTGCACCTTTATTTCTAAATTTATCCTAAATGGATGAATTTACTTTTACAGCATGATATCATTTTTGTCTATAATTAATATAGAGCATAAATGATGCTTTTTTTTTTCAAATGTAAATGCTTCATTTAATGTGATATATCAAGTGATGCATGCACTCTAGTTGTATCACACTAATTTTTTTCCCACAAAAGTAGTATATGATTAGTACCATATCAGGACTGGCTTCAACTGAAAAGGCTTTAAGTCACTCTTGCTCAAAAGAGACATTTTTGCATGGATCAACTTCACATAAATTAAATATATTAAAAATTATTTCGTACCATTTGTATTGTATAAAATATAATATGTTAATGCATCTGATCTACATGAATCAAATTTATATAATTTTCGCACTTAAAGGGTATAGCCTTTAGAAAAGGGTAGACATAGTTTTCATACACCATGGGCAAAAACTAGATGGTATTGATTATAGGGGCTTCGGCTCCATCCAATTAGTCGAGCACCAATACGTTAATTGTAAGGTCGTGTGTTCGACTCTCCAATGAAGAGATTATTGGCCTTCGGTGAGCAATTCAACCAAGATTTATTTAGGTTAGTTTACTTCTACAGATTCTTTGCCGATTAGGGCTCTATGATGAGTTTCACTAAATGCACATCTTTAGTAGCGACTACAAACTTCCTCGATTCCAAAGATGGAATTGACTATCTTTATCTTTAAAGGAGTGTATTAATTAATTAAATTACTACAAAAAAATTATCAATAGTAAAGAAGTGCAAGAGATGATACATTTTGAAAAAATATATGATAATTGACTATTATTCTGATTTTTTTAAAAATAAATTGTTTACAATAGTTAAAAATAATGAGAAATAGTAGAAGATGAGGCTCTTCATCATTCTCATTATCTCTTGTTTGTAGGGGTGAAAATTTATGCATTTAAACTGGAGGCCACATCTTACTACTCTAGAATTCTTCAGTTTAAATAGGAATAGAGCAGGGGTAGGTTTCATCATTCTGGTTCTTCGGTTCACTAGCTAAGAGTGAGTATTGAACCATTCTTATGAGATTTTTTTTTTTATCTATTTTTATTAATATAATTAAAGATACAAATATTCTCTCCGTTTCAAAATACTTATTTCATGAATAAATATTTTGAAACAGAAGGAATATATAAGAACAGAATTAGAAACTTAGAATTAGAGACAAGATATACTAAAAAGATAATATTATAAATTTTTTAAAAAATTAAAAATCGACATATAAAATTTTAAACGAATTTTAAAAAAATAATTTATATGAACATTACAAAAATAATAATAAAAAAAGAATGAGTCCATAAATAAAATAATAATTAAAAAAGAAAGTAGTGCCATATGTACTTGCATACCATTTATAGTAATATTTGCAGATGGGATAATAGCATATAATGGGATACTTCTTTACTCGGGGCCAGGACAATCCAATCCTTCATGTGAAGAAATGGAAAAACACAGAGAGGATAAATCATCACATGCTTTGCACGTGAAAGATTGGAATGGAAATGGTAGATTCTTCTTTGTAGGTTGGGACTTG
The DNA here is from genome assembly GCA_026120185.1 of Voacanga thouarsii. Classification (NCBI taxonomy): domain Eukaryota; kingdom Viridiplantae; phylum Streptophyta; class Magnoliopsida; order Gentianales; family Apocynaceae; genus Voacanga; species Voacanga thouarsii. The sequence continues at coordinate 125,606 of JANUWF010001672.1, read as the reverse complement.
TTGGCCAAATGGGAAAGGATCTGATTTTTTCAGCCCCTGGAGTCTGGTTTCTCAACCCAAAACCCAAAGAATCTCTGAATTTCAGACTTCAGATTCTGGCAACTAGGCTCCGCAATTCTTGAAGGGAAAGTCCCAATTTTTATTATAATTTAGCTGCAAGTTGAAATTAATAATTCTACTTTGATCTGAGGAAAGCAATCCATAACATGGAATCCTTGTCGTTTTCGCAGAAGCTCCAAAGCTAAAACTACAAATGCTGCCTTAAGTCTGAGCAATCGTTTTCTACTTTATTCTTTGCTGTAATTTTTGTTATAATTACTATGGTGAATGAAGAAGCATACATATAGAGAGAAGGGAGAGAAAGGGAAGGTGTATTTGGGGAAGGCAGGCGGCTTAGCTCCGCCTACGCCACTGTTACAGCATGGGTTTTCATCGGCGGCGCCACCAGTATCAACAGCGCTCCCGGGTTTTACTCCCGGCCATCTCTGCCATCTCCGGTGCTCTTCTGCTTTTATTCATTTTTCTGTCGCTACTTGCCCCTTCGCCCATTGATGACGATGGTCACTTCCGCCACCCTCGCCAGGATTCATTGGTACTTTCTTTCACTACTTCTCTGTATGGGAATGCAATGTGTATAACGCATGTGTGTGTGTGTATTTATTGTTTAGCATATTCTGTACTTGTACTGCTTTCGGCTACTGTTGTAGTATTGAGTCTTCTTGTGTTTCAGATTAACAATGGCGTTAGCGATGGGATTGGAGTTTCAAAATTTCTTGTGCCGGTTAGGGTTCTTCCTGGTCTAAAACTTTGAATCTGCCATATTTTTTAATCAATTTTTTTTTGGAATTCATTTCCTTAATTATGGATTTGATTTGAATGTCTATTCTAAATATGATGCATTGTCTATTTGGGACCCAGACTAGTGGAGGAGTATCTGATCGTGATATTTGGACTTCAAGAAATTCAAAATTTTACTATGGATGCAGTAATCCCAGCAGTAAATTTGCAAGTGCGTATCCTTAAATTGCAACTCCATTACACTTTTTACTCTTTGATGAATGGTAGCAATACTCATTTAGCTGCTGTTTTTGTTCTTGGTTTTGACAATTTAGACCTAGGAAAAAAGAATGGATTTTTTCTTTCTTCCTCTTTTAGATTTGAAATCTTAAATGTTTTGTTTAATTTTGGTTATAGATATTCCATTTAGTTTCATATGGTAATTTTTTTGATCATATGGAGCGGCCATTGCTGCAGAAGCAGAAGCCATCACACGGCCCAATAAATACCTGCTGATTGCAACCAGTGGCGGTCTTAATCAACAGAGAACTGGGGTAATCTTTTATTAAGTTGTTCATTTTGAGCTCTGTATGAGCTTGAAGCATCCACCAGTTATAGTTACTATTTGAAGGGAAATTTCCCTTTTAAGTATTTTTCTTTAAGACTAGTTATTTGCGGAATTCATTAATTTGCTTTAACGAATTCAGCTTGTCATCAATGAACTTGATAATTATTAATCCAATCGGTATTCAACTCATTAAGTATGTCTTTATTGTTCTTATCCTACATTGGGTGTGTCTACCATGTATTGGTAGGAAGGAAGTGGAGTACAAACCTATCATATTTATGTTGTTCATGCAAGTGTTTTGGAATCATGGAGGTCTCTTTAGTATTGGTCCATAGCAGAAGTGTTCAAGAAAACAGAGAGCTGACTACAAACCCAGAAGATTGGTTTTACCATCATTTTTTCCCTTACATTGTGGAGGGGTTAAAGTTTAGTTCTGAGTGATGATTTAGAATCATATGTATACAGGAGGGCTTGAAACCTTCCCAAATTGTGGTTCAATGGTTGGTTTCCTGTTTTCTGCATTACATTATATTTTCTGCATAATTAGTGACGCATCAATGAACTTTTACTGGAGCTCGTTCTTTCTAAGAATTAGATTGAGTAATATTTTACCTGATGATCATTGAAATATTCTTGTATGAGTATTTACTACTATTGTGAAACAAGCTACCTAAAGGAGGAATTTTTCATGAGACAATTATATAATTTCCTGAAATATAGTCTAGATATTAATGCTAGCTGCACGAATGAATAGCAACAACCTGGTCATATCTCATCAAAACGTTTTCAAGTGAAATATTGAGCCCCAAACCAACTTTTTAATTTGATTCCCTTCTCCAGATAACTGATGCTGTTGTTGCTGCTCGTATTTTGAATGTTACCCTTGTTGTTCCAAAGCTAGATAAGAAGTCCTTCTGGAAGGATTCCAGGTTAGTATTGAATTTGTTAGATTGTTTCAATTTTATAACTTTGCAACATTTAATGCAGATTATCTGCATGTGATTGGGATGCTATTGGTTAAATCCAAATTTAGTAAAAAGTCAGTTATCATTCATTTCTTTGTCCTTTTGCAGTAACTTCTCAGAGATCTTTGATGTTGATTGGTTCATATCATATTTAGCAAAAGATGTTAAAATCATAAAAGAGCTCCCACTGAGGAAAGGACAGCTATGGCATCCATATACCATGCGCGTCCCAAGGAAGTGCAGCGATAGGTGTTACATAAATCGTGTTTCACCCGTGCTTGTGAAAAAGCAGGTGAGTTTTTTAGGTGGGTTTCATTTTGTCTTGTTCACATCTATGTCCTGAAGTTTTCAGTGCAGTTACATCAATTATTTTGCTCATAATACATGTCAAAGTGTTCTTTTTAAACAAAGATTCACTTTATTTTTTTTGCAAGAAGAGGGGGGGCAGGGATGGGAAAGTTAGCAGCATACTTTTTCGGCTGCATGGTATATCGTTGTCAAATTGCTGCTGTCTCTTTTCTGTTGACAATTGACATGGATGCTGCATTTTTGTCTTATTTCCTATTCTAGCAAAAAAAAAAATCTTTAGCTATATGTTGTATGCATGCACTGCAAGGGGACCTCATGGATTAATCTCCAAGCTCACTTTCCAGTTTAGAAATCTAGTAGGTGGTTGCATTTTCTTTGGTGACTTTATAGTTGAACTAATTATGTGGAATATCACATGCGTTGATATCAACTTTGAGATTTTATACAAGTTTGGTGATGTAAGCATCCCCATCAATCCTCTTCCTGAATCCCAAAAGTGTTGAAGAAGGAAAAGTTAAATTGTGCTCACCTCTACTAAGGTAAACCACCCCCCCCCCCCCCTGGCTACCCCCAATCCTAGAACACTTTATTTTGTGCTTAATGATCAAGCACATATTCATTTTGTTTCTTTGAATTTCTCTAATTATTAAATCAAAAGAACTCTTATCGTCTATGCTGTCACTTTGGAGTTAACTAATAGCGTCTGTAAGAGAGAGAGAGTGTGTGTGTGTGTGTGCACGCACATGCGTGTGTTATTGATACCAAGGTTGATCGTTTATGCAATAATTTGATTTCTTTTAATGCCTTTTCAGGGGTTGGGTTCAAGGTTTTGTTAACTTCTTTTCCTTTATTGTATATAGTGATTTCCAAGTTAGTCTTGTTTTAAGTACTTCTGGGTTGGTAGTCACTGAAATAGAGTTCACGTAACAGGCCGTTCAACTGAACAAGTTTGACTACAGACTTGCAAACAAGCTAGAAACAGATTTTCAGAAACTTAGATGCAGAGTAAATTATCATGCCCTAAGGTTCACTGACCCCATTCTCAGAATGGGTGAAAAATTGGTCCAACGAATGCGGACGAGGAGCAAGCATTATGTTGCCCTTCATCTAAGGTAGGGTCACAATCCAGTTCATATGAATTTCCAATTTCTGGTCTCATCTCTTCTTTCTTTTTTTTCTTTTTGACTAATTATATCTTCTAGTTTCAACCCTTGAATATTAATTTAATTGTTCTAGTTGATTCTGCTTCTCCACTTTACATTTTTTTTCTGCGAGACTGTAAATGATTATTAATGAAGTACCAATTTGCTCTACATTGGTCTAAGGAAGATTGTCATTTTACTCGACATAAAATACAGTTGAAGTGGCGATAGTAGTAGGAGATAATAGTAACTTTTTTAAATAAAATCACTTGATCTGTTATCCTCATTTACATGCATAATTGAGCCTGTACTGCTTTGTTCCGCAGCAGTTATAATTACTTAGAGACTTTCGAAAACTTGTTTTTTGGTGTAAAGTACCATTTTAAATATGAAGATGAGGAGGAATGTTTTTCATGCAGTTAGAATTTTTTCCTTTTACAGGTTTGAACCTGATATGCTTGCATTCTCAGGGTGTTATTATGGTGGAGGAGACAAGGAGAGGAGGGAGCTTGGGAAAATACGGAAGAGGTGGAAAACTTTACATGTAAGGCTTCATGTATTTTTATCCAAATTCTCATCTCATAAGCACTCCATTTTTTTTTTTTTGGGCACGCAAACTTCTTATGGCAATTTTTATTTTTTAAGATTTGCTGATATTTTTATAAATGAACACTTAAGGATTAATTGAATACAATAAGAAATGGGAATTTTTATTTATATCAATTGTTCGTATGTTGTATGACCTGATTGACATTTCTTTATGATTGGTATATCTGGTACTCATACCCAACTTGCATAATGATGGGAGTCCTTCTTGTGTGCTTGGATCCATCCTTATTACTTCTGCTAGTTCCAAATAAAATCTTAATTTCATTGAGTTGAAGTTTCTGAAAAATCCATACTCTGCTGATCTTCAGCATAGCAACCCAGATAAGGGAAGGAGGCAAGGAAGGTGTCCTCTTACTCCTGAAGAAGTAGGTTTGATGCTCAGAGCACTTGGATATGGTAGAGATGTCCATATTTATGTGGCATCAGGTGAAGTATATGGAGGAGAAGAGACATTGGCCCCTCTGAGGGCACTCTTTCCAAACTTCTATTCCAAAGACACTCTAGCCAGCAAGGAAGAGTTGGAACCATTTTCCACATTTTCTGCTCGTATGGCGGCATTAGATTTCATTGTCTGTGATGAGAGTGATGTATTTGTTACCAATAACAATGGAAATATGGCGAAAATCTTAGCAGGGCGAAGGTACAATCTAGATTCCTCCATTAAGCATGGAAGAAATACTTGGTTACTTTTGCATTCTTCTAATTTGTTGATTTCTCTTGACTGCAGGAGGTATCTTGGACATAAACCTACAATCCGTCCCAATGCTAAAAAATTGTATCGACTATTCTTAAACCGAGACAACATGACTTGGGAAGAATTTGCGTCAAGAGTTCGTACATTTCAGCGTGGTTTCATGGGAGAGCCCAAAGAAGTGAGACCAGGAAGGGGTGAGTTCCATGAAAACCCATCTTCCTGCATATGTGAAGATTCAGAAGCCAAGGCAAAGATGGATTCGATGCCCAGAAAATTTGGTCATGAAAATGTTGTATCAAAGGAAAAGGTGGATGTAGCATCTGATGATCAAAATCTAGATGACGAATCTGAAGATTCTGATCCTGAAGATGATGAAGATCAAAGTGATCTTCTTCACGGCAAAATTTTGAGTAATGGAACTAGTTTGGACTATGATGCATCTATGTTGGAGGAAACCGAACTGGATGAGCTGCTTTCGGATTAATAGAATCCTTGAAAATTTCTTCCTGTAACTAACTAGGTCCTTCACAAACTCTTTCTATCCCCTCAGTGATAGATTGATCAAAGTACAGGTGTATTTCCGACAGTATGCTTGATACAGCAATGGAGAGCAAACTTGTCCATTCACGGTGCTGTTAATGGTGAATGGTGAAGAAGAGTCTTCTTTCTACCAAGCTTCATCTTCTAACGGCTCTCCGAGATCAATGCATTATGCTGGACACAGAATTGTATGCATCACTTTCACAAAGGAGCAGAAGGGTGGTAGGATCAACTTAGAGGAATTGAAAAGCACTCTCATTTTAGAGGCAGATTATGAGAAAGCTAGTCTTGAAGCATAGTTGGACAATGTATATGAAATCTGCCTATCAACTTTTTACCGATTGCTGAGCTGAGCTTATTATGACATCTTTTTTGTAGCAGGAACGTCAGGGAGAATGAAAATGCATATTTTGCTTAAGAAAATGATGCTAAAAGTTTTCTATAATTAGCAAAGATCAGATCAGATCCCATCCCATTCTGAGTGCACGGTTTTTTAATCTTATTTGTGTAAGGTTATTCTAAGGCTTAAACATCAATGCAGGTTCTTGGACCTGTGATGTCTGACTTGGTTAAGCTCAAATCAAAATTACACCACACCGGTGTACTTGTGAGTATGCATTGTAATTGCAGATATCAGGCAATATATATATATATATATGAAAATGAATAAAATCTTTTTATGGCCATCACCTTTATAGTAATCTTAGTAAAAATAACCCAAATGATAGTAATCGATACTCTTTGTTCAAAGATAATTGATTAATTAGTAAAATATATATATTTTTTAAATCGAAAGGGCTTAATTCATACTTACAATGGTATGTTTTTTACTCTTTCTCTATAATAGAGTAATATAATATTTTTATTTCTCTGTAATAAAGTAATACAAAATATTTATTAAAAAAATCAATAATGGTAGAAATTGAAAAAAAGAGAAACAAAAGTAAAAAGTAGTAGGGAATGTTATGAAATTTAGAAGATAAAAAAAAGTGATCTAAAAGAAAAATGAAATAGCAAAGTCAATAACAGTAAAAGGTGTTATAAAATTTAGAAAATAAAAGTGATTGTTTATTTTTTAAAATTATTTATCATCTAGAAAGTTAATGTGATTATATGTTTTTCTAAAGTTATCCTTTTTACCTATGGGACAGTCTAGTTATATAAACTTCTTTCTATATGAGCTATACTAACTTTTGTTTTATTTATGGGCATATTATTGAATTTATGCGCTGGCCACTTAGCTCAAATTTGTTAAATTTATATTTTGACAGATATAAAGTAATACTTGAGAAGTTATAATCGTTCTTTAAATATTTATTAATTTCATCTTATCTTTACTTTGTAATAAGGAATCTTATCTGTCAAATAACGTAATTCATTGCATTTGGTGACGAACCATCTATAAGTGACTATGGATGGCCATAGAGTCGGATCGGACCGAGGATTAGAAATTTCGGTCATGTTGTCTCTATTTCTCTATTCCTGACCCGTCCCCGCTATGAGAAAAAATAGAGATCACCACTCCCGACCCGTCGGGGACAAAACAATCTTCGGTCCCGGCCCCAGCAGGGAAGCGGGAGCCGTTTGGGTCCGGAAATATTTATAAGGATTTAAAAAAAAAATTGCCTCCAATATATTTTTATTCAAAATTTTTTAATCATATAGAAAACTTTTGTGGTGGTTTTCAATTGTTCACGTATTTATCATATTACTAAATTAATAAGAGTAAAATTAATAATTGATAATTTATTCTTTTCTTTTGCCCTTTTTCCTCTTCTTTGCTATTTTATTTTATATATATATATATATATATATATATATATAAGTAGATTATATAAATATATATATACACATATATATACATGTAAATTATCTATGCGTTATATATGTATTCATACTATATAGATTATATATATATATATATATATATATATATATATATATATATATATATAAAATATGAAATATATGTGAAGCGGCTTGGGTCAGGGGCAGGGATCATGCAATCCCCGTCCTCGACCCGCCCCTGATTGGTGGGTCGAAGAATGAAGCTCGTCTCTGGTCTCGTCCCCACTTAAATCGGGAAATCCCCGACCCAATCGGGTCGAGTCTCCAATTTAAGCGGGAAAATTGCCATCCTTGTAAATGGATGACAAGTCCATGCACATGCTTAATGTAATAAAGAAGGTAATGTTGATTTTTCCAAAATCATTTCTTGAAATATGAGATCTATCCAAACTTTATTGTATGTAAAATTAGGATATTGTAATTCTTATTCATATTCATCAAAGTTTCAAATAACTTCTTAAGAAAATCCTTTCTTGATGTAATTCCTGCTAATTCTAATTGAAACCTTGTAGCAATGTGAAGAAATTCTTTAGCTAACTGGATAAGTAATTCAATTTTGTTTTGATATTTGCAACCAGTATATATCATTTATATCAATATTGATAGATAAAAAAGGAAAGACCTTCATTAGTCGTCTTAAAAAAAAACCAACTAAGGATTCAAGAAATATTATTCCCAATGAAAAAATTCAATAATTTTCTGGTGAGACTAATATTCGCATTTGTTTTATAATACTGTAAAAAATTATCTTAAACATTATTGGAAAACAAGTAGATTATGAATCAAAAACTTTAAACCCACTTTCAAACCATAAAGGTAATTTCTGAAACAATCTTTGTCAAAATAAATAAACCAATAATCAATGGTTGAAGTAAGAGAAAAATAGATCAAGCTTTAATATAATATAATCATAATAAGAATAGTCAGGAGGCTAGAAAGGTTGTGAAAATTCAATGGGCATATTAAACTTTTGACTTTCCACTAATTTGGCTTTAGAATTTGCTTATTCAAATTTTCTAATAAGAAAATTTTTATGGTATTTTTTGCATATGAATAATGAGTTATTTTTATAGAATTCATGTCAACTAAAATAAATTCATAAAATGATTTATCTTTAAAATGTATGACAAAAATAAGAAATTTATTAGGATAAAACAATATAAAAAATATTTGAGAAAGAGACATATTGAACATTTCTGGTTCAAGGAGACAACAAAAGGAATGATTTAGTAGTTCATGTTATTTCACTCTAATCTAATTTTTTAGCAATACAAATACATGAATGATTTAAATTGGCTTCTATTGAAGTTGTATATCTAGGAGGGGAATATTGTCTAATGACTTTGGGACTAATATATATATATATATATATATCAATATCATCAACAATATTTATATACTTCTTTATATCGTATTTATTAAATATATTATTTGTTATTTTAAGATAATGTACCTTATCCTCCTCTATAGGAGATTTATCTATATGAATAATAGATTCTTATTATTCTATTTATTATTTTATTTGAATCAAATTCACAAAATTTTATGAGCACGAGTCTTTATTCTTCAAATATTGAAGTATTTCTCTGAGTCTCTACTATTCCATTGTTTAAAAGGAGATATGTTTTAAATCTATATAGAAAAGCACGATAATCGTTTTATATTGAATGTATAATTCAAGACTAATTCATTTAATATGTCTATAATAATATTATTTATTTTAAATCTTATACAATTTAAAATTTTCTTTCTTGACATCATAGGAAAAGATATGACTATAAAAATGGGTAATCTTTTAAAAGTTCCTTGTGATTGGTTGTATTTATGGATACAAGATTTTAAATCAACGAGAACAATTATGCAATGTTTAAAATATCTTTCTAGTTGAAATTATGTAAAAAAAAAAAAAGAATCGAATGAAGATATATTGAAAAAGATTTTCTCTATTTTTATTTAATTTTGATATATTTCACTAGATTTTTAAGTTATTTTTAAAGAATTTAACGAATCTTTAAAAATGAATTTGAGAGTGTTATGAAATTTAATAATAAAATAATAATTCATTTTTTTAAAACTATTTATTTACTCAAGAGATAGATGAGATGGTAAATTTTTTTTAATTTCTCATTTTATTCGTAAATAATATAATATTATGTTCATTTTTATTGCATTGTGAATTGGTTTATATAATTAAATCTTATACAAAAGGATTGAGCCCCAACCCTTTTAATAATAAACTAAGATTTAATCTTAAGTAACTTGAGGTCGGTTATATAGATCAACGTCAGGTAACGTGTGGTCATTCACATGAATCATATATATATATATATTATTTCTTCCGTTTCAATTAAATTTATAATAATGGACTAAAACCATATTTTATACAAGGAAGGTTCTTATATGCACCTGATGCATGTGCACCGGTATATTAAAGTATTGTACCATTTATAAATAAAATTATACACAATATTTGATGTATAACAAGTGTTGCAGGAGGTACCACACCTCAATGCACCCGCGCACGTGCACCGGGTGCATATAAGAATTTTCATTTATACAAAGATAAAAGTTAAAATGTAATAATAGTAGATTATAATATAATATAATAAAAATAAAAAATATATAGATGCCACAATACTTTATATCAAATGTAAATATATAAAAATAATATATGTTAGTTATATTAATTATTTTATAATATATATAATATATTATATATTGTTTTTAAAAAAAATATCAAATTTTTTGAGATAATTTAAAATAGTAGGTATGTTAATTTAATTGGGAAAGAGGGAGTATAGTTTATAGATTTTAAAGTTTATTTTACAATCTTTATTTCATTATTTTGTTAGAATCAACGAATTGGAATAAGGGGAGAGCCGAGTCTAAAACCCTTTCTGGTGCAAAGTGCGAAAAGCTGCAGAGTGGAGGAGCTGAGGTGATAACGACATTCTGGGATCAGATCAAGGAGAAACCAGTCGATCCGTGAACCAATGCAGGGAGGATCGACGGGAATCGGTTACGGTCTCAAATATCAGGTCCAATTCAAACCTTTCTCAAGTCTGAAGTCCATTAGCCACTCCTCATTGTAGTATTCGTTGTTAATCATACATTTTCTGGTGAAAATTTTGCAGGCTAGATGCATTTCCGACGTCAAAGCGGATACCGATCACACCTCCTTCCTCACGGGAACTCTCAGTCTCAAAGAAGAAAACGAGGTGGACTTTTTTGCTCTGCTTAGAGTCATCATATTTAATTTTTTTAATCTGTTTTTTTGGGTGAAATATGACTTTTTGAATCAAAATTTGCGATGAGTTTCAGGTGCATTTGATTAGGCTTTCTTCGGATGGTAATGAATTGATATGCGAGGGTTTGTTTTCCCACCCAAATGAGATCTGGGACCTCGCTTCTTGTCCCTTCGATCAACGCATTTTCTCCACTGTCTTTTCCTCCGGTAACTAGCCAACTCTATTCCCCCCCATTATTTTCTTTTTGCATAGAATTGAAACAGTCAATGTTGTGATTTTCCGTTTTTGAGAGTGAAGGTGAATCCTATGAGGCGGGAATATGGCAAATGCCGGAGCTGTATGGCCAACTCAATTCACCTCAATTGGAACGAGTTGCTTCCCTTGATGGACACGATTCAAAGATTAAGTGGTGAGATTATCTTTTCTCATGGCAGGGCTGTTAAATAGTCTAGTTCTTAAGCTTAAATTTGATAATTTCCTTAGGTCACAGTGTTTATTCGATACTTTTGATCTAACAGAATTAGTAAGGAACTTTAGTTGTTACATATGTGGTTGGGCTCTTGGACATATTGGTTTATATGTATCATAGTTTGTTAGTTGTTGAAATTGATCATTTTTTAAGGCTACTCAGTTCATTCTCACAGGTGAACTGTAAAACGAAGTAGTGTTACAAGGCGTTGTAGGCTATTTGTGTTCTAATGGCTGGCGCTGCTATGAAATTTCTCTTATCCGTTATGATGTTTCTTCTTTTTGTTTTGTATTGTTATCATGAATATAAAAATAATCCAAATAGAGCCATATAGTGAAAACTGCTTGGTTCCATTATCTTAGGGTGAGTTTGGTTCAAGTAAAAGTGGGAAGGAAAATGGGAGGAAAAGTAAAATAGGAAGTAAATGTATGATTTACTTCGTTTGGTTGGAGTGATTGGATGGAGGAAGTATATGTGGAAGGGAACATCAGCTTTTTCTTCCTCCCCATTTTGGAGAGTTTGAGAAGTAAATGAGGGTTAAAAGACCCTTTTGTTCTAGGGCATTTCTATTATTACAATTCTACCCTTAATGCAATATTTTAATTTTGGGTTCATGAAATTGTTGATTTTTTTTTCTCTCCTCCTGAGAGTATGTTATGGTAGTTGCTTTCAAATCATACTCATATTTTTTTAATTAAAGATATCAATGAAATAATTTATAACAATTAGACTTGTAGTTAAATGTTATTATTTTAGATAATTGGATTTCTAGTTTATGAAATTTATTTGATTTATTTTATTCTCAAAAAAATTAATAATAGTAGAAGAATATTCTTGTTGATAATTTATGAAAGTTTGACATGGTATTATTCATTTCCAGTGATGATGATGCATAATATATATATAACATTTAAAAAAAAAGAAAAGAAAAAGGCCTACTTTGCAAATTTTTTATGAATTAGCCTTATGGGTATAATAGTAATTCAATAATTATTTCCTCTCTGTATTCCTTACAACCAAACAATGAGAAGTAAATTATATTTACTTCCCTTACACTCCAACCAAATAGGATGAAAGTAATTACATTTACTTCCCCTGATGGAAGTAAAATGTTCCCCTTCTCCTCCCCTTTCCCCTTCCCCTTCCCTTTGCGAACCAAACTTAGCCTTAGGGATAAAAAGCAGAGGAAATCCTTTTTGTTTTTCCTCCATTAGTTTTTGGCATTCAAGTATTTGGTGACAATTGTATTTTAGGGGAGTTCATTGCTATATTCAAGTTATTAGGAGTTTATCAAAGACATGCTTTGGACTTCAGTGTTCAGTTTTCACATATAAATTTCTCTAGTATGGCATGGGGAATAGTTTTAGTTTATGGAAGCCATCTTTTGTTGTGTTAACTTGGGGCTCTTCAAATAAATTTCTTACCATTCAGTGTACTTTGGTGGCCTACTGGAAGGCATGACAAGTTGGTTAGTATCGACGAGCAGAATCTTTTCTTGTGGAGCCTAGATACCTCAAAGAAGATTGCACAGGTATGGCAACAGATATGTGAAAATTTGCTTATCCAATGTGTATAACTAGACTAAACACCTAACACCTTGGCCTTGTAAGTCCACATTGAAAATATGGCAGAGCATTACTTTTAGGGAATTGCTATTCATGTATGCACAGCCTTACCAATTTCCATCGATAATTTTGTTATTCAGGACTCAAAGTTTACTCATCTTTTAAGGATTTGATAGTTTGCAGTTTATGTAGTCCTGCTTGCCGAAGTTGCTTTTCTGCCTATAGACTAAGAAACTACATCTAATAAGGCACACCTGCTCTTAGGAGGATCAATAGATCATCCCAAAATTGTTTCTTGTCACGTATACTTGTGAAGGAATTAGCAGTCACCAAAAGCTGTTTTATCTCATTGTCAATTGCTGTTGTTGGTTGCATGCTTTGTTTTCTGTAAAAAACTTGAATTTTCTTTCCATTTTATTTACCTAAAACAGAAGTAGAAATTTTAATCGATTCTATTCCCTCTAGTTTTTTGGACTGGTAGGTTCAAACTAGCTGAATATATCCTATTACTTTTTCTTATACTAAGCTGATCATGGCCTCTTATTTTGTTTCCTCCTTACTCATGTTGTTCCATCTTATTTCAATATTATTGCAAATTTTTTGCCCATAGGAACATTTCTAAGAGGCTGTCAACTGAGTGAGTTTGTTTCTTGTTGTTGTTGGTATTTTATTTGATTTTTTTTTCTCTCTCCGTTGCAATTGGTCAATTAGCAATAAGTTTGTTTGATATTCACCGTGGAGGTTGGTCTTTCAAAACACAGTAGCCTCTTCTTTCTGGGCAGGGGGAATCCACATATACATAACCTAAGAACCCACTGTGGCAAAAAGCCTTGGTGATTAGGTTTTTCCCTTTTAATTTAATGAGTCTGTTTATATATGTTTTGTCTCTGTTCTTGTGCTGCCTTATTTTGAGCAGCAGTTATATGTAGTTCAATTTAATTCAATATTCATCTCGTCACATTCCTGAAATTTATTGCTATAATGACCTCGGTGTTCACATGATAGTGCCGTTGCTTCTGATTCCTAGGACTAATTCTTATTCAGGTCTTGCTGTAAAATCTAGGTTCAAGCAAAAGAGACTGCAGGCATGCTTCAAAATTTATCTGGCGGATCTTGGGATCCACATGATTCTAATGCTGTTGCTTTAACCTGTGATTCCTCAATCCAACTTTGGGATCTGCGGACAATGAAGTAAGTTGGATTTGATTTTGAAGCAATTTAGAATTCTTTCTTTCAAGGACTGTTGCTTCAAGTGGCTTTCTGCTCATCCCTTTTTTACTTTGATCTGTTCTTCAAGATTGTTAGGCATGGAAAGAGACACCTATAAGAATTGATGAATGGAAGGAAAAAGTAAATATCACTTGAATAATGAGAAGCATTGCTTTTTTTTTTTTTTTAATCCAAGTGTTGAATTACCACCTTATCTAAAAGCCTAAGCGATAGATTAGACAGGCAGTATTTTCACATGGTATCCGAGGGAGGTGGGGGTTTCCTGTTTCAGTTCCTTCCACCACCTATTAATTGCAATTAGAAAAAGAAGTGTTCAGCCCTCATGTGAGGTGGTGTCTTACGTGCCTATATTACAGTCCTCTCTAACCGCCTAAGCATTTAGATGAGATGGTAACACAGAAATAACTAATGTGTTGAGACCGTGTACTGAGTCTACTATGCCACAAGTCATGAGCTTGCTAGTTTCCAAGTCTATCTTTGCTATATTGCAGGATTCTATGTTCATGATTTAGTTGCTGACTTCAATTATGCGGGAAAAACATTTTAACAAGGCTTTTATGCTTATAGGAAAACCAATGCAATTGAGCATGCTCATGCCCGTAATGTTGATTATGACATCAAGAAGAAGTATATGCTTGTAAGTATTTAGCTACAATTTATATGAACCATCCATCTGCCCAATGTTTGAAATTTCAAGTTGAACGTGTATCTGCTTCTTGATTATTGATTAGTGTTTTCTTTGGAGAAGAAAGGTGGACTTTTACTGTTGCCTGTTGATTAAACATGCTTGCAACTGTTTGTAGCTTTGTTTCACCGCAGAATAGTTTGTCACTCTTGATGGTTTCTGAGGCCATGTCTTGGTGAGAAATTGGTGGACATTTTATCTCTTAAATTTTAACTCCACTGACCTGTGTTTCCCTTTGTATATGTATTTGAATGTTTGAGAATTGGAGACAATCAAAATGAGGGGGAGAGAGAGACATAGGAGATGAGGTTTGGCACAGTGATATGCTGCTTCACTGTGACTTGGGAGGTCACATGCATAATACATCATTTGCAACCTCCATCGAAATAGAGCTAAAGCTGTATAAACCTAAGTCTGCCTATTAGTTAAATCCTTAGGCACTGGGACCAATGGAAGTGATTAAAAGATGGAGGCATATCCACAAATTATGTGAAATGAAAATCTCTTCCTCTCTTTATAGCATCTAAGACACATGCCTTTGAGTTGTTATCCTATAAAAACGAAATGGCCTTGATCTTCCTGATGTTGCATAGACAGAATCCCTAACTCATCCACATGACTGCAACATGAGGGTGAAACAGATATCAGGAGAATCGAGCTGGAAGACGGAAGATGGGTAGCTCGAAGTACTAGGATAGAGTGTTAGTTTTAATTTAAACTAGCTTTATGCTGATTTCTGGGATAAGTCAAACCTCTTACGACTTTACCTAATGCAGAAACTGGTTACACTGGCATGGTGTTGCCACTTACATATCTGTTGGCGTGGACCTGCTTGTGATTTGCTCCCCCTTCTTAAGAATGGAATTGCTTCTATAATCAATGAAATGATGACAGCAGTTGGGACAGAAGAACTCATCAATAACCTTTTACAAATTTTAGAAGGATCAGGTTGTTTAGTGCACACTTAAAAGAAGGGGCCAGCAGTGTATGTTACTACTATTCAATGGGAAGATAAAATGATATTTTTGTCCACACTGTACACCCAAAATTAGGAGTGGAAGGAGGGTTGACACATTCTTGTTAGAAAACTATGTTGAAAGAATCCTTGTAATCGTGTTTTTTTAACTCTATTTGTTTGCTTTGCCCCTCCTATTGTGCTTAAGCAATGAGGTTATGGAACCTGATTAATGTTTCACAGGTAACTGCCGAAGATGAGTCTGGGATACACATCTGGGACCTCAGAATGCTGAAGTTTCCTGTAATAGACCTTCCTGGACACTCACACTGGTACCCTTTTTGTGACAATGATGCACACATTCCTGTCCTTACTTTTCATGTCTGAACTATAACTCATCTTCGATTGTTTGCAATCTTTAAAAAGCATATTTCTCTGTTTTTCAGCTGATTATTATTGTATGTTCTGGTACAGAGGTATTCCAAATCATCTGCATCTCATTGTAACAGACATTATTTATAGTTTTTCTTTTACATCGTAACACCTATTGGACCATTGTTGCCTGAAACTTTTAATAAGCCCATTTTATTTTTTTGACAGGACATGGGCTGTTAAATGTAATCCCGAATATGAAGGCTTGATTCTGGTCTCTCTCTATCTCTCTCTCTCTCCCCCCCCCCCCCTCAGGTGTGTGTGTGTGATCAAAAGTACACATCAAATTCATTTTCAGTATGTGATACTTTCTCTTTCAGCCATGGAGATCTTGCTCCCCAAGTTTGAAAATTTTATGGCATTCCTTCCCTTTACCCAGACTGGAAGTGAAACAGTGATCAGAGCAAGATATTATAATCAGTTTGGGCTGATTTTTGTTCAGCTTCCTGTCTAACCTTGAAATATAATCACTCTGATCATTATTACATTATGACACCATATATCTTTTACTAGATACAGTTTTTCATTAGCAATTATTTGCTGTTCTTTCCAGCAATTGATATTCTGCTGAGTATTCAAAGCTTTTTGTAGAGTGCTGGGACTGACTCGACTGTCAACCTGTGGTTTGCTTCTCCTCTGAAATCTGATGATTCAACAACTGAAAGGTATTCCCCCCCGCTTTTATTTTTTATCCTTCTCAGTTTTTATGTTTTGACACCAGTTTCATGTTGCTGAAATGTTTTAATCTGTCTCTATAGTTTTGGCAGCTCAGTGGAGTCACCTACTGGTAAAGGTCCATTACTCAGTACCTACAGCGATTATGAAGACAGTGTCTATGGTAATTATTGCATACTTTCATACTCATCCTGTTTATTTTGATTTAGCTTGACTTCTCAATTCAATTTTAGGTCTTGCCTGGAGTTCCCGACAGCCCTGGATTTTTGCCTCATTGTCTTACGATGGAAGGGTAAGAACACTTTCTTCAAGCGAACAACCAATGAGAACTGTTAATTAAAGTATATCTGGCATATTTTTTTTTATTAAGGTTTTTCAACAGACTATTGGCTCATCCACATGAGCTCCTGGTGATTCTGCTGCTCTTGATTTTGTATCTTCAATTGGTCCTGGACCCCTTTGTTTTGATTTTTGGCGGGGGGAAGCATGCCTAGCCCTAAATTCATGCTGGACTGTGCAACTCATCATGTGTCTGTTCTGTATTAGGGACATTGGTAGAAATGGGGAATCCGAGAGGGCTGTATCTATTACCTTCTAAGTCCAGTTATTTTAGTTTATATTGTTTGGTACAACTTATAGGAAATTGAACAACAAATAGCATTTGTGAGGATTGATGAGGAACTATTTCATTTCTTCCCTACTGATCCACTATTCCTGATTATGATGTCACATTTCTTTGTGCAAAATAGGTGGTTGTGGAATCGGTGAAGCCTCATCTTGCTAGCAAATGAACTTGGCCAATGCAGTTGAGGTAAATTCTTAGTGCTTCCTACTCCACCCAAAAATATAATTGCCCCCCCCCCCCCCCATATTTTTTCCTGCTGTGGCTTACATGTCCTTTTGGATTAACTCGGGAACAAATGTACAGTGGGACATGCAAATGTAATGGCAACGTGGAATTTTGAGTGTACTTCTGAACGCTTAGTTCCGGTATGATGATTTCATGTCAAACCATCTTGTATACTGCTTGTCCATAGTTGCCGCCCACTGGATTGGCTGTCTATTAAAGGGTAGCACAAAGGATCGATTGAGTGCGTCCTATGGTCCTATTGTCTTTGTCTTGATTAGGAGAGTGAAATGGCTGGGAGCAGAACTTCAGTTTTGTTGTCTCATGTTCAGGGCAGATACTGCTTAGATTTTACAAGTGGGAACTACACATGATGTGGACCCATGTGTTTGCCCCAGGATTCATGACAATTTAGAAGTTCTTGTTCGGGTTTTTACATCCCAAAAGATGAAATCCCTGATTCAACTAATACTTTTTCTCTTGATTTTGGTGTTTTAATCGTTGATCTTGACTGGTACTGAAATCAACTTCTTATGCTTCATTCGGTTACATAGAAATGAACCATTTCCAAGGCCCTAATAAAAGACACTCGGCCTTTCCTCTTTGAAGAAGTATTGGCAATGATTAAGTGGTGCCTATTATAGTACTCATGGATATGCATGACACGATATCCCAATTCAGTTTGTGGCGTTCTTTTGTATAGGAAGGTTGTGCAAGTAGAGCGCATAGGTGGCCACTAGTTGGGGAAACGCCTGGAGTCGCTTCTTTTCTTGCCTACGATGTAAGTAGGTTGAGATTTTTCTTAATTTATTTTAATTTAAATAATTTCTATTTTTTGATAATTGTAATATATTTAGAATACAGTATTATTTATTTTAATTTTATATATTTAATAATTTTTTAATTATATTCAAAAAAATTTATTAAAAAGAAAGTTATTGTGAGTGAAATGAAATGACTTGAAGCTTATCCAGAAGCTAAGGGTCACGACTTGATCAAAAACTGATTTGGTTTCATCATTCAACGACAGAATTTACTTCTTGTTAGTAGGACCTTCGGTACATTTCAGACTCAGCAATGTGGAGATTCGATGTGGCGTTGGTTTCACCGCGTCACATTTATCCAGCATTGCGTGACACGTGGAGCGGCATTTTAAAACCTTATCCACAATTCGATTTGCAGCGTCAGCTGCCATGTCACCAGAAGACTACGGTCCTTACACGTAGAAATCATAGGTGTCAGTGGCTGACTTTTGTTGTTCTCGTCTAGAAATCAAAAAACGTGTCTCTCGCGGACTTGACTGAAAATCAAAATTTTGGATAAGATGATGACGACATGATGATGGAGCTTCTCAAACGGGGGAGGAATGAGTTATCTGAAAACGGAGAAAGGGACCCTTTTAAGCACTCCGCATTTTGGCAACAAAAGGTTGGGCCAACGAGGGAATTACCTCACCACCCAACATATGGATTCCCCTCCTAATTTGAGATAAAATTATATACACTTCATTTTTATAAATTATGTATATTATACTTCTAAAAATATTTTTTAAAACATATTAATTTATGTAATTTATCTACTCAACTTTAATTTTTTTTAGTAATTGCTTCCATGTATTGCATGATGTAACAAAGGTTACATTTCAGCATATTATTGAGAAAGAAAGATGAAGTGAAATTAAATTATGAAGAAAAGTTTATCCTCTTTACATTTTAATTTAAACATATTAGAATATAAACTAAAATAATATTTCTTATTATTAAATAAAATTAAAATGGATTATATTTACTTTTTTTTTAGTGAAAATATATACATTTTTTCTTTTTTTGCTTTGTGAAGCAAGCGCGGGGTTAGTCCAATAGGGAAAGGAAAACCACGATTCTGTAGGAACTTTTTGGTTTGGGCCTAGAAAAATGAGTTGGCCAGGGACACACAGCCCAAACGGGAGGAAAAAAAAAAAAAAAACTTACCGGCGGCCACGTGGCAAATCCGGAGTGGGAGAAAAGGATACAAAAACGAAAAGGTGGAGCCCAAAGTCGCAATGATCCATTCCCCGACGGTCTCACGTCACGTGTATGGTTAAAACCCCGGGATTCGCAGGCTCAGACTCGGGTCAGACTCTAGCTCAGAGTTCACCATCACAATTCACAAGGTTCTGTTAAAAGTAAGCTAGCTCAGCTCAGCTCAGCTCCTCGCCATCGGATCACCTCCCTCCGGCCCACATTTTTTTTCCCCGTTAGTTGCTTGCCGTCAATCTGTCCTCCAACCCCGAAGAAAGCACAAAAATTCTCCGAATCCTTCTCCTACTCCAATGCCGTTACTGTCCTCTTCGCTTCAAACTCTTTCGAAACACTCATTTTGAACTTTTCTTTAAAATTCAAATTTTTTACTCTCTATCTCTAGCTGATTTTCAGTGGTATATTTGTATTCGAACTTTTCAGAATCAATAAGTTAGGGTTTTTTCTCGGCATTTTGGAGTTGTTGATTTGATGTAGCCATGGCTGCCGCTTCTAGAGGCATAACCACGCCGTTTGGCTTGTTGAGATTGAGTAATAGAGATTTCGATAGTAGTGCTGCTCTGCATTATCACCGACATGGGAATGGATTTTTGGAGTTGCGGAAAAAGAAGCGGCAGTTAGTGAGTGGTGGTTGCAAGAGAGTGGCGGTTAAGTGTTGCTGTTCAGATTCGGTGGTGCCAATACGGCCTAATGGCCCGAGGAAGACTGTGGAGAAGCTTGAGGAGTGGCACTGTGATCCAAAGATGAACAATTCTAAGTATCGAGTTCGAGTTCAAGCTTCCCCTAACACGCCTTTCACTTCTTCCCCTAGGTAAAATCGTGATTTTGAAATCGAAACCATTTCTTAGATATGATACGGTTGTGCGTTCCGTTGATTCTGTATCTTTACCGTGTTCAATCGAAAAGAATTGATCATTTTATTACGCTGACATTATTATGAAGAATTGGTGGAAATTGCTGCTAATTTTTCGAGTATATGAAATGATCATGAGAAACCGAATGCAAAGTTGATAGAGATAACTGTTTTATTTTGAGGATATGAAATGATCATGAGTTTTGGAATGCAAAGTTAGAAGTCAATTAAAAGTACGTACCTTTAATCGAAGGAACCATGCGAGTATGAAGCGTTTTATTAGCTTATAGATCATATGCTCAACTGAGCACTAGGTGGATGATCTGAATCTGCATCATAAGATATATATATTTCTGGATTTCTTGTGATTAATTGCATCTAAATAATTGTTGGCTGTAGCCAGCTCTATGGTTTGAGGTGTCAAACTTCATATTTAGTTTCTGCCACATTTCATCATTTCTCTCTAATATGAAGAGGCAAAAGCACGCCCGTTTTTGCTTTTTTCTATCACTGTGGTTTTATCTTATGTTTTTATTTAAATATTTGACATAAATAGTCCAACTTGGTTTCCAGTACTCTTTTCTTTCTTCGGAAGGAAAAAAATACATGTAGTTTATTCAATAATGAAATGATTTTGATTTCAAAAAATTAACTTTAGAAGTTTTTTTGTTTTTGTTTTTGTTTTTCCCTAGGTCTCGATTTGTTTCGAAACAAGAAAAGTTTTTCCCACGTTGTACCCCAAGAAACACAGGCCCTCAGTCACGTGATTCCCCACCTAAAAGAGGTAAAATTTTGAAGGGGTATTTTTGTACCATTAGCCTCTAGTTGTTTTTCCGATGATATGCCAACATCTTCTTTACACTTTAGCAAATACTTGTATCCTAATGCATATTTGGTTTTGTCTGTCCTTTGGTTGTAGATACTGGTATTGCAAATGAGAAGGATTGGGGCATCAGTATGTTACATGAAAATGTCAATGAATCTGGTACAAATGAAGATGGGAGTACTTGGTATCGAGAGAGTCGGGAGGACAATGGGGAAAATGGATACAGATGTAGGTGGACGAGAATGGGTGGCCAAAGCTATGATGGCACTTCAGAGTGGAAAGAAACGGTATTTGAGTTATATATTATATAATATTCTATTGGCTTAGTAATTTATTATGATTTTATAGGTGTTCCATCTGAACTTGTAATAGTTAAAATCTTGCACTCGTTAAAGTTGTCACTTCTGGCTAAAAACTGCCACCATCATCATGAAGAATAGAATCCAGACCAAACACAGTGACCTCGTAGATGGATGAACAACGACTATATTTTCATATGATTTTTGATTGATTGCATTTTTGCTGCATACGTTCTGAGCCACTAGTTGAGAAGTTATTACTATTTAAATATGATTGACTAAATTGAAAAATATTTATGTATCTTGCTGTTGATTGGTTTTTTGTTTTTTCCTGTGGAGAGGGAGCTATCATTTTCCTCCACATACATAAATGAAGCAAATAAGTGAAAATTTGTTGTGTTGAAGTAGCTGATTTGCTGTTTGTTGCATTTGTGTGTTGGCTTAGGATGCCCCTAGTCATCACTTCTCTTGACAAATTTGGAGTTATAGCTGTAGGGGAATGGTGATGAAAGGATTAAAGGAGAGGAAGAGAGCAATATGATCAAACAAGGGATAATCAGCTCCTTTGGCTTGGCTTTTGTCTTTGATCTCTTCAGGTTTGGATATGAGGACAAGAAATCCCCAAAGTATGTCTAGGTGTTTGTATTATTTCACTAGTATGACCCTTTGAAGTTAGAATTAAGCATTAAACTTTTAGTGGTCTATGCTGTTTGCCAGTTGGTAAGTGCCATAAAATTGAGATAGCAAATGGAACTACCTGATCTTTTCCCATCCCACCCAACTTTCTTCACAAGCAGGCTGCCCATCCACTACTGGATCCCCGATATGTTTATATCCAGACGCTGTGATATGATATTTTCTCAATGTAAAGATCCTGCTGGTGAGTGTAAGATTTTTATCAATCATAAATAATGTGGATTTTATAATGTATAATCTATATCTATTTGTTTGGGCCGGAAGCTAATCATCAGTCATCTGTAAGTAATTTTCAGTCTTCAGACACTTATTGTTTGGTATTAATTTATCCTGGATAATGATCCACCAGTTATTTATCTGCAGTTAAGATGTCTGTGTCAGAGATATGCTTTTTCCATTTAGCTGAGATAAAATGCACAGTTTTGGACAGCGGAAAATCTTTTACTGCAGAGATATAGATGTGTGTCTTAACTGCTAGAAATAAATTTATAAAAAATGAAAACAAATTTTAAGTTGTTGGAGGACAAAAATAGCTACTAGGAAGTTACCTCCTTTTTTTGTTTACAAATTCTACTGAACACAGCAGTGAGTTTGCAAGGATAATTATGTTATACTGATTTTGTTTTTATAACCTTATAAAGTATCATCCCAGGTGGATGCTTTTAATTGGATTTGTTGATCTCCTTGACAGTGGTGGGAGAAGAGTGATTGGACGGGATACAAAGAGCTTGGTATCGTCATGTTTACTTTTCTGCTTTGCCTTTTCTTGATTTTATAGACCTTTGTTAGCATTCCATCGAAAAAACGACTTATCTGTTACAAGTTATATATCTATTTTGATGCTAATATAGGTGTGGAGAAATCTGGGAGAAATGCTGAAGGGGATTCATGGTGGGAGACATGGCGAGAAGTTCTTCACCAAGATGAATGGAGGTTTTGGTTTCATTTGTTTAGTCTTGTTCTCTTGATTTTAATGTTCTAAAAATGCCACTTGATTTGGTCATTATCCAGTGAACTTGGAAAGGTTTGTTGGATCATTGTAAATTACACTGGTTTATGAAAGTGCAGTAATCTGGCTAGGATAGAGAGGAGTGCACAAAAACAAGCAAAATCAGGTACAGAAAATGCTGGATGGTATGAGAATTGGTAAGAAAAAATTTGGAGCTAAGCTTTGTAAATTATAGCTAAGAAAACATGTCTTGTAAGTTATTGAACTACTTTCCTTTTATGATGTTTGTAACCCTCTACAGGTGGGAAAAGTATGATGCTAAAGGGTGGACTGAAAAAGGGGCACATAAATATGGTAGATTGAATGAACAATCTTGGTGGGAGAAGTGGGGTGAGCATTATGATGGGCGTGGATCTGTCCTAAAATGGTATTTTCTCCTTTTTTGTTTCACCACGTGGCTTTATGATGGATAAATGAGATTGTTATTTTTATTTATCTTTTTGGCATATCTGGATATGTAATAGTGGAAATTGTTGGTTCCTTCAAGGTTTTATTCGTGTAAGACTAGAATTGCTCTATTGTTAGCTTTTTCTTTTTCTTCTAATCTCTGCTCAAGACAGTTTGAATGGATTATTCATCTTAATTGAATTATTCTTCAGTCCTAGGAACTCAATGCTCATATGCACATGTAAAAAAGTACTTAACTTTGCCTCTTGATGGACTCTTCTGTCTTGGTAACATAACGACTTGCATCATAGAGTGAATAGAAGTAATATGATGCTTACTTTTACTGGCTTTGAGTTATTTTGGTCTAAAGTTTCTAATTTTTAGTTTCTCTTACATATCAGGACAGATAAATGGGCTGAAACTGAGTTGGGAACAAAATGGGGAGATAAGTGGGAAGAGAAATTTTTTGCTGCCATTGGTTCACGTCATGGAGAGACATGGCATGTCTCACCCAGTGGTGAAAGTACGTCTTACCTTCTTTGATTGGTGATTTATATTTCTAATGATTATGCTGAAGCACAGCCCTGATATCCACATGATCTACATGACGTTAGTATTGCTTGCTGTGAGAGTGATAATATTTTGAGCTCTCGTGCACTTGAAAATACTGAAGAGAAATGAGAAGTTCATAACCTTTCTCTTCCTAATTTCTAGGATGGTCTAGGACATGGGGAGAAGAGCACTTCGGAAACGGGTATGAAATTGGACGCAGATTTCTTCTACTAGATGGCAGTGTCATTCTCAATCCATTTAATTCTAGTCTGAATTTATGAACCGATCTTGTGGAAATTTAACTTTTGCCTTTGAATTTTCAGCAAGGTGCACAAATATGGCAAAAGTACGACAGGGGAAAGCTGGGACATTGTTGTGGATGAAGAAACCTATTATGAGTGAGTTTCCTTTTCTTCTTTTATCTTTAAAGCATGCAATGGAGGATTCTGTTATTCACACTTGCATTCTTTTATTCACACAAACAAATTAAATTTCTTGGAAGGGCTGAACCTCACTATGGGTGGGCGGACGTTGTGGGTGATTCAACCCAATTGCTGTCTATTCAACCTCGAGAAAGGCCACCTGGTGTTTATCCAAATCTTGATTTTGGTTCAAGCCCGCCGGATGTTGAACCGGATGAGAAGATGTGAAGTATATGGCTATTTAGATGGGTTGAGATTTATTTAAATTCAATTCAATTGTAATTGGTAAAACCCAATCCCTATTTCAGAATGGTTCTTTTCCAGCGCTATTATTTTATTCATTAGACCCCATTGATTTTTTTTTTTATATCAATTTTTGTATTTAAATTATTTTTAGAACTTGATCCAGTTGCCTGTCTTAATTTCAATACCATTGGCAGTCAGCGCAGAGGTTGCATATTTGCGGACTTTGCTACCTTTCCCAAATATCCAATTTGATCATCCAGTATCATTTGATTGTTTCGATTATTAGTAAGATGTGTAGTAGGTTAATGAACTTCAACTGGTAAGTGTGTTTGTCATGGTGCTGCACTTTTCATGTTTCTCTTCTGCTACTTGGAAGTATGATTATTTAACAATGTTATTAGTATATGTGATATGATGATATAGATCTGTATTAGTAGTGACAGGATTTGCATGGTCCCTCGCATTTTCTTAGTGGGATGGCGGTGAGCCGGTGACAAATTTATTAGCATTCGTATTGATAAGATTTTATTTAAATATTTAACTTTTTAGTTGGATTATAGTATCTCGTTTTGCTTATATACCCTTTACAATTGGTTCACAATCCCTTTTCGCCAAATGTGTGTGGCAAACTCACCCGAGCTGGCTTGCACAAGGAAGACAGGTGTTGAAGTTATCCCATCTAGTTTTGGTGGTTCATTCTCCTGTTGAAGTTATAATGATGTTGATAGGGTTCTTCTGAATCCCAATTAAGGGTGTAGACCATGCTTTTATGCTGTTTAACTATTTCTGCCAATATTTTTGGCTCTCAACTGGGTTCGGAGGATCTTCTTCTTCTACTACTAGAGCAGAATTCTCTACGAGCATGACCCAATCAACGATGGTCCAATCAGGGTATGTAGAAGAAATTGACCATATGGCAATGCCTTCACAGCACGCAAGGTCCAACAACCCATCAAGCCCGACTTAAAAGTTTAAGTAAGGAGAGTGTAATTGGGAAGAAATTAGTTTGAGATAAATTTTGTAAAGAATTATTTTTTCTGTCTTTTTTAAATTGACAATATTTGATTTGGCACGATGTTTTATGTAAAAATAAAAATTATAATATAATAAAAATAAGTATATGTAGATTTTATAATATTTTATATTAAATTTAAGTATATAAAAATAATATAGGTGAGGTATATTAATTATTTTTTGATGTATAATATATTAAAAAATTTTCTTTTAAGAAAAATGTCAATTTTTTGGGACAATCTAAAATAATAAATAGATTAATTTAGTTGGGATGGAGGAAGTATTAAATATATGAAGTTAGATGAGGTTAAAGAGAGAGAATATGATTGATTATAAGTAGATGATAGTTATCGAGAAATAAAAAATATATAAAATAATAACTATGATAAAAATAGAAAATTGGTAATTAGATATAGCTTAATTATACATGAAAGTATTAAAAGTGAGCAAATATTGCAAACAAAGATTCAAGAATTGGATTGGGATTCTTTGGGAGCTCAAGATTGGCACAGTTACCCAATAAACCAATCTTGGGAATAAGTAACATTCAAGCAAAACAACATGGGGTCAAGACAACTCCTCTATACATTCACCATTCTATGTTCATTATCAAAATTGGTCTCGTAAAATATTTATATTTATATTTTAAATTATTAAAAAATGAATATCTGCATCACTTCATTAATATACATTAGAAAGTTCACATAGTAAAAAGCTTCCTTTGTCATAACTTTGGCGGTGAGATTTTCTAATTTTTTTTTTCTTGTAGAACAAAATCAAAAGCATATCAATTTCAAGTAAGATTAGATAGAAAGCTATCCTTTTTAATTATTACTTTTAATCACAAAGCTTCCTTTCTAAACTTGGCCCTTTGCCATTCTCATCTTCATAGTAGACTTAAATTTGATACATTAAAATCTAATAGAATAAATATGTGTTTTCATAACGTAATTTATTTTACTTTGGAAATCAATTTGTGCATTCTTTTCGATCTTTTGTTTGGCTTATGATGTTTGGTAAACTATTTTTGGAATTATTAATAAAAATATGACAAAGTTTTCCCCAAGATAATAGAAGCCCCTCTCTTATCTACGCGCTTCTTCTTCTTTTTTTTTTTTTTTTGCCCTTTTTGAAAGAAACGTGTATCCATAATTGAGGAGAATTTGTTGACAAAGTGAAAAGGGAAAAGAGAGGAGAAATTTTACTTTGGTAAAAAAAAATAAATGATAAAATTAATTTATTTGGTTCATAAAAATTAAGATTTGTAATCTTTTTAACAATTAATTAAATGTTCGAAAATTACTATCATAAGGGGATAAATATTCTTCAAAGTCACAAAGGCAACAATTACATATATTTTTATTCCATTTCTTGAAGCTCTTTTTTTTTTTTTTTGGCCTTTTTGAAATTCCAGAAGGTGGTTTATAATGATTAAAATCATATCCCATCCTCAACCACCTTCCATCGAATCCTCATAGTCATCACCTAATACGCATCAAATTTTGTATAAAAAAAAACCCTCAGGAAGAAAAGCGAAAATCAGTACTGTTCTACACAACCGTCATCATCAACAACATCATCATCAATTCAAAAGTTCAAATCACCCTATCGAAATTCAAGACTGTTTTGAAAAGTCCATTCTGTGTACCCACTCAGGTGGTTCATATAATTAGTATTGTCTACCTTCTTGGATCTGTGAAGATTTTTCTTGCCTTGATTAGTCCTATATGGGAAGAGGGATTTCGATAACTTTGAAGAAAGTAAAGAGATGATGAAAAACCCAACAAAAATCTTGATGCAGTTTACGAGAAGGGTTTCGGATCTTGATTGGAGGATTCTTTTACTGATTCTTCCTCCTCTCTCTCTTCTTGTGTATATATCTGTGTCCACTGTTACTTCTCCGACCACCGTAGGGGTGGTGCTCAGTTCTTTTTCCTCCTTGAGCCCTTTGAGATCGATATTTCACAACCACGATGATTCACATGCATTCACTGAGCAGGGGACAATTCCGCCTTTGGATTCACCATCGCGGAGGTCACGGTGGTTGAAGGCGAGGAAGGCCGAGTTGGACCGGTCCAGAATTGCCGTTTGCTTGGTGGGTGGTGCCCGGAGATTCGAGCTTACTGGGCCTTCCATTATTGAGAAGATTCTTGAATTCTATCCAAATTCTGATCTATTCCTCCACAGCCCGCTAGACTCCAACGCTTACAAATTGTCGCTGTTAAAGGCAGCACCCAAGATTGCGTCTGTGAAGATCTTTCAGGCCGAGCCCATCCCGGAAACGGAGATACAGCAGCGAGTCCTTACGGCTCAGAACTCACCCAATGGAATACAGGTAACTTTCTTTAATTCCTGTTTTTCATTTTTTTTTTTGAAAAAGATTGTGTCTTTTTTGTGGTACTAATTTGTTTCTTGCTGTTGTTTTACGAAAGAATAAATTTCACTGTAGCTTAGATTACAAGGGAAAGATTTTTGTAGCGTTGGTTGGTTGGTTGGTTGGGGAAATTAACCAAGTATTGCAATGATCAAATGTTTGTTGCATCTTTCGGCAGTGTTGCCTGTTTTTTAATCTAAGCAGTTTACACAGTCCTTTTCCTTATAATCTCATTCATGTTCGGTTGGTAAAATTTAGCAAAAAGCCAAGACTGATATAGGAACAAATTTGATAACATTTGGCATATAGATTTGAGAAGATCAGTGTTAGGTTCCTCAGCAATATGTTGATTTGTAAAATGCATTTGGCTCATTTCTGGCCTTCTCTTCTTATCATTTGTGGATCCCTACATGTCATAAACCGGCAAATGAACCTAGCTTTTGGCAACAACTCGATTGGATTATCAACCAAAGTGCAGGCTAGGTTCCTAATCCTCTCCAATTCCCATTGCCATATGTTAACTGAATGTAATTACTTCATGTCACAAACACAATGCATCATTTTGGTCCTATACTTCACCATTTATGTTGTCACCTAGTAGTTGTTAGAACTTTCAGTGCATCTACCTTTTTTCTTTACTTTCTTTCGACCTTGTCGTCTAGCCTTTACCATTTATGTACTCTTTTCAGTTCTTCCCCCAATGGTAGGGTTAAGGTGGCTAGGGGACTACGCCAGTGGAGTATCTTCGGCTGATTCTAATTTAAGCCCCTTCCTAATTGAATATCTAGATTCGTCGCTGTAAATAAGTTATCATAGGCAGGGCATTCCCTCGCCTTTTTGGGGTTTTTGGTGCACTACTAAAGCTACGGTCAGGGGAGTGAATACAATTCTTTACCATGACAAAAGGTAAAGACATTCTTTTCTAGAACCAAGAGAGTGCTAAAACTTTTTTAGATTCTACTAAAATACTCTTTCCCGCCGATAATATAAGTCGTTTGACTTAATTTCACACATATTAAGATTCTTGAAAATAAAGAATTTTATATTTTTTTTTCTTAAAACACCCTTATTTAAATCTCTTAGAAACAAGAGAAGAAAGGAACGAGAAAGTGAGGGAAAGAGAATAATAAATAAGAATAAAAATGTACAAGTAATTTTAAAAAAAAGTCTCCAACGATTTATAATTTGGGACAGTAATAGTAATTTTAAATGATTTATATTATGGGAATAAATTAATAATTGAATATTTGATTTATAATTTAATGATACAATGCATTGAACTTGTTGAACAAATTCTTGGTTTTGCTTATGGCGTGTTTATGCATGTTAGTCAAAGACATCAGCCCTTTACAAATATATTTCACGTCAATGAATGTGATAGATCTTTGACTCTTGCTTGATTCTTACAGCTTATGTTCATTCCGACAGGTAAGTATATACCCATGTTCAACGTTTTATATACTTGGTCACTGCATTATTTTAGTAGAGGGGGGTGTATCTGTCAATTTACTCATCTTCTGCCTCATCCTACTTGCAGGGTCTGCTGCAATATTTCAATCTTGTAGAGCACTGCCTCAACATGATCAATGACTATCAAATCCAAAACAACTTCACTTATGACTGGGTTGTCCGGACCCGAGTCGACGGCTACTGGTCGGAACCGTTGGGACCGGAGAACTTCATTTCGGGTGAGTACTTGGTTCCATCCGGCTCATCCTACGGCGGCTTAAATGACCGGTTGGGTGTCGGTGACTTGAACACGTCCATCGTAGCTCTTTCTCGTCTCTCCCTCATTTCCTGGATTGATGCAGCTGGTTTTCAGCAACTCAACTCAGAAAGTGCTTTCAAAGCCCAGCTTACTACCCAGAAGATACCTTATGCCACGAGACGTTTCCCTTTCTGCGTAGTGACTGATCGGAAATACGGGTTTCCTCCGTCCCGGTTTGGTGTTCCGGTGGCTGCCCTGTCCAGTAGAGGTCCATTAAGCGGTGCCAAGTGCAGGCCTTGTACTCCAGCTTGTACAGGAGATTGCGTTGGCCCGGTTATGAATGGTGTGTATAAGGGCTGGAGCTGGACTGAATGGTCGCATGACAGTCTCCAGCTTTGTGATGCCCACGGTGAATGGGAGGAAGGTTGGGAGAACATATTTGACAAAGTCGCCGGAAAAAGATTGGCCGGTGAGAGGAAGAGAATCAGAGCATTGAAGCTTTCACAATGTGTGGAAGATCTTGAGGAGATGAGAAATCGGACGTCCCATTGGGTAGCTCCTTCGGCAATTGACATTTGCCGGCTGGGTTTGCAGGAGTAGAGTTTTTTTTTTTTTTTCCTCTCCTTTTTTTCCTTATGATATATCCAAAAATATTAGCATGTAATTCTTTTAGTTTTTTTGAAGGAAAAAAAAAAAGGCTAGGAAAGAAAGAGAGAGAGAGAGCATTTTGGATGGGTGGGATTCATTGGTAGGTTATACGATATTTTGCGTAGGGGTAGGATTAGGATTCGGTTGTCTTTATCTTTTGGTTAAATAAAATAAATATATACCATTCTTTAATATTTGAGTTAAAATAAAAATAAATAAATTCATGTTTTATTTTTATTTAATTTATCTTTCAGATGGACGAAAAGTTCATGTGAAGTAGGTTTTTTTTTTTTTTTTCCTTAATCAAATAAATTAAATTATGTATTAAATTTTTTCAGAGCCCATTCTCTCTTCTTTCTCTCTCTAGCTCATTCTCTTTGCACTGTTTCTTGAGGTGTGTTCCTTTGAATAATGTTAAAGAAAAAGGGATGAAAGATTAAGAATGTGATTAAATGAAATTTGAGTAGATAAAAAAGAGAGAGATTGCAAATAGGTATAAGAATATTGAAAGGAAAAAAAATGTTATTATTTTATAAATATCATTAAAAAATATCAAAGAATTAAATTATTGAATTTTATTGACTAAAAAAAGGAAACAAGAAAGGAAAGGAAATAGAATCTAATTATAGTAAAGTAAGGAAAGGAAAATGAGAAGAGAAAAAGAGTTAGAGTTTAAGTAAATGATATTTATTTATTGAAAATATGTCATTTAACTACTTGTTAATAATAAAAATTAAACTAAGATCTCGCATTTTACTCCAAAGGAAGGGGTAATACTAACAATTTCTCCCTTCCTTACTTATCATTAAAAGAAATTTTTAATAAATCAAAGTTTGATAGTAAAATATATATTAAAAAAATAAATCGTATATTCATTTTTACCTAGTAATATCATTGGGTAAATATTTATTAAAAAAAAGATTTGATTTTATATAGAGAAACTGAAACTTTGTATATGAATTAAATATCTATAGATATTTTTATTGTTTATTCTATTTTATTATAATAAAATACTTATTTATAACAAAATTTTTATAATTCTTTTGCATGAAATAAAATTTTATATTTTGACTTAATATATAAAAAATATTTAAATACAAGTAAATTATTACTTTAATTTTATTAAAAGAAATAATAGATAGTATTAATTTGATAATATAATTTATATCATTTAATTAAAGAAAGTTATAAAACTCTAAATAGGTTTTTAAGTAAGCTTATGCTCAAGTCAGACTTTTAAACAGGTTAAGTTTAAACTTGAAAAAAAAAATTTATATAAACTAATAAATCAGACTCAAACCTTCAACCTAAAACACAAGTTCAGGAGCGGTTCTTTTTTGTTATACATCAATTGTGTAACATTTTCTTCGTTCTTCTTTATGAATGAATAATCATATGTAGAGAAAAAAAAGATAAATTATGTATATTTCTTTTAGAGATATAATATTTCTATTTAAATAAAAAGATTTGGTCTTCTTGAATCGAAGATTTCCTGGCTTAAATGGAAATGAAGACTTAAAACGGAAATAGGGAGGAGATTGAGTCTTATCCCTCAATCTGCCAAGCTAGAGTTAAGCTAAAAACGGAAATTGTCTTGTTCCTTATTTGTTTCGGCCTACCTCACTTCACCTATAATGTTTATATTTATATTATAATTAATATACATATAAATATATTTACATTTATATAAAAATTTATTATTAATATATTTTAAAAGAATATATTTTCATAATTTAAAATATAAAAATAATCAATTACTTATTTTTAAGTGATAATTTTTCTGAAATTATTTTTAAAACATTTTATATTTTATCTTTTAAAATAATACGTAAAAAATATTTAATTATATAAAATTAAATTATATTTATATATAATTTTATTTTATAAATATTCTCAAATCTTAAATAAATAAAATTATACTAAAATTTACTTTTTATTTTCATAATTTATTAGATTTTATTTATTATTTAAAAATATGTTTTAGTTGAATTTCAATTCCATCTCTCTCCCTTATAAGAATGGCCAAGAATAAAAATATTATAAAGGTATAATAATAATAATAACAATAATAATAATAACAATAACAATAATAATAATAATAATAATAATAATAATAATAATATTATTATTATTATTATAATAATAATAATAATAATAATAATAATAATAATAATAATAATAATAATAATAATAATAATAATAATAATAATAATAATAATAATAATAATAATAATAATAATAATAATAATAATAATAATAATAATAATAATAATAATAATAATAATAATAAGATCGATTCGGCCTAGTTCCATCCCTGCCTTCTAATTTAATTTTTCAGTTGAATTTTATAAAATTTAGAAAAACCAAATCGGAATTATATATATATATATATATATATATATATATATATATAAAATTAAAACTATTAATTATAATTTCCTTTTTATTTAAAAAATTAAAAACTAAATTAAATTTTTATATAAATTTTAAAATCGAACAGAATCACATTCTATTCAAACCGAATCGAATTTTTTTTTATTAAAAAAATTCAACCATTCAACCGAAGGGTGCATAACCATACTACCCTCCAACCTCTCCTTATTAGACCAAACAAATGCTCCATCCATAGCTAGATTTTATTTTACACATATTAAATTTTTTAAAAATAAAATAATTATATATATATTTAAAATATTCTTATTTAAATGTAAAAAAGAGGAAAAAGAAAAAAAAAATAAAGATAAAAAAATAAAAATAATTTCAAAATTTTTGACTTAAAATTTAAACAATTTATATTAAGAAACGAAGGTTCGTAATATTAAATACCGTCCAATAAATTAAAAAAAACTTAAATAATAATCGTGAATAATCAACTAAGAGTATAACTAAAGAATGGCCGACTGGGTTTGCGGATTGTCGACGAATTGGGACTTTAACCTGATTTAAATCCCTGACTTCTCCCAGGTTATTGGTTCGATTCACGTCGCGGGTATACTAAGGGATTTACATGGTAACCCTTTAGGCCCAT
This sequence comes from Voacanga thouarsii, assembly GCA_026120185.1. Classification (NCBI taxonomy): domain Eukaryota; kingdom Viridiplantae; phylum Streptophyta; class Magnoliopsida; order Gentianales; family Apocynaceae; genus Voacanga; species Voacanga thouarsii. The sequence continues at coordinate 91,968 of JANUWF010001672.1, read as the reverse complement.
GGAAAATAATCGAGTCGAATGTCTGAACACCCATGTAAATAAAAAAAAAAAAAGAATGGCAGACTGGGAACTGATTCCTTATCTGAGATATTAGATGAAGAAGACTTAGACGCAGATCTCCTTCAGCTACTGATTTGGTTACCATTATTCTCAATCATATTTTCATCGTTTTTCCACAATGCCAACTGCATCCACTATATATATATATAACAAAAACATGGCGAGCATGAACAGCAACTAATTGTTGTTCAGGAAAGAGTGCATGAACCATTGGATAGAACGGAATGAATTTTATTGGGCTACTGAATGTAGGATTGGCCTGTGATGTCAAGATCACGATCGCCGGTGGAAGGCGGAGGCTTATGCTTGGGCTGCATGGTGGCTTCAGCTGGCCCATCGGCGCTTTGTGTGTCACTCGCCGGTGGCTTCTCTGGCTTCTTCGATTGCCCTCCTTCTTCTTTGCCGTACAACCCACCGCCGTAGGCTTCTTTGTTTATCGGTTCCATTGGAGAAATGTACGGAGGCTGGTGCTCCTTGCCATCGTCTCTCTGAATCTGATGCTGAGCTTCTTCTTTCTCCATTTTTGCTGCCGCTGCCGTTAACCGTAGTTTTCGAGATCTCTTATACTGCTCGCACGAATCTGACAGATGTTGCCAACTTGATACGTGGAAAGAGGATCGAATTCCACGTATTCGTGATCTACAGTATTTGGGCCTTTTACTGGGCTTCTGTGTATGGAAAAGGGTCTCCTAAAGAGACCAAAACCATTTCTTTATGGGCTTCCACACCCATCTGGTCTGTGATGTTTTATTCTGTATCTTAGGTTTGGCCCAGTCAATCTAGGTTGATTGGAACCTGAGCTGGGCCAATTACAAGAGCTTAACAAGAAGATAGGGCCCAGAGTACACGTGGCCCAACGTCCAATGAAACAGAGGGCTACGGGTGCCTCAACTTGACACTCTCACTTTCACTTTATCCATTGCGGATTTTTGTAATTTATTTGGGGCAGACCAATGTTCTCCTTTCTTTAGTCACCATACATGGCCCCCAAATCCGTCCACAGAGACGGACTAAAAATTTTTTATAATTATTTTTTAAAAATTTAAAATTTTGTAAAAATATTCTTTTGAACTTGTTGACAAACAAGATGCTTGAACAATGGACTTTTGAATAGCAGACATTGGAGACCATTAGACCGCTCGACTAATTGACATAATAGATGTGATCAGATTTTCAAAATAATATTAGTAAGCAAAATGATTGAGCGGCTAGATGAGTAGCAGACGGTTAGCCGTTGACCATCCGATCCGAAAGATGGCTAGATGGTTGAATTGGTAAATCAACTAGCAGACGTGACCAGATTTTCAAGAAGTTTAGTTTGATTAAGATAGAACCTAAAATCTAGATAATATGTTGCAAGAGTTTTGACGGATTCAAAAATCCACTTTTCCACCATGTTTACCATAAGGGGAATAAGACAACATGAAATGGCGGAAGTGGTGAATATGAGATTATCAACTCCTTTTAAAGTCATCAAAAAAGGATAAAAAATGAGAATTTAGCCTAACATTCGATGAGTTTACAAACATTTCTTCTATTTATTGTCTTTCTAGAGTTTTATATGTTTATAAACAAAAGAGATTTAACTCTGTATTAACCGATTATTTTAAGGTTAGGGCTTCAACTTACCAAACAACTACTTTCCATCCGATCAGCTCACTGAAGTTTTGGATGGCCAACAAAACTTTATCTTTTTTCGTTTAATTTTTTTAAAATTATAATATCACTCTTTAATATATCTTTTCATATAATTTACTCTCAAATTTCTAATTCTATCACTATAGAGGATTCCCTTTAAGGTGAAACATTCATTTACCAAATCCCTCTAAGTAAAATGCTTGACCCAAAAGAGAATGTGAAAAAAGAAACTAACAAAGTTGGATTATATGCCACATTTCTTATAGTCAAGGAATGACATCTATTATAAATACTCAATGAAGGGTTTAAAGTCAAGCAAAGGAAGTTAATGAATATCCACTAATGCAAAACGTGATGAACCTTTCCAATTAAATATTTTATCAACGTTGGTCGGGCTTGCACTTGCAGTTCCATATAATCATATATAGCTAGCTAGGAATCAATGCACATTCACGATGACTCATTTACACTGTGGCGTTTACTCTTTTTCTAAAGAGTTGTTGATGGCATTTTCCAAACTGCCACAACATTTCAGTGTATCACACCTCTTTGTATTGCTGCAGATGAGACAATTTCAACAGAGCTTATCTGTCATGGTTTGCTCCAAAGCATGCATCTCCATAGGCATCTTTCACCAGATATATACCATTTCAAGTTGCAGATACACCATACCTTTCACGTACCTTATAAAAAAAAAAAAATCTAAATCCCAGCATATTGCCAGAAGAACTTTTTATTTTATTACTTAGACATCTTGAGATCAAATATCGAATTCTAAACCTTTTTTTTTATAAGGAAATTGACAATTATTATCCGAATGTCAAAAGAGATAAGTTGCACTAAGTAAGTTCTGCGCGACGAACTCATGTCACAAGAGAAGTTCAAACTCTGATTAACAGTGTGAAACTTACCTATACTAACCAACGAGGTCAACTTAAGAGATGATTTAACTCTGAAACTTATGTATTATGATTTAAATGTGACGCCTTAATTACAATACCGTGACATAGAAGCAGCTGATGTTATGGCAAGACAGCTGGTTGTGATCGCAGAATGAGTGAGCCCTTTGGCTGTCGAAGGGGTAAGCAGTCAATTCTTGTGATTGCTTAGGGCTCCTATATGCCTTTTCCCATTACCTTTTTGCCTCTAAGGCTGTGAACATTTTGAAAAATTTGTTCAAAAAATTATCGTAACATTTTCAATTTAATAGGTTCCACGAGTAAATGTAACTATATATAGAATAATAATTAAAAAATTATTGATAAAATAATTTAAAATGACTTTTGACTTAGAAAAAAGGTGATGATGCCTAGAAAAATAAGTAGTGGGGCAATTTTGGAGTGAATTAATTCTCTAATATTTTCTATGGTGATATATATATATAGAGAGAGAGAGGGTGAAAGTAGGCCAGCATAATTAAGAGGACGTATGACCTACTTAATTCAGTGGCTAGAATATTGCTTTCATATGTACAATGAGAGTCGGCAGCAAGCAATGGGAAAGGGGGGGTTAGATCTATCCTAAAGAGTGCAAGGACGATATAGCAACGTTTATCTAAATTCTATGGCTTTAATAAACTTCTTAAAGTAATTTGTCTTAATCTTAAACCACCGTTTAGAGTTTTTCTCAATATTTTATTGAGCCATATATAGACTCTATTTGTGATACCTCAATTTTACATGGGATTGATATGAGAAGGGTAAATTATATATATTAGGATGTGTCTAAATATTCATTGTCAATTTAGAATATTCATTTTGGTCCAACGGTACCTAAATAGTTGACAATCCCCAGACCCATATATAGTCATGCTAATAGATCCATCCAAACTCGATAAAAAAACATCATTCAACTTTTATATATATACATAAGTCAGAAAATAAATAAAAATCAAAATTTAAACTCAACCACCAAACCATTAGTTACAAGTATAATGAAAACTAGTAACCCAAGGTTCAAACTCCGCCTTGACTAATCTCCTATTATGTCAAAGTGATATCAGACCCAAATTTATATAAATATTAAAATTATTATAAAAAAAGCATCACTGCATATACAGTTATGCACTTAAAAATTTTCCACTAATTATAAGCAATCATCCAAAAGCATGCAACTTAATCCACAAGAAAAAAGAAAAAAAGAAAAGGCATACAATAAAGCCAGTGTGGCAGTGAGAACTGCACGTGGTGTCTGCCCTTCCACCAGTATAGGAGGAGGCCCTAAACAACGAAACAGTATAATATAATCTTCTTCCGTTGCTCGGTAATAAACAGATCAGCCGTTTCTCACATGCAGCGTGGATTGCTGCCAACAGCTGGATTTATTCGCGGATCCAGTTCCCTCCCGCAACCCCTCGTGCGTCTCTTCATTGCTCTAACCTCGTTGTCTCCCTTTATAAACCTCCGGCCACAGCCGATGATTATTTGCATTTTCAATCTCTCTGAAGTAAACCCTCCAAAATGACACCAAAAATGGTGGTCAATTTTAGAAGATCTCTCTCTTTCCCTAATCATCCTTCAGGCTCTGCAACTAAACCCAAGAAAACTTTACATGTTAGATCTACAAGTCTTCCTTGTAGATCACACCCTTTGATTTTCCAGCTCAAGGATGAGATCAGTGAGCTCAAGACCTGCTGGGCTGTTTCCAGATCTGATAACCGGTCCTCTGCCTGGCTCTGCGACGGTTTGGCTCACCTCAAGTTAGTTCATGAGTCTCTTGACGATCTCCTCCAACTTCCTCAGACTCGGGAATCGCTGTTCGGCAACTCTGAATTGATAGATAAGTTTTTGGAAGATTTCTTGCACTTTGTTGATGTTTACGGCATCTTCCAGTCATTGATTCTTAGGTTAAAAGAAGATCACTTGGCGGCACAGGTTGCTGTGAGAAAAAGAGACGATTCCAAGATGGCATTCTACGTAAAGAGTCTCAAGAAACTAGCCAAAGAAATGGGCAAGCTTGTTTCCGCCGTTCAGTGCATGGGAAAGTACTCAATATCTGGACCAGTATCATCACCGGACGGTGATGCTGAGCTCGCCGGTGTTATCAGGGATGTTATTGTGGTCACAGTTTCAGTTTCAGTTGCCCTTTTCAACGGACTCTCAGTGTCGTTGTCGTCCCGGAAATCATCAAGAATGGGTTTCTGCTTGACCAAGAACACGAAGAAAGCGAACACAGCAGAGGAAGGCATTGAAGAACTTCAACAAATGGGATTGGAAAATCTGTTGAATCTGAGAAATAAGGGAGAGGAAGAATTGAAGTTGACATCAAAGAAGATGCATGAAATGGAGGATTGTATTGGTGGAATTGAAATTGGCAGCGAGAGAGCGTTTAGGAGTTTGATCAACACTAGGGTTTCACTCCTCAATGTTCTCACACTGTAGTAATTTTATTCAAGAATTACAGTGTTACCATATTATGTATATGTTTTTTATCAGTCTTTGTATCCTCCAAAACTTTGTGGCTCAAAAGAAAAGAAACCTTCAAATGTATAGCAGTGATGATTATCTTGTCATTCTGGATCTACTACTAATTAATATCTCTCTGTCTCTCTCTATATATATAATTCTACATGTGTATAATTCTCTCTCTCTCTATATATATATATTTGTATAAGGTTTCCAAGTCTTGATATCTCTTTTTTCAAATTATTAAAAGGGAAATCGATTCTATGTAGAAAAGTATTTTGAATTTTAGAAAAAGAGTTCATTTTATTTTCGTAGAATATAACAGAGATTTAAAAAAAAAAAAAGAAGAGAGAGATCCACTTTAATTTTGAAGGGTATCATGATTGACTAGGAAGACACTTTTCCCATTGTGAATAATAAATTTTTTGTTCCACTACAATTGACAATATTTGACTTAGCATGGGATATTATGTAAGGTTAAAATTGTAATATAATTTAATAAAACATGAAAAAAATGTACATTCGTGACTACTTTATATTATACTAATTTGAAACTCGTGAGTTTCACAAAGGATGTAAATAAAACGAATAAAATAAATAAATTTTAATTATAATTTTATAATATTTTAAAAATCTATTAAGTGTTATCTTTTATTTATAACTTTACAATTTTTTTAAAGTCTATTAAGTGTTCATTAAATTAGATAACTATCACTAAATCAATAACCTTACACATTTCCTTTAAAAAAATTATTCATTTAAATTTAATGTGTCAAGTGTCAATAAATGACGATATCACATGTCACAAATGGAGTTACAAACGCTACTATGTATCACAGACTTTTCGCAACTCCTATTATATATATATGGAGTGATTTAAACATAAAAAAAATAATTTTTGATAAAAACATGTACTTAAATTTGTATGCTAATATAATACATTAAAAACTTTCCTTTTAAAAAATGTCAATTATTTTTAAAAATTTTAAATAGTAAGTATATTAACTTTGACAGGATTGAATGAGTAAATAATTAAGAGTTTTGTAGCTATGCAATTTGTCTCCCCGACCCTTTCACGACCTGAATGTCTTCTCCATGGCCATGATTTTTTAGATGTATGGGTCTATTAGGCTCACTTTTGGTTTCTGTGTAAATTTATTTATTTTCCACTAAAAAAAATTGTGTGTATATATTTTATGTCAATTATATATACACAAAATTGTAAGGCAATTTGGGGTTAAATCCTATAAACAAAGAGCTGAGAACCATAGAGACAGAGGCTGAGACATATATATGAACTGGGAAAATGAGGCAGATGCCCAGAAGCAGCAACAACATAATTGAACAAAACAAACCAAACAAAAGGTATATTTGCTACTTGGAATTAATTAATATTTGCTAGGTTTTTCTGCTCATAATAAATTAATTATAATGCAATCATTAGTCCATTAGAGGGATACCCTCTTCTTATTTCTAGTCAAAAGGAATCAACATGAATTCGATTGGGCCTACTCTAATTGTTAATCATTATATTTGAGAAAATTAGCGATAATGAAATGAATTAAATGCAAGAAAGAAATAAAGAATATACAAAATTTATATAATTATATATATATATATATATATATATATATATATATATATATCTTTTGGGTTGTTTTCATAAAATTTGAAATTGTCATCAATTCGGGTTTGTCATAATAATTCAAAATAACCAACCCAACAACATCATCATCATTAGGTAACTTAGCATTATCTTTTCAACTTCTCCCTAGCCAATTTTTTTAACATAAGTCTACGTTGAATTCACAAACTCTTAAATTACGAGTCATGTATTTAATTATTAAATAATTATTTAAATATTAATTTGTCACGGGCCATTCCCAACCATTTTTTAGTATAATAATGTATTTTTCAGATAATTTAGAAAAAAATAGAGTTATATGTGATGATAAATAATGCTGCTTATTAATTAATTTTTGGAATTTTTTGACGGGTTTGCAAGAACTTTAATTTAGTAGAAGACTTATTAATCTATAAAAGATCCTTCTAATTCACTGGCTGCTACTTTTTCACAAATGCATCATCTTTTGTTCGAAGAAAAATAAAAATAAAAAATAAAAAATTAGACTTGAATGAGTAGCATCTTTTGGGCTGGGCCTGGCTGGGCTGCTTGTGTTACAAAGATGCGGGTAAGGGCTTGGGCTAGCCCACCTCCCAAGTCCCAACAGCGCCATCCTTTCTAATGTACCCTCGAGAAGAAGCTTTCAAAAACTCCCCTTAGGTCTCAAAATATTTCCCAATGACTTTTATAAGTGGTTCGAGCGTTATTCGAGATGAATAATTTTATTTTTATGATATTTTAATTATTTTTTATTATAATACATTATTGTAATATTTTTAATTTTTTTATGATAATTATAAATTTTTGATAAATTCAGATAATTTGAATTGAGATAACTTTATTTAAATTTAATGAATTTATATTCAGTAAATCCAAATTTAATAAATTTATATTCAAATAAGAATTTTATAAAATTCACCAATATTGCATATCTTTCTCATTGCTTACTTAAAAGAATTAAATGTTTATTTTTAAAAAAATATATAATTCATTAATGAGGTTATTTAATATAATATCATAAATATGATAAAGATAATATTCTTTGATATCTACTTTTTTTCAAAATTCTAATGTGCACACTCCAGAAAAAAAACAAAATTAAAAAAAAAAGTAGGAGAACAGAGGTGAGGTTGTAGACATGCAAAGTTCGTAGTATTTCTGAGGAGAAAGGCGCGAAGTTTGTTGCTTGGAAAGCATCTGAGCTGAATACTTCAACGCATCCTTTAAATTGTTCGAGTTCTTGATGAATTCGATCCAACAAATTACAGTTAGGGTTTTCGTTGATTGATCCAATAAATTAGCCAATATCGTAAAAAAACAACAACAAGCAATAATTACTAGAGCCTTGATGCATGTAAAAGGCATTCAGCTAAAGACCAGTGATACCGGCGGCGAGTTATGTTTCTTCGTCTTCAACTCCGTTGTGAATCATTATCTCTCCAATTTAATTTCTCTTCCAACAAAGAAGAATTCTTGTTCTAAGCTATAGAAACTATGCAACTGCCCGTCAGTCCTTCCCTTGGTTGGATCCAATTAAGTTGATTTTTGTAGTTTACCAAATACCCAAAGTCCCAATGGAAAATCTTACCTTTTCAGAATCCCAAAGTAATTCGAGTGAAATGGTGCTGTTGCTGTGCTTATTCTTGTGGCTAATGGGTATCTAATAGAGAGATAAAAACAAATTAGTTTTATAAAAAAAATTATAGAAAATAGAAAAATTATAATACGTATAATGGATGGAAAAAATTGGGAGCAGCATAAAAGAAAATGCTCACTGGGAGTGGAGCCATGGCTTCCCCAATGGGAAATCTTACCTTTTCAGCATCCAGAGTAATTCGAGTGAAACGGTGCTGCTGCAATACTTATACTTGTGGCTAATGGATATCTAATAGAGAGATAAAAAAATAGTTTTATAAAAAAAAATCATAGAAAATAAAAAAAAATCATAATACGTATAATGGGTGGAAAAATTTACCAGTCAAGAGCAGCATCGAAGAAAATGCTCAGAGTGAAGCCATGGCCTTCCCAATGGGAAATCTTACCTTTTCTGCACTCCAGAGTAATTCGAGTGAAATGGTGTTGCGGTTGAGCTTATTCGTGTGGCTAATAGGTATCTAACATAAAGATTAAAAAATTAGTTTTATTAAAAAAAAAAAATCATCCAAAGTCATTTGAATTATCTAAATTTTAATGATCTGAATCTGAAGAGGTATTTAATAGAGAGATAAATAGAAATCATAAATTCATTTGAATTATTTGAATCTAAAAAGGAAATTATAAGGTTGATTCTTATCTATATGAATTTATTGAATTTAAATAATTATAATATTTTAAAAAAAAACCCTTCAAATTTTTTTAAAAAAATATTTATTTAAACTTCATATTGCCACATGTCAATAACTAATGATGTCACGTGTCGCTGCAGAATGTTTCCGCAATTAAACTTCATATATAGATTTAATCATTTTTTGAAAAATATAATGAACTTGAAATTTGAATTAAAAAAATAAATTCGTATAATGTTGCACTTATAATTACTAAAAAAAGAAATATAAAAAATGCTTGTCATATATTATATGGACTTATATATTGGAATTTTGATTTTGATATTCACCGCCAATTATTAAAATATTAATAGTGTTAGGGGGTTAAAGTCAAATTCAAGTATAGCGTGAGTAATGAAAAGATTACGAATTACTCAACCATACCCTCGAAAACGGCTGCTAATCTTTTACTTTTTAAGTGCTTATTTTTGGTAAATGAGTGAGAAGTTCATGTAAAGAAGGCGAGAAAGGGTCCATATATTTGGCGCAAATGGAGAGATGAGAGTGAGACAGTTGAAAAGACGAGCTCACGTGGACTATGGATCTTCCAGCTCTTCCTCCTTGCTCACGGCATCTTTCCTTTCCTTTTCACTCCGACTCTCGTGCCCACCACCGCCCTCCGCCACCCCGTCCCCATCCCCAGCCCCGAAATGAGAAAAATGATTAAAATGATCCCTTTTAATTTTGATCACAAGCATGGACGGAGATAGGCCGCCTTCGCCTTCAATAAAATTTATTTTTTTTATAATTTTACTCTTCGTTCTTCAATATTTTGTAAAATTTTTATAATTTACTCTTTTCTCTCTCCCTCAAACTTTTAGCTCCGTCCTTGTTCATGAGAATAAGGAATTATTTAGCTTAAATTAAAAAAAGAAAATAAATTTTTACGGAGTAATTCACCTGATAAAATTATACTATTTTTAAATATCAAATTAATAATTTAAACTCTATCCTAGGCGTCAAATTATTTATTTTTTTAAATTGATATTAAATTTGAATTAACATGTGTAGTTGGATATCTTGTATCTTTATTTAATGTCCCGTTGTAATTAAGGCTTTCGTTAGATTTTAGAACATAGAATAACAAATTAGTATAGATTTTGCAATATAATTGAAAGTATTTGAGAAAGAAAAATAAATATGAAAATAAATTAAAATTTATCCTTTTTGATTAAAATAAATAATAAAAAAATAAGTAAATTGATATAGGAAGCTAGTCTAGGTCATATTAGTAATTCTTCACCTCTAATCTTGAAGGGGTTAGGAAACCCTATTTATTTTTATTTGTTTGGATTTACAAAGAGAGAGGAAAGGGAGGGTGATATTTTATTCTTACCTTATTTAGTTAAGATGGAAAGAAAGTAAATACAAAATTTCTTATTATTATAACTACATATAAACCCTGAGTATTATTCAAGAAAAGTAGTTTTTTTATTTTTCTATAATTTAAGTTATGACATTTAATTTATTTTTATTAAATATTTAATTTGTTGCAATATTCAATAAGTCTTTTAAAATATTTGTGGTATAATCAAATAATTTTATATAATTCATATTTAGTGAGTCTTATGTATCATTTAAGATCCAGTCACATATCAATACAATGGCATTCCACTTTCCTTTTATATATGTATATAAAATCTTATGGAATTCATACTTAATGAGTTTTATGGAATTCACCCATGTTGTCAAGTATCATAACGAGAATCTTTCACAACTCCTATTAAATATATACAGAATAATTTATATATATATATATATATATATTATACTTTTTAATGATTAAACAAAAAATACAACAGATATAATTATAAATTTAATACAATAAAAAATCTTTCATTTACTCTTCTTCCACGTCAAATAAACAAGATAAGTGTAAATTGCATATGTGCTACTCTCTCCTTCATTTCTTTTTTTTTTTTTCCTTTTTTGTGAACCAAAAACACCAATAAAAACTTCCACGATCAACATAACTACCCCATCAACATTTACATAACCACCCATAATACATTGCTATTGTTTGAATGTACTTCTATTCCGGGTTGGATTTTTGGGGTAGGGTGGTGTCGCTCCCAAAATTTTTTAAAAAAATTATAATTTATTGTAAAAAATAAAAAAATAAAAAATTATATTTTGTTCTCAAAAAATTTGCAAAAATTATATTACTTCCATTACTATTTCTCTATCACAACTGAAAAATTATAATATCTCTTTTTATCCGTCACATTAAAAAAATTTAGATGATATTAATATTAATTTTACTGTTATACCCTTATATTAAATAATATGATAAAATAGAAATGTAATAACTTTTAAAAAGACAATATAACAAACAAATTTTAAAATAAGATAATAATTGCATTAAATATTAAATCTATAGGTAATTTTAAAATATATAAATAGAATTATATAAATTTAAAAGATTAATTATTTTTTAAATATAAATAATAATTAAATGTGACAAATAAATAATTTTTTTATTTTTCTTAAAAATTATATTGATTTAAGATATAAATATGACAATTAAAAAATTATTAAAATTTATCAGATAGGAAGGAGCAAAAGCACAGACGTTGACGCGTAAGGACGCATGGGTGGGGTCACGGAATGGATGAAAACGTAGCAATCACACGTCACAGGCAGGGGATTTATGTAAGAAAGTTTGCGTGTTGGAACGGCACCACGTGGACGTTGACGCTTCAGCCTTCCCTGCCCTCTTAATGATAATAATAATAATAATTTATTATAATTAATTATTTTACAGAATTAAAAAAATTAATTAATTTTTTAAATTGATACAATTTTATTTATACATTTTAAAAATATATTTTGATTTAATACTTTCTTACTTTGTTTATTCAACTCTTTCTAAAGTTTTATATTTTTATTTTTTAAATCTATTTAATATAAGGATATATTAGTAAAATTAACATTAATAACATCTATATTTTTTCAATATAATACTCTCTCCGTCCCACTAAAATTAATAGTGATTGATTTGGCACGATATTTTTTGCAAAAATAAAAATTAGAATATAATAATAATATAATATAAATAAAAAATATATGGATCCCACAATATTTTATGTCAAATTTAAAAATATAAATATAATATATGTGGAGTATATTGATTATTTTATAATAAATTGTATAGTAAAAACTTTCCATTTAAGTAAAGTATCAAATTTAGTGGGACAACCCAAAATAGTAGATAGGTCAATTTTAGTGGGACGGAGGGAGTAGATAAAAATGAAAATCCAAACTTTTCAATTGTGATAGATAAATAAGGATGGAAGGAGTAATAATAATAATAATAATACAACAATTTAATTTTTGTAAATAGCTATAGTGGGAATTGTTTTTTTTTTATTTTCTCTTTTTATAGATTAACTAAATCAAAATATTTATTATGATAAACTATTTTGAATTGGATGTTGGAAGCTCCAAAGTGTGAGTTTATGAGTTAAAAAAACAATTGATGGTTTAATAGCTAATAAAGTGGTTTAGATAATAGTTAATATAATGATATCTCTGTATAATTTGTTTTTATTTTAATACATGAATTTACTTAGTAAAAAATAGTTTAGTTAATAATTTAAAAAAAAATTGAACTTTTTTTTGGTCAAATAAAATTATTCATTTATAAAGAAAAAGAATAAGTTATACAAATGGGATATGTCCTTTGGTAATGGAGAAAAACTTCATCCCAATAGATATACTACAAGAAATAAAAAAGAAACTAAAACACAAAAAATTGCTTATGAGTTATCCAATTGCCATCCTCAAATAATAAAAGTATGAGAAATCCAAACTCATCTAGATCCGTAAACATTAATTTTAATTTGAAAGACTCTACAAATGGTCTTGAAATTATTTGGAAAAGTGAGTTATGAATGAAGGGTCAGGTAAAGATAGAAATTTAATTAAAAAAAGAACTCATGCCAATGAATATTGAGTCATGACTAATAAAACTAAATAAGAGGATTTTTGTGATTTAAAAACAAAATAAGGGATAAAATTATCAAAAAACACAAGAAAAGAAAAGTGCTTTGGCCAAGATCCAAACTCTTTATGTCTGCTAGAGCCCAGATTGGCCAAAGGAATGCAGAAATTGGGGAAGAAAGAAGATGAGCAAGGGAATTGTCTGGAGAGAGAGAGTAGAGAGAGAAAATCGATAGAGACATAGAATTGAACTTATTTGACTTAAAATTGCTTATTGGTTAAGTTAGGATAGTACTTATCTATTACAAAGATTTTTGTATAATAATAAATGCTATATCATATTTGATCGCAGTCTCTATGACATCTCATATAATATCTTCTTTAATATTTTTATTATAAATTTTTTTTAAACACATATAAAATACGATCAAATGTATATATAAATTATCATATAAAAATTGACCATACATAATAATTAGTCAAATATATATTTGATCGTATTTTAAATGTGTTTAAAAAGAAATTTGTAATAAAATTACATGGAATATTAAAGAAGATTCTTGATGATACTTGAGTAAATTATTACTTTGTCACAATTAATTAAAAGTAATAAATAATAATTCATTTAATATTAAATTATCATAAATTATTAAATTCTCTCACATTTTAATTCAAAATTTAACTTTTTGCTGCTGGATTCATTGTCATTTACATTAATTGGAGATCACTTAGACCAAACACTGAAGCAAATTTTTATTTATATTATCGAAACAATAAATTTAACTAATTTTAAAAATTTAAATACTTATGAGATGATGATAAACTAGCAGTTCAATTATTTAAAAATATTTATTACCCACGAATAAAATCATAATTTCAATTTTATATTTCACACCCCATTTATCTCCCCCCCACTCCCAAAAAAAGAAAAATTGAATAGCAAATACCAAAAATCACCACAAATTGAGACGAAAAATTGAAGTTAAAAAATGGAGCAAAAAATAATTAATAACGTCGTAGAAATTATCGCGGTAAATTTAAAAATAACCGTCCCGGCATAGACCTGACATGTCGTAGGCTCTTCTTTCTTGCCCACTGTAGAAATAGGTAATGATAATGAAAGACTGAGCAACAGTAACAATAACAGAGGGGAGACAACAGTAGTGAGTGGGGTGGGGGGAGTCAGGACACAGCTTCTCGCAGTAAAAAGTTAAAGAAAAGCCAGAAAGCTTTCCTTTTTCCCTGCTTTTGGGCTTTCATCTTTCTCAAACTCTCTCAACTTTCATCGTATTCGTATCCCCGATTTTTTTTAATCCTTAAGATCCCTTTCTGAACCCACACGAACGCATTTGTCAGGTTTCTATATATCTATATATATATTGTACAGCACTAGAAGACGAAGTGTAATAGTTGGAGGGTTCTTTTGGTTTGCTCCTATTTTTTATACTCTCGTCTCTTTAGAGAAGAAGAACTAGCTGTACATTTCTATCTAAGTTTCTTTTCTACTCCTTTATTCAAGATTTCATTATTTGTTTCTGTGATTTTTTTTACATAGAGAGAGAGAGAAAAATCACCATGATTTTTGACTAAAGAGATAAAGGGGTGTCTTCTGCTGCTGCTATTATTGTTTTGTGTTGAGCTGGTTGGAGGGTTGTGAGTTGAGTCAACTCAGATTGAGTTATGGGCTGTTGCCTATCTTCGCCGGAAGGGGATTCTCACACCAACAAGGATCAGAACCGCTATGGGCAGGGTCATCACCCTCGGTCCTCTAACGGTACCGCCGGTGGGGCTGGGGATGGAGGGCTTCATGCCTTCTCGGAGTTCTCGCTGTCTGAGCTCAAAGCAGCCACCAATAACTTCAGCTCTGATTTCATTGTCTCCGAGAGTGGAGAGAAGGCTCCTAATGTTGTCTATAAAGGCCGGTTACAGAATCGTCGGTCGATCGCTGTTAAGAAATTTACTAAAATGGCTTGGCCTGACCCCAAGCAGTTTGCGGTATTTTTCTCTCAACTCTTGAATTAAATCTTTTTTTTTTCCTGCAATGTTTCACGTATTTAATTTTGTGGGTTTCATTTCCCCATTAAATTCATGTGTGTTTTTGTGGTTTCTTTTGTTTAAGGATGAGGCTCGGGGTGTTGGGAAATTGAGGCATAAGAGGCTGGCGAATTTAATAGGATACTGCTGCGACGGTGATGAGAGGCTACTTGTAGCTGAATTCATGCCCAACGATACCCTTGCAAAGCACCTTTTTCACTGTATGTCTGATTCAAATGGCTTATTTGACTATTGGTTGTGCAATTTTCAATCCACATTTATGTCTATGGTTTTGTTCCATTGCTATTCTCGGTTCTCATCTATGGGAAATATACTTATCTATGTATTTTTTGTGATTGAGATGATTACTATAGCTAGTTTAGTTACTCTTTGGCTTTGAATGACTCAAAATTGTTTTCTTTAGGCAGAATGGTGTTTTCTTGTTTATCCTAAAGATCAATCCCATACCCAGCATCCTAATCGGAGATTCTTGTTTCAAATGGCTGAAAGGACTAACGATTCAATGGAAGCTCTTGGCCATTATTTTAGATATAGGCAAACCAGGATAAAGGTGAAACCTTATCTATTTATTTTGAGGACCATTGAATGGCTATGATACTCTACATATTTTGCTACCAGTATGGCCTAAAGAAGTTTCAGAGGCAATTCAAACATGAAATGGCTTGAAACAGCTACACTTTGAAGGAAAAGTATTTGTTGCCGTGTATCCCACTTGTACTTCTTGTTCCTCCATTAATTTCTGTTGGTTGGTAAACATGATCTTTTGCTTTATACTTCCAACCAGTGGAGATGTTAGTGTTTTACATAATTCTAATGACCTAATTCTTGCTTCTCCACTCTGGCTTGTACGAGTTGTCTCTACATTCAAGCACGAAGCTTTATGATAGTTTTAGTTTCATGGTTTTACATTTATGATTTTCCAGGCATATAACTTTTACATTTTTTTTCCCCCACAGGGGAAAATCAGACTTTAGAGTGGGCCATGCGTTTAAGAGTTGCTTTATACATTGCGGAGGCATTGGACTATTGCAGTACTGAGGGACGACCGCTGTACCATGATTTGAATGCATATAGGGTTCTCTTTGATGAGGTGTTCTTTTGGATCTTTGTGTCCCCCCTCTGCAGCTTCCCCTTACATTTCAAAATATGTTTTTATATTGTTATCCAGTCATAATTTAAGTATGAATTTACATCCATACCTGAACCATGCTACATTTGTAGAGGCTTTGCGCTTTGATGGGAATAAAATTTTAATATGGTGAATGTTTTGGCAGAATGGTGATCCACGGCTCTCTTGTTTCGGACTAATGAAAAATAGTAGAGATGGTAAGAGTTATAGCACCAATCTTGCGTATACACCTCCTGAGTATTTAAGAAATGGTGAGTACTTTTTTCATGTTTGGCTTAACTATGACTTGCCATGTGTTGCAACTTTCTTGCATTATTATGAGATGTTTAATGCAACGTGACTGTATCATTTCTGTGCCAGAGCATGAGTAGATAGTGTTATTCTTGATAGAATAATACAAGAGAGCTGAATTAGATGTAATTGGGAATTTTGAAGGGACTATAAGGGTATTCACTTCTTCATAATCTATTTGGTTTGGAGAGATTGAGATGAAACGTAAAGGTTTTGAAACTTGTATTTCTTAAAAATCATAATCTTCCGAACTAGGGCAAATGATGATGGTAGGTTACTGAGATACGCGAATGCGGTTCTTTTTAATATTTAGAATGCATGCTTATGAAAATCTTAAAGCACAGTTTGTGCATCTTTGGTGGAGTCTACACCTTTATTTGTGAGGATTAGAATATTCTTATGATTTTTTATGTAACTCTTAGTAATTAGTTCAACAATCTTCATTCGGAAAACCAAGTCCATTGCTTGAAGCAGTTTCAGTTTTCAACAACTGAATGAAACTCCATGTTAGCACTTCTTGCTAGTTGAAGAAACTGCATGGAAGTAGAAATGCTACCTTATTTTAGTCAAAAGCTGCACTGATTATTCTACAGTTTTGGGAATGGTAAATGGCGATTGATAGGAGACAGAAGATGTTACAAAGGAATTTATAGAAGAAGAACAAGTTCCTTTTGCAGATAAATTTATCCATTGAAGATCCTTTTTGTTTGTTTGTCTGAAATGCTTTAGCTGTGATCAATGAGGTTGGACCATACTAAGCCATTCTTGTCTACAAAGACTTTGTGACTGATAAGAGTTTGGATATCCCCTGATGTGAGTAGATATTGTTTGTGTTTATGCATTAGCGGTTCGTTGTCTAAAGAAGTCTTCAGAGATATAAATCTCTTATAGATGAAGGCTACTGTGGATTTTGAATGCATGTTGATACATGCATGTATATATACTCAACTCCTATCAAAAGTATCAAAACTCAACTCGTATATATATATACTCAACTCGTATCAAAAGTATCAAAACTCTGATTATTTTTTTGTTCCTAATCACTGAATATTTTTGCTGTGTCATAGGTAGGGTCACTCCAGAAAGTGTTGTTTTCAGCTTTGGAACTGTTCTGTTGGATCTTCTCAGTGGAAAGCATATCCCTCCTAGTCATGTAAGTATGCTATACTTTGTAAGAATATGTGGTCTCATCTAGTACAAATATCTCTATATATTTTCTGTGTAGTAAACCTAGCACACGAGCTTCTGTTGCTGAAAAAAGGGTGCAATTTCCATTTCTGCTATTCTACCTTGACTCTCAACTGCTTCAATAAATATTATGATACAGGACATTTATATTGCCTTATTGAATCAGAAGAGGTTGGAAGCACTGCTAAAAATTTTACTTTTGGTGAAGGTGATGGAGGGCCAATAGATGTGTCAATTGCAAAATCAAATCGAATTGCATATCATTATTCCCTTGACGAATCTCAGTAATTGAAAATCTAAATGCTACAAATAAAATCCCCTAATCTCATGACAGAGCTTCACAAGGAGACTTGGTAGTAGGATAATTTGCTTATGTCCTCCTAAACTTTTGTTAGGCATGATGCATGAACTTTTTAAGGACTTGCACCATAACTCTCCAGTTTCATCTCATTTTCTTGAGTCTTGCTAGTTACTGTTAACATCTGATACAAGCTTGTTAAAAATAATAAAAACTTACACAAGCATTTTACAAAGTATGCCCATCCTATGTGGCATCCTTAATGAGGGTTTTAATATGTTTGTAATTGTGGATAGTATTTCTATGCTCCACCCTCCACCCCCATGGCGGCCGCCAACACAAAAAAAAAAAAGAAACAAAAGAAGAAGGCATCTCCATGTGGAAAATCTTGAAGCTTCGTAGAAACTTGATGTCCAACTAGTTGCCAATGTGTTTTAATGTTCTTGAGGTCAAATAGCTGAAATACAGAATAATAATATCAGTGACAGTGCATGTTTCCTGTGGCTTTGTCAGGCACTGGATATGATACGAGGAAAAAACATTCTTCTATTAATGGATTCGCATTTGGAAGGGAACTTTTCAAGTGAAGAGGCAACTGTAGTTTTTGATCTTGCTTCGCAGTGCTTGCAATATGAACCAAGGGATCGGCCAAACACCAAGGATCTTGTTTCTACTCTGGCTCCTCTGCAGAACAAAGCTGATGTCAGTTGAATTCTTTGAGACATTTGCTTGTTATGGTTTCCGCAATCTTCTGTTTCCATGGCGCTCTTTATATTGTATCAATATAAACCAGTTTATGTGAATAGGTTAAATAGCCTGTTCTATACCAGCACCTTCAGAATATTTTGCCCTAACCCATGCTTCTTTGGAAGCCAAAGAATTTCTTTAATTCTTTTTATTTTTTGGGGGGGAAAAAACCCCTCTTTGTATTTCTCTGCACAAAGTCACAGTAATAGGTTTGCGAGATATAGATATATTCTGTATATTTTTCTTGGGTCCTTGTGGGGCAAGGTTCAGTGTACCAAATTGCTAGTTGAGAGGTCACAAGTAAATTGAAGGAGCTCCTCCCCCAAACCTCTTACATGTACCCTCCCCCTCCTCACTAAGATAGCGGGTGAAGAAGAGAGGGGGGCCCCTCGGGGATAGTCTTTTCCATTAATTCGTGTGTTCTAAATTGAATGTGCACTTTTAATTCAACATTAAAATTTAGGGGAGTGCTTGACCACCTTTATTTCCCACCTTACCCTTGATGAATTATTTTAGAACCCTTTTGCAATGACAGTTTAAGATAAATAGAAATAGAAAAGCTGTGGTAGGGGAGTATAAAGTTGTATTTTAGGATAAATGAAACTGCCGATGTATGTTATTTTAATGCTGCTGTCTATCTTACTTTGCTTGATTAACTTCCCTGTCCACTTAAGACTGTGAATGCCTGCTTACAGGTGCCATCTTATGTGATGCTGGGAATCCCAAAGCATGATGAAGCACCAGCTACGCCTCAGCATCCACTTTCTCCAATGGGCGATGCCTGTTCACGCATGGATCTCACAGCGATCCATCAGATTTTGGTTGCAACACACTACAAAGATGATGAGGGTACCAATGAGGTAATTCTCCTGAGCTTAAAGATGAAAAAGCAAATTTTTCTTTCCACCCTTATACTAAGGTCTTTGGGCACCCTTTCTGTAGTTATCTTTCCAAGAGTGGACTCAACAAATGAGAGACATGTTGGAGGCAAGGAAGCGTGGAGACTTGGCATTCCGTGACAAAGACTTTAAAACTGCTATAGATTGTTATTCTCAGGTAATTATCGTAGGAATTAGTTTTCTATAAGTGCGAGACATGTTTTCTGGGTGCCTATTATCAAATTCTGCATCTTGCTTTTGGTTATGGAGAAAGTATGCACTTCTAGGATTTTCTTTATTGTTCTGAGTCTGTCTTTGGAGGTTCATTGGACCACATGGCTACAAGTTATTCCATAAGTGCTCATCAAAGAAATGAAGAAAAATCGTCTATGGTCACTTTTTGAAATGCTTAGTGTGCTTCTTGCATTGCTGTTCAATTTCAAAATGCTGCCGTGCATCTTTTGTTGCCCATATCCTTTGCCACTCAAGGTATTGCACTTGCTTTACACCTTGGTCTCTTCTAGATGGCTCTGAGTAGCTGAATGAGGGTTCTTTTTATGCCTGTTGTATTGATAAAAGTGGGTAAAGACAAACAAGGGCTGTATATGGGAGGAAAACAGCAAAATGAGGACTCTTCCACGATTTAATTCTGCTGCTTGTTTACCATGCATGACATGCTGGAAAAGTACCATTGTCTTTCTTCTTGATGATTCACGGTCTCAAAAGGCATAACCTTGATCTGAAAACTGGAGATATTTCTCATCTGATTATCACAATGTGATTGCTTCTTGAATACTTGCATAATTTGTATAGGAAGACTAGGAAATTCGAATTGCTGTATGCTAGTAAATGATTGTTCCATTACATTGTGCAAGCCATTGATGCCATTCTGATTGCATGTACAGTTTGTAGATGTGGGAACCATGATCTCTCCAACAGTTTATGCAAGGCGGAGCCTTTGCTATCTGATGTGCGACCAGCCTGATGCAGCCCTTAGAGATGCAATGCAAGCACAATGTGTATACCCAGATTGGTCTACAGCATTCTATATGCAGGCAGTTGCCCTTGCCAAACTAGATATGCACAAAGATGCAGCTGACATGTTAAATGAGGCTGCTATGCTCGAAGAGAAAAGGCAACGAGGTGGAAAAGGATCATGATGTAGCTCTGTAGTATTTTTTGTAGTCATGATTCATTCAATTGTTGTTGTTACATTACAATGTGTTTATGTATCATTTGGTTTGAGTTTGGTTGCTATTCAAGATGTACAATGTAGAGGGGGAGACGCATATATTCTCATGTACCGGTGGAAATTTTTACTTGAGTTTGTCAAAATGATTCATTGACGTGTATAGTTGTATTTTTGAATTTATTATACAACAGAATTGGGGTTTTGTTGAATTATGCGACGTATAGTTCAGCATCGCCGTCAATGAAAAGGCTCATGAACTCTTCTCCATCCACTGTTTCCTTCTCTATGAGCAGTTGGGCAAGCTTGTGTAGAATGTCAATGTGGGCTGTGATTATTTGTTTGGCCCTTGCATATGCCTCCTCTACCAGATCTCTAACTTCTGCATCCACCACATCTGCAGTAGCCATGGAGTAGTCCTTTTGGGTTGACATCTGTAATTGAACAATGCAATGTCAGCTATCAATCATAACTCTAAATAGCACAAAAAGTGGATCTATGTTCAAGGCGATTTGCATGAAACAAGCACCTGTTGTCCTAAGAAGGGATTGCCCCCAGGTCCACCAATTGCAACTTGTCCTATCTTTTTGCTGAAACCAAATCTTTCAACCATCTGTCTGGCTACCCGGGAGACTTGCATAAAGTCATTTGATGCACCTGTGGTGACATTTTCTGTTCCAAAAATAACCTCTTCTGCGACCCTGCTCGAGTAAATTGAAAAAGCTAAAATTTACATGGACAATGCTGTCTAGTGTTTGAAAGCAGTGCACCAGAAATCAGGACGCAAGAAGCAATTCTTATCCTTCTGGTTTTGCGTTCTGAAGAAAAATTTTATTCTTCTAAACAAGAATGCATTCAGAATACTGTTTGTTAGTGTGGTTATTTTCTGTAAGATAAAAAAGCACACTTGGTGGACTCCAAACTTCCCAAAACTTTCAAGTCTTATCATCACAAGGTTTTTGCTTTTGTATCCAGAAGGGTCCCAATTCTTTTAATCTTCAAAGTAAGAAAATTCTACAAAAACAATTTTCAAGAACTAAAAGTGAGAAACAATAAAAAAATCTACCGTTTGCATGGCTCCCAATTATCATTTCAAGTCTATAAATTAGCAGCAGTAATCCCAACATGAAAAGGGATGTCGCAAGCATTATGGTCATTTTCAGGAAAAATCTAGACGAGCCCAGGAGTTATTTATAATATAATTGCTTTTCTCTATTATGCACAATAGCCAATCCCCTAGTTGCCAAGTTCAGAAAAACAGAGGCAATCTAGAGCCATGTGATTCTTTTGATATGATCTTTAACAAACTGTGATCTTTAGAAAGGAAAAATTATTTTTATATGAAGCAGGTGACTAACCTTCCACCCAGGGCAACAGCCATCTGGTTCTCTAGGTAGCTTCTGCTGTACAGACCTGATTCCAACCTCTCCTCACTTGGAGCGAAGAAAGTAAGACCACCAGCTTGACCACGAGGAATGATTGAGATTTTGGCAACGGGATCATACTCAGGCATAAGTGCACCAACCAAAGCATGCCCAGCCTCTGAAATGCAAATTGAACACATACATTACATGTCTGACATTATAAATGAGTAAGAGATAACTCAAAGGTTTCTCCGTACCGTGATAAGCAACCAGCTTCTTCTTCTCATCTGATACAACTGCATTTTTCTTCTCTGGTCCAGCAATTATTCTCTCCAAAGCATCAGATATCTCATCTTTGCTTATTTCCTTAAGGTCACGTCTGGCTGCAAGAATGGCTGCTTCATTCATCAGATTTTGCAGATCAGCACCAGTGAAACCAGGGGTTCTCCTAGCAATCTTTTCAAAGTCCACATCCTTTGCAAGGGCTTTCCCTCTGGAGTGCACCTGTAACAAAAATGAATCAGTCAGAAAATCAGAAATACATACACCACACAAATGCTCTCTCACTGGACAATGCACTGACACTCATTAAGATCTCCTAAGCGACAATATATACGGACATGTAGCTTCAGCAGCAGAACGGTACTGGATACTCAGGAATGGGTAAAATAACCAGTATGTAGCCAAACCACTCAATGCAGAGGAATAGGATTGAGCAGAGACTATATCTTTGAATCTGTATAGAAACTGCCATCTAACTGAATATGCTTAAGGGGAGAGAATTTATAGATACAGCAAAACCAGCAATCTCTATTCTGCTGATGGTATCTACTTGCTGAAACAAAACCAAAATATGTTCCATCTTCTAAATATGTTCATGTTATATAATTATAAATAACAAAGACTATCTATTAAGTGTGGATTGCCACTATCCTAACCCTTCTTCTCACTTTCATTTATTAAATCTGCTTGCCTATTCTCCCTCAATAGCAACACGATGGAAAACCAATTAGGCTTAATGCCAAACGAAATAAATCCATAAGCAATAAATAAGTTGTAAAGAGTAGAATGTTAAGCAAACCTGAAGAATCTTCACTCTGCCAGCAACATCAGGCCTATCCACAGTGACCTGTCGATCAAACCTTCCAGGCCTCAATAATGCAGCATCCAGAACATCGGGCCTGTTAGTTGCTGCCAACACAATGACGCCTGAGTTCCCAGAGAAGCCATCCATTTCAGTCAAAAGCTGATTAATAGTTTGTTCTCTCTCATCATTTCCACCTCCAAGCCCTGCTCCTCTCTGCCTTCCTACTGCATCAATCTCATCAATAAATACAATGCAAGGAGCCTTAGCCTTTGCCTTCTCAAACAAATCCCTCACTCTAGAAGCTCCCACACCCACAAACAACTCCACAAACTCTGAAGCTGCACAGGAAAAGAATGGCACACCGGCCTCACCAGCAACTGCTCTAGCTAAGAGGGTCTTCCCTGTACCAGGTGGTCCTACCAAAAGACACCCTTTGGGAATCTTTGCACCCAAAGCAGTGTACTTATCAGGGTTTTTCAAGAAATCAACCACTTCTTGCAATTCTAATTTTGCCTGATCAGCTCCAGCAACATCAGCAAATGTCACACCAGTTTCAGGAACCTCCTGAAACTTTGACTTGGAACGGCCGAAGTCCATAGGTCCGCCCAGGCCACCGGGGCCACCTGGACCTCCCTGGGCCCTCCGGAAGAGAAGGAAGAGCCCGGCGAAAGCAAGGAACGGAAAAATCAAATTCCCAACAAAATTAAAAAACCCATTACCAGTTTCACCCTCCGCAACTGAAATATCAACTCCATTCATGGCCAAAATGTCAATCAAATCTGGGTCATTGGGAACAATTACAGTAGCTCTGCGGCCATCCACGGCAGTGAGCTGAAGGGCACTTCCGTCCTTGCTGAACCTCACTCTTTCCACTTTCCCCTTCTTCACTGCATTCAAGAACTCGCTGTATCGCCATTGGGAGCCCTCTGGGAGATCAGAGGACTGGGCTTGGGGGTTTGGAGCATTCAAGATGAGATTTTGTGAAAACGAAGAGGGTTTTGCAGGATTGGGCTGGGGTGCTTCAACTTGGAGCACTTGAGGCGGAGTTGATGGAGGTGTTACAGTATCATCTATTGCTAAGGCTTGCGGGGCTATTGAGGAAACAAGTAAAGCAGCTAGAGTTGCCTGAGATGGTAAGCTGTTCAAGGACTGTGAATTGGGTTTTTTGTTCAGAATCGATTGTGGGACTAGAAATCTTCTTGGCAAAGATTTAGTTGTTTTGGGAGTTGGAGGAGAGAGAAAGATTTGAGCGCCAAAGAAATTGGAGGACAGCAGATGGTTGGCTGTGGCAGCCATGAGGAAACTGAAATGGTATTTCAGTAGAGCACTGTTCTCTTCTGGTCTGGCGTCTTATTAGATGACTAGAAGGAAAACAAGAGGGTAGGACAGAGATAAGTGACTGAATCTTGAGATTTTTGGGAGCTGAATAATACTATATATTTGTGAAGGGAATAGAAAATTATGCAGGGTGTGAAAATGTTTGAAGGATCGAACTTGGTTTTTGCTTCAACACAAGCCATATATATTGGAGTTGCTTGGATTGTCTCTACGTGTTTTTAATGCTATCCAGAAAAAATCTGTTCATAGAAAAGCATCTCTATTTCTCAATTTCAGACGTTCAGTAAAGGTGAAGATAGGCCAACAGTCCAGCTTGGAAGTCCAATAGATGGGTGCACAATCCAGCCCAATGGACGATCTCCACAGATCCAGCCCAATGGACGAGGCAGGAATTTTCGGAGTTTCAAGATTTGACTTTCTAGCAGAAATTAATTTCCCAATCTCTGGCATTTCTTAGGATATAAATGTGTTTCCTTTTCCTCTGAACATGTTAAGATGTCTCGGTGATTATAGTACGCCACACATAGTAGACCAATTGATGGAAATCATTTGGTTACTATTTATTAGCATTGGAATTTAGGAGCAGTATGGAGATAATTAGCAGGTGAGGAAACTTGAAAATGTTCTGTTTAAGAAAGTTGATTACCTAAGAATTAAGTATCATACACTAACAAAAAGATCATTTACAGTTTGCAAGAGGAATCTCAAGAAATTCCTTCAAGATTGGTCTAATGGTTGTGTTTGTTGAGAACAGAAACTCGGGATTTCAGTAATCGCCTAAAAAGGTACTCTAGTCCTTCTCCAAGTTCTTGAATGAATGGTTCAGTGGCATGCAATTCTATCTTTTTTGTCTTCTGACCCTTGAAAGCTTCCCAAGCTCGATCCATTTTCTTCATTACTTCCCCTTGGTTACCTGTTTGTTTTGATGGAATTAACTTGGAAAGTAGAGGCTTTGCCTCTGCCCCGAACACAAAATATAACGTGGACCGAAGAACTGGAAGGCTAACTTCTTGAATATCTCTCATGATTGCCAGAAGAGCCAAATGCTCAGGGTTTTGCCCTTGGATCTCCATCTTAATCTTGCAACTCTCCATTTTGCTCATGTTTCTAAAGCATTTGTTGGCAACTCTTTTGACAATTTTCCTGGAAACCTGGAAGCTTTGTAATTCATCTGCACGACCTGATTCTTCAAATTTTCTTCTTCTAAGTGATGATTCATGCTTTTGCAAGCTTTCTTTCATGATCAGCAAAGCATCCTTACTCATGCTGCAAGCATCCAACAACCTCAGAGATCCATCCAGTGCTTTTTCAACCCATTGTCCTTGAGAGAGTGCTTGTTGGATATGTGGCAATTGAAGCAAGTCATCAAAACTCTTATAGAGGTCACAGAGAAGACCTAAGTTGTGGCATATTGATGATGAAGATGTTGATGCAGTTCTTGATGGTCTCAGCCTAGACGGAAATTCTGTAATATGGGGTTGATTTTCATTCTAAATTCGAAAATGGAATTTCCGAGAGAAAAGCCATGTGCAGCCTTTTCTCTTCTCCAAGTTAATTTGGTTGTCATGTAGTGGATCTACCAACTGTATGCCTAACAATGAAGGGCTCCGAGGGTTTGTATTCCGAAATTGAAAAGCATGCAGACAAAAAAAATTAAGTTACATGAGTGCTATGCCAACGATAGCTCTGAATACTTGTAGAAATCTTTATTGAACAATACTACAAAATGTTGAGATCCATACGGGTGGAACTGATGGAGTCTTCCAGTTCCAGACAATGCCATTATATGATTTCATTAGTTCTGCTTTTGTCATTTTTCCAAGAACACGCTGGTCATCTTCTGACTATATTTCTTGAGGCTGTAAAGATTCCATTT
Organism: Voacanga thouarsii; assembly: GCA_026120185.1. Classification (NCBI taxonomy): domain Eukaryota; kingdom Viridiplantae; phylum Streptophyta; class Magnoliopsida; order Gentianales; family Apocynaceae; genus Voacanga; species Voacanga thouarsii. Next base: position 65,536 of record JANUWF010001672.1, on the reverse strand, counting down.
GTTGGTATGTTGGTAATCTATTTGATCTCTGACTCTCAGTCAGATGATGACCAGCTTGCCAACAAATGGAATCTTGACAGCCTCGAGATCAAGTGGATCCCCCTAAAGAGTTTCATGCTTTGGCATTCCCCGACATCGCCCTAATAAAGTTGAGATTGAATAATTCCATGGTTTCAGAGGAGTTCCTTTCCTCTGAAAGCTGAATGTTAAATGATCTTAGCTTAGCTAGGCACAACTAGGTAATTCTGAGTGACTCAGCTTAAATGTTTTGAATAGAACAATGACTGCCTCGCGCTTAATAATACTGTTTTTGGACTCATCTCTTCCTAAATACTCAGAAAAAGCTTTTTGATACTAAAGTAAAATCAATGTAATACACATCTGTTTACTCGTGCAGTTCATGTTCTTCTAACTATCCAGTAGCATATCAGCTCCACAAATTCACTCTCCATGGAGGAACATGGATTTTGAAAGAAAGAGCCAATAATAGCAGATAGAAAGTAAATTTATGGCCCCCCGCGGGATCTTGATAATTGAATGTGATTAACGCCTCAGTTTTTGTGTAACAGATTGCAATACTTTGGTATAAGAAAATGGAAATAAACTGACGTCATTAAGGAGAGTGAGAATTGAACTAAAACTTTGGAAATGTAATGTATACATAATGGAAGTCAAATCCAAGCATATGATTATGGCATAAACTAATGGTCGAGAATGTTGAGGAGTGAAACTCTGGTTTTCAACAAAAGCCTGAAGAGAGCTTCCAACATCTCTACTAATTCTTGGATGTGTTCGTCAAATGCTCCAAGCTGCTTCAGTAGATTTTGCATTTGAAGAAGATCTTTCTCTTGGTTTGGCTTCTTATTTTTCAGGAGAAGTAATTCAGCTTCTATCTTTTGAATTCCTGCATTATCTAATTGTGCATCACAAGATCTTCCTTTAGATTGCAGCACTTTTGAGACCAGAGACCAACCTCTTGGCTGTGATCCAGATTTTGGCCCAGAAATGAAAGATAGGGCAGACTCTAACATTGTTAGAGTAACTTCTTGAACCTCTTTGATCAGCTGAACCAACTCAAACTCTTTGCTTGTTACTGCCAAAGTGCAATTCTTTTCTGCAATTTTCAACTCCTTGTAGCACTTGCAAATCATTTTATTCAATCTCTTTTTGGAGGTCATGTATGTGTCAACTTCACTGTCTAATTCTCCCCATCTTTTTCTTCTTAGGGAGGACTCAAGTTCCTGGACGGTTTCCTTCATCTGTGAATAAATGTCTCTGACTCTGCCGCAAATGTCCAACAGTCTGAGAGATCCATTCAATGCCTTTTCTTCCCATATGCCATTTCTCTAATGGGAGAAAGCATTTTGACTCTGAGGCAACTGAAGCACGTCATCCAGAGAAACGTACACGTTTTTGAGGCCGTCCAACTTCTGGCACGTAGAGGAGGAGGATGCATTTTGAGACCACCTCAACCTTTCCAAATTCTGCTCAACACTCAGTAGAAGAGGATGAGAAGAAGAAGGCAAGCTGATGGAACGAGCATGGCTAGAAAGCTTTGAGTTTGGAACAACAGTTTCCATCTTTCTTTTAGCTGAAGAAGACAATAAAGGATATGATTACAAGAAGACTATGCCTTTGGAGATGTTGAAAATCCATCACTTTTTCAGCTGTATATACCTATATATATGAAGTCTCAAGGAAACAAAAGGAATCACATCCTCCCACTGTCTCGTTGTAATACGTGATTAAATTTTCCTCATGTCCAGGTTTTGTCCCATCAATGTCAGACCAGACTTTGATCCAGTGATCACAGTATTTGAATTATTGATACAACCACCAGTTTCACCACCACTCCGGAGCAGAAGGCGACTGAGCCGGTTGATTTCGAGCAAATCTAAGCATCTCATATGGGGAGACAACGACATCTGCATGGTATCATATTGCAAGGGAGCAAGAGGAATCTTGATCTGCCCGTGGAGATTTTCAATTAATAATTCTCCCTCCGTGTGCAAGATAGGGATAAAATCATGGATTTCACAGCCAGGTTTAGATTTATCATAAAACAAGTTCAGTTTCTACACCTTTGAGGAAATACATTGTTCCCATATCCTGCATTGCATGCCAAGAAAGAAAGAGATTTAAGAGTCAATGTATTTTGGACTCTTTCATGCCGTGGATTTCTTTTAGGAGAGAATTTCAGTGAAATTGTGTTTGGTCAAAATTGATATCCTAAGTTAATAATAAATAAATAACTTATTCTTATATATCATTTAGACTTATTATCAAAGTTTTATTTGGATCAGTGTCACCAAGTTTGAGCAAGACAAAGAGCTCCATTTCTTCGCTTCTTTATACCCTACTGAAAAAGTGCAACTTTGTTACAAAGTGGTAGGTAGGCCTGGTCTGATTCACATTCCTGTCTCTCCTCTTCGTGTATGAGTGGAAGCTGAAAATTTTCTGGCTTCTTATGCTGTTCAGTTCCTTAGATATCAAAGTTGGTTCATTTCCGAAATTATTATATATGTATGCTTGTATTTTGCCTAGATCCTTATGAATTCGCAGAACTTTTGCCTTTCCCTGGTGAAGCAATTGGCCAAAAACCCTCTTCAAATTGATCCTCTTGTGCCATTTAGATTTAAATAATAACTTAATAATTGAGTATTTGATTCGTAATTTAAAAAAATATAGTCAAATTTTAAAATTTGCATTTAAGTAATAATTTAATAGTTGAGTATTTGACTCGTAGTTTATAATCTTTTAATTAAAAGATTATAGTTAAATATTAACTCAGTAGTTTAAATAATTTTCATTATGCATGTGCAAGGTAATGATTGAATCATGGATTTGTGCAGTGAGGTTTTATAGATTTCATTTAACAACTTCAATTCCATTTCCCAGTCCTCATCTTTTGGGTCAGAAAAATGACCTTATTCAAGACTATAATTAACTGCTTAGAATTGGAGTTAGAGCAATAGTGTGATACCCCAATCTTACATGGGATTAGGATGAGAGGTGTGAATGGTATATAAGAATGGATCTAAATAGCCATTGTCAATTTGAAATATTTATTTTGACCCATTAAGGACGACGGTCAAGTAGTTGATCGGGATAGAAGTATCACAAAACTCTTTTATGGATATGTTCAACATTCCAAGGCTGTCAAGATTCCTTTTGTTCACACACTCGTGTAAATATAATAGTTTAACCTGCATGATCTGCAACTCTGTAAGACACCCTCAGGCCTTATCATTATTAGACATACTGTTGGCAGATCCACTGCGTGACAACCAAATTAGCCTGGATAGAAGGAAAGGATGCACATGGATTTTCTAGCAATCCAGTATATATAAGAACTAGAGGAACTTCTAAGTTTGATATCCACAGTTGAAAACAAAATTGAGAACCTTTCTGTTGCTGAAAACCAAATGGCCAACTCTTTAATTAGAACAGCTAAAACCAGCTACCATACACGTTCCATCAGTTCGCCTTCCAGAGCTCATCCTCAAAACGCAAGCCTAGAGGATCAGTTGTGTAGGCTGAGATCATCAAGCATTGCATCAACATCTTTGTCATCTATTTGCCACAACTTAGGTCTTCTCAGTGATTTGCACGAGAGCTTTGATGACTTGTTTCAATTGCCACATGCTCAACAAGCCTTTTCTCAGTGCTACCAAGTTGAAAAAGCCCTCGATGGATCTGTCAGACTGTTGGATATATGCAGCATGACCAATGATGCTTTGCTGGTCACAAAAGAAAGCTTGCAAAATATTGAATCATCCCTTAGAAGAAGAAAATTTGGAGAATTAGTTCATGCAGATGAAATTCAAAAATTTCAAGTTTCCAGAAAAAATGTCAGAAGAATTGTCAACAAATGCTTTAAAAATATGAGCAAAATAGAGATTTGCAAGATCAAGATGGCGATCCAAGGGGAAAATCCAAAACATGTAGCTCTGCTTTCAATCATGAGAGAAGTTGAAGAAGTAAGCCTTCCAGTTCTTCGGTCCATTTTATCTTTCATGTTTGGGACACAGGAAAAATCACTACTTTCCAAGTTAATTCCATCAAAACAAACAAGGAACCAAGGGGAAGTAATGGAGAAGATGGATCAGGCTTTGGAAGCTCTTAGGGGGCAGAAGACAGAAAAGATAGACTTCTATGCTGCTGAATCTGTCATTCAAGAACTTGAAGAAGCACTAGAGTGCCTTTTTAGGCAATTACTCAAATCTCAAGTCTCTCTTCTCAACATCCTGAACCTTTAGCTAAGCTAGAATGAATGGCATTAACTTCCATTCTCTATACAAATTAGTACAGAAACTTTACAGACATTTATACAAGCCAGAATAAGCACATTCAAATTTTACCTCAAAATTTGTTCGGTCTTGAAGCTTCCTGCTTATTTTAATTCATGTTTACATATTTTTAATTTCATAACTAGAGATCATAAATTTTACTTTCTTCATGTAATTCCTTTGTTATTTCTTTCATCTATGAACCACCATGCCAGATCTTACGGACCTGATACTGTAACAGGTAATTCTCATGTCAACGACCACGTCAAGATATCATTAGCAACTACATGAGTGAACTAATAGGAAGAAACTGCTGCCTTCTAATGATTTACTTGCAATTATAGGTGTTAAACAAAGAATGGATCAATAATTCCTCGACAATTGCCCTACCAACAACTAGTAGAGGCTGTCAAGATTCCAAATTTTCTCAGATGTTTAAGCAAAGTTACAAGAATCACCATATTTTCATCCATCATGCAATAGGTCCCATTGCCTTCGGATGAAAGGAATTTTTCTAAGTAACCAATCATGTAGTATTTAAATATCATCCCAAAACGTAGCTCTTTCAGTGGATCTGTTTGAGTCCCCAAGGCTGTCAAGATTCTTTATGTCTGCACACTCAGGAACTAACTGAGATTTCAGCAACATGGAATATAATACTTTTCATTACACAATAAGCTCAGAAATGATAATCCACAAGTAAATTTTTAACTTATGATTAGAGAAAATTCATTAATTTTCTATGCATTATAATATTTCTTCCTTCACTTTCTTGTTGAGTGAACCGATGACTAATTCAATGCCTGGCACACGAGCAATCAATTGAAAAAACTCACGGATGGATCAAGATTTCTCCTGTCTCCCTGCATTTCTCATGATATGAGGACTTCTTCCTCATCCCATATCAAAGATGATCTGGTTTTATTGAAAACAATAGGCACTGATGGCTTGGACTCCTGGAGGGTGCCCAAAATTTGAGATCTCTTGCCCTGGTGGCCCGACAATCATGGGACAAAACCTTGACAGACGGGGAACCTTATCAGCAATTACATCACTGTAGCAAGATGATGAGATTTCTTTTGTTTCCTCGGCCTAATATATATACAGTTGAAGAAGAGTTTGGTTTTCAACATTTTCACAAGCCTAGAATTCTTACCTTCATATCCTTTGTTGTGCTCTTTCTTCTGAAAAAAGAAAACATGGCAACCTCAGTTAAAAACATCAAATTCTCAAACCACATTCGGTCCATTAGCTTTCCATCCTCGTGTAAATACTCAACCCAAATTGATTTTGGCTTTGTATTTTTACGCGGCCCATATTATGATCTAAGTCTTTAAGGAATAAGAGAATATGTTATATTAAGAAAAATAAAAATTAATCTTACGTCTTTTATTATAAAATGAATTCTCTTGTTTTTATTGTCAGTTGTACGTAATAATCTCACAAGAGTTTTATACACTAACGGAGAAAGTTATGAGCTTTTCAATCTTGGAGGTAAGTTAAATGAATTTTGATTATTAACTCATTTAGAGAGTAATTGTTAGATGGTAGGAAGTCCCCATCCTCTCTATTTGTAAGGTTTTAAAACATAGGTTTAATTGATTTATTAGGAAAATAATTCTTTGATTGATTTTAGTATTATTGTGGTTGACGTTAGGGAATAGTTATGGTGTGAGATTTGACTGTGAATTAAGTTTAGTTATTTTATGTTAATTTTGAACAATATTATGATGTATGTTATGTGTGAAAAATGACTCATAGATTTAGGAGAAGGGAGTAGAAGAACATATCTTAAAATTTATGTGTAGTTAAATCACTCTTAGTAAATAAAAAATATAAGTCTAGCTTTGCTGACGGGATAAACAGTCAAAATTGATATCAGTAATTTTTTTCTTAATTTGAAATTTATGAGTATTTGTTTGTTATATGTTAAGAATGTGATAAGTATTTCGATTTCTCTTCGGGAGGTTTGGAAGAAAAGAAAAGAAAAGAAAAAAAATGTTTCTTGATATTATTATACTTGTACTGTATATTATATTATATATATATTTATTTATTTGGAAAAAGATACTTAATAGTAGATGGAACTTGAATTGTTTAAAATTTTGAACTGTTGTGTTTCTGTAATTAATTTATGAAATTTAGTTTGATCATGTTTAAAAAAAAAAAAGAAACGAGTTATAAGAAAAACAGAAGTGGAAGTTAAAAAAAAAAACATTTCTTTTTTGGCTTTATCATGCCGTCCGCAACGGGAAATTCTTAGGTGAACCCGGTGCACGGCCCCACCCGTGCACCGGGTGGTCCCAAGAGCTCCCCAGAGCCGACACATGGGGAGTGTGATTATTTTATTGAAAAAACATTCAACCGGTGCATTTTTATTTTTTCCCCCATTTTTTCGCTGACCATGGTTAACCATGGTTATCCCAATTTTCACCAATCCCGCCATAATCTCGGTGAAGAAACTCCTGAGTGGGAAATTATTCACAGAATCTCTCTCTCTCTCATCTGGCCATTGCGCTGAAACACAGCAAAGTCGACAGATTGCTGAAATCGTTGGGAAATGGAAGGCCCCTTTCACTGAGAACTACCTGGGTTGCCATAAACGGACTCTCATTACCTTATCACAGCTGCATTTGGTGTTCGGTCGACAATCTAACACCATCTGAACGATTCAGCAAAGCCATTCGAATCTTACTCGTTGACGGCACCATCCGGCTACTAATTTCGACTTGGGTTGCTGAAATCGAAGACCCCTTTCACTGAGAACTACCTGGGTTGCTGAAATCGAACTCTCATTGCCTTATCACATGCAGCTGCATTTGGTGTTCGGTCGACAATCTAACACCATCTGAACGATTCTACAAAGCCATTCAAATCTTACTCGTCGACGGCACCATCCGACTACTAATTTCGACTTGGGTTGCTGAAATCGAAGTTGCATTTCGAAGGTTAGTCACTGAGAACTACCTGGGTTGCTGAAAGCGAACTCCTATTGACTTAGCACTCATCAGTCCATAGTGTTGAGCTACCTGTTCTGCTCAATCTTTCTACAACGGTACTCCAATCCAAAAACAAAGCACTCATCAGCCACCAAGCCCCTCTATCTTAGAAAGCACTCATCACCTCAACAGTACATCTGAAAAAATGCTGCTTCTATTTCCAACACTAGCTCGACACTAGCTCCGACAAAGCCCACTCAGATCTGCCTCGTCTACGGCCATTCTGCTTCTATTTTTGAACTGGGTTGCAGAAAATGTTGCTGCAGCCTGTCCATTAGCAATTTCCTCAGCTGCATTCCCAACTTGTTCCCGTCGATTTGAAGAATAATAGCAGAAGGAGAAAACATTCTGCTTTTGATTCCCTTCAGCAATCGTTTTGCCAACTGCATTCCCATCACTGTTCGTTGTGGTTTTCAAGAACTCAGTATATTCTTTACTCCTTTAGCTACAAATTTCCATTTCTTTTCATGTTGTTTTACTAAGATAGTATGTTTATTTGGTTTTAACAAGTCAGTATATTATTCTTTGCTTCTGAAGATTGTGATTCTGAGAGATTATCAAAATATGGATATGTGTACATAGTCCAAAAGGAATATGCAAGTGTTGACCCTTCACTTGTCAATATCCGTTGTACATTTGTTTGTTCCATAATCTAAACTATTATCAACACTCCCCCCATCTGTTTATGGTCTTTGGATGTGAACTGAAAATGCCATAGATTTTCAGCCACGTGGTTTTATAGAAGAAGGTTTTTGTGCTCCACAAATTTCATAAATATATAAAAGAATTTCCTAACTCTTAGATGCCCCCTCAGTTAAATGATGCCATAAACAGTCATATCAAGCATTTCTCTCTTTTTCCTTTGACATTGCATTTTGGCGGAGATGAAGAATTGTTATAACCTCTAAGGTGTTTCCTTTGACATTGCACTAGGTTTGAGAATTTTCAACGATCTTCTTAACATCTTTCATATTGGGGTTGAGAATTTTAAAAGATGAGTTCATAGTATTTCAACCCACAGATTCCTTTAATTTATTTTTGAATGATTTTACAATTGTTCTTCAGCTATCTTATTTTTTAGTTTGTAGGATGTCAAGTGGTGTAGATACTATTTTTATTGATGAGTTAGAAGACGATGATGATGAGGAATTGCCACTCTTACACCAAAGAAGTGAAGAAATTCAATCATTACAAGGCACTAGTAACAATGATGTTGAGATTGTGTCTGAGAAACAAGCAGATGGACAAAATGATGAGGATGATGAAACTGAAGAAGCACTAATTCAGAGGTTGGAAAAAAAATTAATGAATGTTGTTGTAGATTGTCAAGAGAAAGCGTATGAGTTGTACTGTGACTATGCACATGCATGTGGCTTTAGTGTAAGGAAGGGAAAACAGTACTACGTGCAAGGGACAAAAAAGATTAGGTCAAAAGTGTTCTGCTGCTCAAAACAAGGTATTAAAATATCTGAAAGTGATGGTAGTTCTTATGAAAAGTTGGATACAAGAACTGATTGCAAGGCAATGGTAATGTTTGAAGTTGATAAGGATGGCAGTTGGAAGGCTAGCAAACTACAGAAAGAGCATAACCACGAGATGGCAAAGATATATGAGAAGCATTTGTTAAAATCAGCCCGTTGGGTATCAAAAGCTAAAGGAGACACTTTGGAGGTAATGGTTGGTTCCGGAATAAAGACTTCTAAAGCATTTTCTTATATGATAAAAGAATGTGGTAATGTTGCAAGTGTTGGATTCGCGAAGAAGGATGCTTATAATGAACTTAATAATAGAAGAAACTCGGTGATTGAAAAGGGAGATGTTCAAAGTTTAGTCAACCATTTCAAGCATAGAGCTAGCATTGAAGGCATGTTTTTTTGGGACGTGGAGTTGGATGATGAAGGGCGTATTCACAATTTCTTTTGGAGGGATGGTAGATGCCAGATTGATTATGACTTTTTTGGGTGATGTTGTAGTTTTTGATGCAACGTATAGAACTAACAAATATAATCTAGTGTGTGCACCCTTCATTGGGGTAAATCACCATTGGCAGACGATTATATTTGCATGTGCATTTTTATCTGACGAGACTGCTGCATCATTTGAGTGGGCATTTAGATCCTTCTTGGAGTCTATGAATAATAGGCAGCCTGTGACATTTATGACTGACCAAGATGCAGCGATCATGAAAGCTGCTGATACAGTGTTTTCTAGGAGCCAACATAGGTTGTGTTTGTGGCACATTTGTAAAAATGCCCTATCATACCTTGGAGGTCTCAACAATGATGTAAAGTTTCAGCAGATGTTTCATAAGTGCTTGACTGGTTGTGAGACGAATGAGGAGTTTGAGAATACATGGGTTGAAATGATTAATGGCTACAATTTGAGTGGACATAAATGGTTAGAGAAATTATACAAACTTCGAGAAAGATGGTGTACAACTCTTTCCAACGAATCATTTAGTGCTGGATTCAAAAGCACTTCAAGAAGTGAGGGTACAAATAGTGTTTTAAATGGTATTGGCAGCAAAACAACTTCTCTTATGAAATTCCTTGTTGAGTTTGAGCGAAAGCTTGGGGAATGGCGCTAAAATAAAGCCGAGGCAGATTTTGTATGTAAACAAGGGAAACCACCTATTGCAGTGAAAACTAGCATAGTGTTACAACAAGCTGCTCGTTTCTATACTCACAAGCTGTACAAATTGTTTGAGAAAGAGTTTAAGGGTATCTTGGCCTCATCTTATGAAGAAGAACCTTGTGGTGAATCTGGCATCAACTTTATTGTTACTTTGGATACCATATGGGGACCTAAGACAAGTAAAGTATACCTTGATACAGCTGCAAACACTGTCAACTGTAGCTGTAAAAAATTTGAATCACATGGAATATTGTGCACACATGCATTGGCAGCTTTGAAAGTAAAAAAAATTTCCACTATTCCAGAAAGATACTTATTGAAAAGGTGGAGTAAAGATGCTCGAAGGCGAGTAAGTGATTTTGACCAAGCCAAGATATTTGATATGGAAGGAACAAGTTCGGATATTATCTATACTAATCGAGCTATGAGATTTGCTTATGATCTTGTTTCTAGAAGCCAATCGCATGAGGTATGTAGGCTCATTATGTGGCAAGGTCTTGAAAGTATTTCCAATCGGATAGAAGAGTATTTCAAGAAAAATCCTTTGATTGATTCGCAGTCAGGGATTAAAGATCCAACTATGAACGTTAGCCACGAGGGAGATGGTGTGGATGTTGATGAGGCTACTGTGAAAGATCTAAAGAAAATAAGAACAAAGGGTAGAGAAAGAGGTGAAAGGATAAAGGGCCATTTTGAGAAAAGACAATGGAGTAATTCTAGTCAAAAGGAAGCATCTTCTCGTGGTTGTAATGCAAATTGTTTTAAGTTTTTATCATTAGTTTATTTATTTTATGTTTTTCTAACACAGCTTAACGGGTTTGTGGTGCAGGAAAGAAAAAGCAGCCTGCTGTGCAGGAAAGCCAATTGTCACAGGCTTTGCAGCCAGAAAATGTAGCAATTAATGAGGCTTGCACACCTGTGGGGTTGACTAATCCAACATGGAACAGCGAGGTTGGTTTTCTACTTTTGAAATTGTAAATGACCATTAAATTTTTTGTAATATGAGGTTGGTTTTCTACTTTTGAACATTTATGGTTTCATCGTAAGCACTTAGTATGGGGAGTTCTTACCAGTCTTTTACAAGTATGTTGCAAGGATTCGCTACATTGAATGACATTGCTACGGTAAAAATTCTTTTTGATGGCATACATGATGAATAAATTTACTAATTGTACTCACAACATTTACTTATTCCGTGTTTTCTAATACTAGGGTGATTCATTTGATGATCAAAGTCTTTAAGGTGACATCGAACGGGGAACTGCTCACCATTCCAGCATCTAGTTGAATATTGTGCTTTTTATGTAATTTGATATTTTTAAATAGGGATGAATTCTGCATTATGTGTTAACTGTTTTCTGCTACTAATTTTCTGAAATTTGATGTTATTCCTGCATTATCAGTTAACTGTTTTTTGTAAGTGTGACATATAGCTGAATTGTATTTTTGTTTATGAAATATGGCTTTATTTACAATTCACATTTGAGAACGGATCACCTAATTAATAGTTGGAAATGGTAGAAATTTCAGAAATATTGATATGTTTAAGGGTAACCTGTATAAATATGAAGGGCAAATTGTATAAATATTGCAGAAATTTCAGACATATTGTAGAAATTTCAGAAATATCATACTGCAGAAATATCCAGACTTCTGCATCTTGGCACTGAAGAAAAGATTACTTGCTGGATAACGACCCATAGCTGGACATAATTCAGAGAAGTATTCTTGCTGGACTGACAAAATGGAGACATTTCAATACTCAAGTGGAATCTTTACTGCCTTTCTTTGGCATGCTTTCATTTTCCAGTTTGTATATTTACCTAAAGATTAGTTAATTTGCTGTCATTTGTTATGCACTGCTGCTTTGCTAATTAATGATTCTTCACTGTGTATCTCTTAAGAAAATTTAAGTAGCACTATGTATCATCAAGGCAAGAAAAGAAGTATTTGCACTCTCCTCAAGTGGAAAAGAGATCTTGGTTATGGAAAAGAAGTATTTGGTATTTTCAGTTTGCACTTTCATCCTTTCCTATAAATGAAGTTTTCCTCTTGCTGCAGCCAGTATTCACCATTTGTTGTTGAATTTCCTCTTGCATAAGATGGGAATTATATACATATACATTTTTTTTTGTTTTCCATTCATGTTCTTTGTTTGTTTGTTTGGATTTTAAGTTGGATGCTGCAAATCTTCTAATGATTCTTAAAAGAAAATTCAGTGAGCTGAGGGATACATTTGGTAACAGCTAAACTCTGATTTCAAAAGGCACTTGCTTCTTATTGCTGTATTTGAGCTGAAAGGCCTTTTTGGCCAGGGAAAATGGCTCTGTGTAAGCTTTCTTCGATATGTATCATTTGCCATTTGAATCATTGCATCATGGTAAGCACTTGGTTATTCACTTGGTTATTCATTCTCAGGCAGTGAAAATGATGAGTATCAGGAATCAACTAGTTTGGAGAACTTCCAAGAGGACTCCTGTCTGTTATATCTCCAATGTCCATCCATCAAAAGGTGAGGAAACTAAAGAAACCAGCAACAGTTCTGATGGCTCAAGTCTTAGAGCAAGAATAGGAAATTGGGAGGGAGTAATCTTTATATACAACAGTAACCTCATGATTCTCACATGGAGTGAACTATTTTGCTTCAATTTGACTAATGTCTAACACAATGTAATTCCTTGGTTTAAAAACTGTAGGATATTCCCAGATTTTGAAATCCGAGGAGGCTATATTGTGCTATTGAAATGTTCTAAGAGCTCCAATCACCAACGCACCATAACAAGTCAGCATGCAACAGGATGGTAATCCTAGGCTATCTTGCTTTGGCCTAATAAAGAACAGCAAGGATGGAAAGAGCTATAGTACAAACTTGGCTTTCACTCCTCCAGAGTATTTAAAGACAGGTACTACAAGAATATTAAAAAGAGTGTCCAGTTTTGAGAGTATTTTGTTTCTGTCCTTGGAAAAAGCATGCAACACTAAGAGTGTTAAAGTCAAGTTTATTCTTTGTCTAGCTTTGTTAAAGTCAAGTTTATTGCATAGAAGGGAAATTGAGATTTTTTTATCTTCGAATGACAAATCTGATTTCCAACACCACAAAGAGTAAATTTTCAATATTTATGGTTTCATTGTAGGTGCCTAATATAGGAGGTTCATTTCAGTCCTTTAGAAGTATGTTGCAAGGGATTACGACTTTCAATAACAATTATGCAGTAAGACTTCTTTCCCAAAAACATGCCGGATTTTAAATGTCTTACTTGTGCCTAAGATAGTGATGTATTCAAAACTTTCTTATTGTAGGATGAACCGTTTGATGATCAAAGTTTTGGGCGTGGCGATGGACAGTGAACAACTTGCCAATCCAGGAGCTAATGGATTTACATGGACTACTAATTCAAAATTTGGGATTGATTAAGAGTTAATGGAGATTGGTTGTAGTTTTTCTTTTTAAGTGTATGGACATAGGCAGTGCTAAAAATTGTACACTGCTGCTACTAAATTTTTATAACAGGGTGTTTTACGCTTTATATGAATATTGAGCTAATTTTGTAGATTTTTTATGGAATTCTGCAATTTTGATATTTTGAAGCTGTTTTGCTGTGGTTTTGGCATTTTGGTTTGTTGTAAATATTGTTTACAAGCAAATTTGAATTTTCTGCATTTTACAAGCTATTTTAGCTGTTTTGAGCAGTCATTTTGGCATTTTTTTGGGCAGTTTTGGTTGTCTGGAATTCTAGTCTGCTACTAATTTTTGAGCAGTTTTGAAGTTTTGTCGTGGTTTTGGCATTCTGGAGCAATTAGGATTGTTTTCAAAGAAGTTGGATTGTTTGTTGTTTTTAGCTTTTTTAGCTGTTTTGGATTGTTTAGACGCAAAGAGTTTGTTGTTTCTCTGTGATTTTGGCATTTTTGAGAAGTTTGGATTGTTTCAGTTTTAGTCGTTTTCTGCTTTTTTTTTTTTTGCTTTTCCAGCTGTTTTGAGCATCATTTTTACATTTTTTTGGGCCATTTTGGTTGTTCGGAATTCTAGGAATCTGTAATTTTTGAGCAGTTTTGCAATTTTGCTGTGGTTTTTGGCATTCTAGAGCAATTAGGATTGTTTTTAAGGCAATTGGATTTTCTGTAGTTTCTACCTTGTTTAGCTGTTTTGAGCAGTCTGTTTTCCATTTTTTGAGCAGTTTTGTCTGTTTAGAATTCTAGGATTCTGCAATTTTCCAACAGTTTTGCAATTTTGCTGTGTTTTTTGGCATTCTAGAGCAATTAGAATTGTATTCAAGAAAATTAGATTTTCTGCAGTTTTTAGCTTTTTCAGCTGTTTTGGCTTACTTAAAAGCAAAGAGTTTGTTGTTTCTCTATGATTTTGGCATTTTAAAGAAGTTTGGATTGTTTCAGTTTTTAGATTTTCTGCATTCTTTCCATCTTCAGTTTATAATTTTAGCATTTTTTGAGCAATTTTGGCTGTCCAAAATTCTAGGATTCTGCAATTTTTCAGCATCTTTTCTGTTTTCTGTGTTTTTTGGCATTCTAGAACATTTTGATTTTTTCAGTTTTTGGGTTTTCTGCAATTTGAGTTGTACATATTTCAGCATTTTCTACATTTTTGAGCTGGTTTGATGCCATTTCCTGCAGTTCGATGCCATTTCCAGCATTTTGGAACTTTGCATTTTCAGCATTTTTTAGACTGTTTTGCTGTCATCTCTATTTCTGCATTTCTGCAATTTTTTTTTTTTTGCTTTTTTGCTGTTTTGAGCAAGTCATTTTTACATTTTTTGGGGCATTTTGGTTGTCCGAAATTCTAGGAATCTGTAATTTTTGAGCATTTTTGCTGTGGTTTTTGGCATTCTAGAGCAAGTATGATTGTTTTCAAGGCAATTGGATTTTCTGTAGTTTTTACCTTTTTTAGCTGTTTTGAGCAGTCTTTTTTCCATTTTTTGAGCAGTTTTGTCTGTCTAAAATTCTAGGCTTCTGTGAGTTTTCAGCAGCTTTTCTGTTTTGCTGTGTTCTTTGGCATTCTAGAGCAATTTGGGTTTTTCAGTTTTGGGGTTTTCTACAATTTTACATATACATATTTCAGCATTTCCTGCATTTTTGAGCTGGTTTAATGCCATTTCCAGCATTTTGGAATTCTGCATTTTCAGCATTTTTAGGCTGTTTTGCTGTCATCTCTATTTTTGCATTTCTGCAACTTTTTTAGTCTTTTTTTGCCTGATCAACACTAAGTACGCAGCATGCGAGTGTAATAACATGTTTTTCACCCTTTTAGATGAGATAGACAATAACATTGAAGCAAGAGAAATATCCGCTGCTCATTAAACATATTATAGAAGTTTACAAGTCTGGTTTAATAACATATTCTACAATAAATAGAAATACAGCTTACAAAACAAAGTTCTACATTTTCCTTTTTTTTTTATATACAATACAAAAGCTTATTTTCTAATCAACCATTTCGAAGGAGGTTGAGGAGGTGGTGGTGGATCAAATTCACTCCGTGTTGATGACGATGTCTCTTTACTGACTGCTTTTGTGTATCTCATATTATACGCTGTCCATGCTTTTTCCGCTTCTTCAAGAGAGAGAAATGATTTGAAGCTATTCCCGGGATAACCATTTACTGATATATGGCAATCCACCCACTCTGCAAATACTCCAACCTTTCTTCCTTGAAATACTACATAGTGTTTTCTCGATGCCATTATCTGCATAGCCCAAAAAAAAAAAAAAAAAAAACAGAAACGGATTCAAAATAAGGGAATATTTTTAATCCAAGCATTCTAGCAAACCAAATATAATTCCTACAAGCATTCTACCAAATTTCATATGCATTAATCCACACAAAACTAGGCTCATCTACCAGTAAGCTTCAAATGCATCAGAATAGTCACAAATAATCCACAATGTTACAGACTAACATCATTTGCTAAAAAGCGCCTGCCACAATAACCTCAAAAACTGCAGCATTCTCAACTCATATTTGCTGATTCACTTGCTCTCAACATCATATAGATCTGTACTGAACATGTCTATTAAAGGAAACAATACAACACAATATCCAAAACATAATAAATTTGTTTATTGAAGTCAAGTATTCAAACTGTTTCAAATTTCCAAGTCACATCAGAATCAATCTATATTCCCCTGAATGCCCTACCTCCAAAAATATAACAAGGAAATATACAAATAGCATGGGGATCAGAATATTCACAAATACTGCATGGTTCCCAATAACAGGAAAATTATCTCACACTATTGTTATTGTTAAAAGCTAATATATCAAACCACAACTGACTAAGGAACAACCATAAGGAGGGAAGAAGAAGGCCAAGATTGAACTTGAGGATGCAGGGTGTCAAATTGTTGAGAATCTAAATCAGCATGAGAAACAAGAAGGCCAAGATTGAACAGGAGATCTCTAATTTGAGAACCAATACATACATGAACTGAGAACAGTTCTTATTAAAAACACCAAGACACAAGCCATTACCTAGCTCCTAAATATAATGCTAACTTTGCAATTGTCAACAAAAGTGAAAATTCATCTCCCTAATAGCCCATAACTTAAGACTGAATAAAGGCACCTTTTTTTCTTTCTTATTCAAAGACTGAAGGGTATATGGTTTCCTCAGAAAACTTGTATTCAACTCAACCAAATGTCTTCAAAATTCAAGGGGGAAAAAACCTTCATTCTATATCATACAAGTTTGACTACATTAACTCCCTTCCCAACCCCTTCCCCTCCCAAATTCAACACTATCTAGAACCAGTTTTTTCCCCTCAACCAACATTTCTGTCTGTCCCTATTACTTATCTCATTCCTTGTTGCATTTACCTTCATTTTTATCTAGTTTTTACCAGTAATTATCACTATGTAGCTCTTTGAATTAGTGGCAAGTACTACTATCTGCTTCTTTGCTAATATTAAAACTATGCATATCTTTTAGCTTATTATCTATCTACACCTATTAGAATAGCTAAATGTTATATACATAGCTCACAAAATAATAGAACCTAACTACCCCAATCTTCAACACCACAATCTTAAGATCATCTACGCTTCTCCCCCTTTTCTTTAATACACAAAAGTTTCTGCACCAATGACCTCGACAAGCACAAGTTCAACTCTTGCAATTTGCACACTTTTTACCACAGCATAACAACATTAAAACCACACCAAACCAGAACTGAATTTAGACAAAAATAATGACAATCATCCCAATAATCTCAATAGTCTATGAATAATGAGCATGCAGTTGTTAGGCCCCTTTAATAATCTCAATATTCGCATATAATAGTATGAAGATCATAAGGCCTAACATGCAGTTGTTAGGCCCTCTTTTCACATATCCTGCTCCTGATAGCATGTGCCAAGCTTGAGATTTCTAGCAGTAAAAGAAATGCATGGAAAATGCCCCTATAGTATAAGACAAGATCATATGTAATATACCATTCATGTATCTTATTGATTGTTTGTCCCTTACAGCTCATCAAAGTGTGAAAAACCAGTTGAATGAATCTGACCGAAAACTGACTGGAAAATCTGTTAAAGTCCTACTAAAAACTCTAGCAGAACTATAAACAGTAGGTACCCCAATTGAAGTGTTTGAAACCACAGAATGCGAGTTACTAGCATACAAGCTTCTGTTCTTCATGTTCTATCTGCTTACTTCCCCCACAGTTAATCAAGATTCTGTCCGTGGGACTGAAAGAATAACTACTAATTGAACATAAGAAAAACACAGGAGGCACAGTACCAACTTACTCAATTCCTCCATTCTTGATATCTATACAACTATAACGCATAAAGAATGGCCAAAAAAATGGGACAGAACAAAACAGCCCAGTTCTTGCTATGTGTACTAGTGCTGAATTTCCTCTAAAAATTTCCAGTAAACAAAGAGTGAATTTCCAGTAAAATTGAGGACTCAAGGGGAGAAAGAGAGAAAAGAAGAAGAGAAAGTAGTTAGCAAGCAAAGAGTGAAGATTAAAGACAGAAATGCTTTGGGCAGTGATGGTGACATTGATAGGAATGGTCCTTCCTTTGCCCAAGACTTTGGTCTGTTAAATTTAAGTGAGAACTGGGACTGACAACATTAGATGTACAAAAATGATGGTGGGGGAATTGTGACTTAACTAACTTTCACAGCCAGAAAATAACTGTTCTTCCCACTATAGTATACTAACGTAGGCATCCAAATCAGTCTTGAATATAATAATATATTGCAATTACTTTGAAGTGTGCAAATTAAACTAGCCCAAAGCATGAGAATCATAACTCCAATAATAGCCCAAACCATGTTAAACAATATCAACAACGTTCAACAATTCATGGCATAAGTCCAATAAAACTCCAAAAATACCAACAAAGTATCTAAGCATTATTTCTTATTCGTGTCTTCCATTCCCCACTAGCAATTAGACAAATAACAGAGACACTAGCTACCACTGATGTATGGATTTGCATGTCCAACACCACAGAAAGTGTTCTCTTTTTTAAAAAACCTTTTCAAATGAAATTTGCATAAGACAAACCAGGAAAGAGCAGGAAAGAGTACAAAGGAGAGGCTGCAAGTGTAGTCCTGCTGTGATTGAACCGAGAAAACAAAATAGATGCCCTGCTGTGATTGCACCGAGAACAAAATAGATTAAATACAGCACATTATAACCGAAGTATTCTGGGTCGAGACAAGAACTCAATTCGTTTGGGAAAGGGTGAAAAACAATTGATACCTCACCTGCCCAACCGACTCCGCAACAGAGGAATCCAGTGCTGTTTTAAGAAATAGGGGCCTCTAAAAAACGGATCAATTTGCTTGCTAGCTGGAAGGACACTCGCTTGATCTTCAAATTTCTCGGTGACGACTGTTGAACATGGTGGTCCTGAAGAAAAGCCCGCCGACCACGATCACTCCTCACTCAACAGGAAGCTTTTTAGGGAAATGGGAAAAATGGCTAGGTGCAAAGAAGAGGAGACAGGAAGCACGGAGGAATAGTCGGTCTCCGACGAGCAAACCGCCGTCGGCAAAGACCGAAGCTACGGGGTAGATTTGCACCGGGAGGGGGTGGGCTAAAGAGAGAGACTGAGATCGGGAGAGAGAGACCAAATGAGTTTGAAAATTGGAGAGAAACAGAGATTATGCAATGTGAGGGCGGGAGCTCCAAAATTTTTCACCAACCATGGTTAACCATGGTTGGTGAAAGAAAAGCAAAAAAATGAAGATAAAAGAAAAAAAATGTTTTTTCAATAAAATAATCACACTCCCCATGTGTCGGCTCTGGGGAGCTCTTGGGACCACCCGGTGCACAGGTGGGGCCGTGCACCGGGTTCACCTAAGAATTTCCCGTCCGCAACACTCAACAAATAATTTTTTAAAAAAACATTTTGGGTTGCAAATAACATGGGCCAGCCTGGTGGTCCATGACTCTTATAGGCCATGATATTTAAAAAACAAATCTACATGGGCCGGCCTAGTGGCCCAAGATTATGGGCCGTAGACTTACTGTAAAAAAAAAAATCACTTGTTTTGGTCTTAATTCTTTTATATTTTAGACTAAACTTTTATTTTTGAAAAATTTGAAACATACTCTTGTTTACATTTAAGTTGAGCCACATTTATATTTATTTTTAAATTGAACTAAACTTGCATTATTTTAAAAGTTGTGCTAAACATATATTTTATTTTAAGTTGAGTTAGATTTACAATTTTATTTAAAGTTAGATTATACTTTTATTTCATTTTATATATGAATAAATATTTTAAAAAAATCAGTTTCATCTAACCATTTGATACTAATATAAAAATATGTTATATGTAACATACTCATTTTCAAGAAGATGTTCGGATTACTTACTAAGTTGGTGTAATTCATTCTATTTAATATTTTACAGATATTAGCCAGGAATATAATGAGAATTATGAAAACGCATGTGAATAGATATATTTATAGAATGATTTACTTAGTAAAGGTTTATTTATTAGTAGTTTGAGCAAATAGTAATAATAAACTTGTTATTCCTTTGTTAAGATTAAACAAGATATCTATTGTATTAGTGATTTTATATTTTATACTCCCTCCATTCCTATTCATTTGTCGTCAATAACCGAATTTTACATACTACGAAAAGTAGTTAGTTTCCATATTTTAATGAATAGTTTAGTTGAATTCTTAAAATTACCCTTACATACTTATCTCTCTAATTTACTCCAATTTGTCATTGGAGTAATTACCATTATCTCTTTCTTACTTTGTCTCCCAAGAAATAATAAAGGCACAACACTTTCAAAAAAAATACTCCTTCCTCTTTCTCCTGTTTGAAAATTTTATGGGGTATTTTATTGGGAACATAAGAATTATTAATGAGTTATTCAACCACTAATTTAATTTTCGTAATCCCAACAAAGAGTTGGGAAGCGGAGTAATACTAATGTTTAAGGGTAATTATGAAAAAAAAAAAAAAAACATCTCATGATTATCAGAAAATGACAAATAAAAAGAAATAAGGATTAGCAACATATAAATAGGAACGGATGAAGTACATGGAATTTTAATATATGACAAAATTATGTTGAGTTATAAAGTTCTCTTTGAAGGTAATTAGTTTCAATTAGAGTTTTTAGATATTATTTTTGAGTTAGAGACTTGACAGTTCCTTGGAGATGTCCCTATGTGGTGTCTCGGGTACTGACTTGGGTTTCTTTTCAGGTTCCGAATTTCGGGGCATTACACACTTCATCTCATCCTCTTCTTGCAAGTTTTGAGCAACATTTGGACAGGTTGAGATCATCTATACCAAAACCTAGATGGCCTCAGAAACTTTTACAAGTGCCTGGATGATGTTCTTTAGCTCCTACTCAGTCAACAAGCTCACTACCACGAGAGAGACGACAATGTCTTGGATGGATCTCTCAAGTTGTTAGACATTTGTGGCTCAGTTAGAGACATTTATTCACAGTTGAAAGAGATTATCCCGGATCTTGGGTCCTTCCTACGAAGAAAGAGATGTTGAATTAGCCAACCAAGTTGATGCGTATATGATATCCAAAAGGAAATTGAATAAAATGACCTGCCAGTGCTTCAAATAGTTGAAAAAGGCCGGGAAGAAGTCCACCTTGGCAGTGACAAACAAAGATCGTGACATATTGCCTTTGGTTAACCTGATCAAACAAGTTTAAGAAGTCAGTCTTTCAATGCTAAAGACCACTTTGTCTTTGATTTCTGAGCCAAAAGAGGTTCTTCACTCTCAAGATTGTTAAAAACCCTGTTGAAAAAAATGACACTTCAGCATCAACTTCAGATGCCACTTCAGCATTTGTTTCATCTAGCTCATCTTATGATCCGGGCTGAAATAGCTTCCATTGTTAGTTTATCAGTTAGTTAGCATAGGAGTTAGCATATTGCCAACTGTAAATCCACTAATGTAATTCTATACTTCTATCTTTCTTTTCAATGTAATATAATCAGTTTTGAGATCTGTATGATGTAAATATATATCTCATTGTAATTTCAGAAATGCAATGAATCAAGAGATGAATATTTTCTCTGCAAAATTGCTCCTTCGTCTTTAGTATTGTTCTTTGTTATTCCACATGGTATCAGAGCGATTTTTGTTCTGCGCACAGATGAATTAGTTCATCTGTTTTCTGCAATTCCTCATTCTCAATTGTTATCGTCTTGAATTCAATTTCTCTGCTAATCCGTTTTGGGTTAAATGGCCAATCAAGACATTTCCAGCAGTCAAGATTTTTCCAACCGTCAAGATGTTTCTAGCCCTTATTATTTGCATCCCAGCGAAAATCTGTCATCGATCCTTGTTCAACCTCCGTTGAATGAAAAGAATTATCATCAATGGTGCCGTGCTATAAGAATGGCGTTGATCTCCAAAAATAAACTGAGTTTTGTTAATGGCCCTATCAAAGCACCGAATCGAACTAGCAGTAATTATGTAGCTTGGGAGCAGCAACAATATGGTACTATCTTGGATTTTAAATTCTGTTACAGCCTCCATAGCTTAGAGTGTTATATGGATTGACACTGCTTATGAAGTGTGGATTGATCTCTGTGAAAAGTTTTCCCAAGGAGATTCGTTTAGAATCTCATATTTGCAAGAGGATATCTATAATTTTAAGCAAGGAACATCCACAATTAATGAGTATTACACTAACTTGAAGACTTTATGGGAAGAATTGTTAAATTTGAGACCTCTCCCAATCTGTTCTTGTAATCCGAGATGTAAATGTCCAGCATTACCTGAAGTAAAAGAAGCAAATGATGCTGATTTTGTTATTAGATTCATAAAAGGATTGAGAGATGAGTTCAATGGGGTCAAATCGTAGGTATTATTGACTCAACCTTTTCCTACTGTGAATCAAGCCTTTTTTATGGCATCTACACATGAACGATCACTCAATTATAATGCCACACATCCAGATAGCACAGTCTATATTAATCCACAAGTTTTTGCTGCTAGAAATGGGGTTGGTGATTTACCTGTGTATGTTGGAAATAGAACAAAGAGTGATCATATGATGATTGCAAACGATGATGCTGTTGGGAGAAATAATTTTAGTTTTGAGCCAGTAATGTATCAGATTGGTACTAATGCTATTAGCAGAAATTTTAATAGTGCTGGACATCATCATTTTGGAAATCAGAATGCTGGAAATCAAAATTATAAAAAGGGCAATGGTCAGAACAGAAGGCTACAATGTGTTTTTTGTGGTTTACAAGGACACATTGTTGATAGGTGTTATAGGAAACATGGTTTTCCTATTGGATACAGAAAAAGAACAGAAACCAAGGAGGAATGGGATTTACACCTCAGATCAATGTAATTTCTGATAGTAGTAATATTCCAGATGCTTTTGCTGTTATTCATTCTGGTGCAAGTTGTTCAACCATTTCCACAGATTCACAAACCTCAAAGTATGTTACACAGGAATAGTATCAGCAGCTATTACATCTCATTCAATCCCAGCACTTAACTTCTAATTTCAAGTAAAATACTGTCACTGACCACATTCCTTCCATTAATCAAACAAGCACCCTTTTAGCAGATTTCTCACATTCTTCAAATCGAGCACAAAACACAGGTATACCTTCTTTTACCTGGATTTTGTACTTAGGTGCCATAGATCATATTTGTTCATATTTAGGTTTTTTCATTAAGTGTTATCCTGTCCAAAATGTTTATGTTAAACTTTCCACTGGAGACATGATCAAAGTTTCTCATATAGGGAAGGTTAAATTGGGCTCTTCTATTATCTTAACCAATGTGTTATATATTCCTATATTCACTTTTAATCTGATTTCTGTCAGTAAACTTGTTCAACAACAAAAATGTTTAATCACTTTTCAAAATGAACTTTGTTTCCTTTAGGATCCTCATCTTGGACAGATGATTGGATCAGCTAAGCTGTTCAATGGACTATACTACTTTGATCTTTCTCAACCAGCTTCTCTCATCAATACAACTTGTGTTGTTTCCACTAGTGACCTCTACAATAAGTCTTTGTTATAGCATTTTAGATCAGGGCATCTTTCTTCTAAACAGTTGGCTAAGATCAAAAAATCAGATGCTTATGTTTCTTTACCTTAAAATGATGTATTTTGTCCTATATGTCCTTTAGCTAAGCAGCATAAGCTGTCTTTTCCTTTGCATCATGGGATTGCAAATTCTAGTTTTGATCTTATTCACATGGACATTTGGGGTCCTTTTAGTGTTAACACAATGCATGGACACAAATATTTCTTAACCATTGTTGATGACTTTAGTAGGTTTACTTGGGTTTTTTTAATAAACAGAAATTAGAGGTTAGTATTCTGATTCAAAATTTTGTTGCTTATGTTGAAACTCAATTCCATAAAATAATTAAGATCTTAAGATCCGATAATGGCCTTGAGTTTTCACTTACAGTTTTTTACTAGTCCAAAGGAATTATTCACCAAACATCTTGTCCTTATACTCCTGAACAAAATGGTGTTGAAAGAAAATATCAACATATTTTGAATGTTGCAAGAGGTCTTAGATTTCACTCTTAGGTTCCTTTAGGATATTGGGGATATTGTGTTCAGCATGCTGTTTATTTAATCAATATCATTCCCACCCTTGTTTTGAATCAGCACACACCCTTTGAAAAACTATACAACAAACTTCCAGATTATAGTTCCCTCGAGGTTTTTGACAGTCTTGCTTATGCTTGCATCATGCTACCTCATAGAAATAAGTTGGAGCCGAGAAGTAAACCTTGTGTCTTTCTTGGACATTCACATGCTACAAAAGGCTATATTTTACTAGACTTCTTTTCCAGAGAAATTTTCGTGTCTCAAAATGTTTCTTTTCAAGAATCTCATTTTCCTTTCTTGAATTCAGATTCATTATTCCTTCCAGATAAACAAAAGCTTGTTTTACCTTTACCCTATTCCCCATCTCATTATTCCCCTGCTAGTGACCATACATCTTCTACTAATGTCACAATAACTTCAAATGATGCTATTTCAGATCCCACCCATTCTTCTTCCAACACTCTTCCTTTTAATACTGATCCTTCTCATCTTCCTTCCTCTATTCCCCATATCAGAAAGACAAATAGATCTACTATCACTCCTGCTTACTTATCAATCTATGTTTGTTCACAAGTGAACAACATTACAACACCATATGGTTTATCTACTTCTATTTGTTTTCTGCCTTTTTATGCAACGCCTCTATCCATTTTGAGCCTAAACATTACTTTGAAGCTGTGCAATCTAAGGACTGGTGTGCAGCTATGCAAGCAAAGATTGCAGCATTAGAAGCCAATAAAACTTGTCACTTAGTTCATTTACCTTCAGGCAAGAAACCTATTGATTGTAAATGGGTGTATTAAGTGAAATACAAGGCAGATGGTATTGTTGATCGGTATAAGGCCAGACTCGTGGCCAAAGGGTATAACCAGCAGGAAGGTATTGATTACTTGGATACATTTTCCCCAATAGTAAAGATAATTACAATCCGACTCACGTTATCTCTTGCAACTTTGTTCAATTGGCATATCCACCAGCTTGACATCAACAATGCCTTCTTGCATGGTGATTTAGCTGAGGATGTCTACATGGATTTACCTCCAGGTTTTTCTTCCCCAGATTCCTTTTTAGTGTGTAAGCTTGATAAGTCGCTTTATGGACTTAAACAAGCCAGCAGGCAGTGGAATGCTAAACTTACTGTCTTCCTTTTATCTCTTAGTTTTCATCAGTCCAAAAGTGATTACAGTTTGTTCTTTAAACATCATGGTGCCTTGTTCATTTCCTTTTTTATCTATGTTGATGATATCCTTTTTTTAAGTAATCAGCTGCCAGCAATCAATGATAACAATATACGGTTGCATCAGCAATTTTAGATTAAGGATTTTGGGAGTTTACATTATTTCTTAGGTTTTGAGGTTACTAGAAATTCTGCAGGCATAACTCTTTCTCAGAGGAAATATGCTTTTGATTTGGTTCAACCCTATGAATATGCTGATTGTAAATCTGTTTCTACACATTTGGATAGTAAACAGAAGTTTGCCATTGGTGATTCTGATTTGTTCAGAGATGCATCTCTTTATAGAAGCCTGATTGGTCGATTGTTATACTTGACTCATAGTAAGCCTGATCTGTCTCTTACTGTGCAATATGTGAATCAATATCTGGCTGCTCCAACTGTCTTTTAGATGCAAGGAGTTCATAGAATACTGCAATATCTTAAAGGATCTCTCAATCTTGGTCTTCATTTTCCTACTGACAATTCCTTACAGCTTCAGATTTTTACTAATTTAGATTGGGCTGGATGTCTTGATTCTAGGCGATCTGTGACTGGCTATTGTATGTATCTTGGTCAAGCTCTTGTTTCTTGGAAGTCCAAGAAGCAGTCTATCATTGCTAGAAGTTCAGCTGAAGCTGAATATCGTGCTATAGCTTAAGCCATATGTGAATTGCAGTGGATTCTTCACTTCTTTCATGAGTTACAGTTTGCTTGTCCCTTACCGGTCCTTCTCTTTTGTGATAACAAAAGTACCATCTATCTTGTTGAAAATCTTGTTTTTCATGAACGAACAAAACATATTGAATTTGATTGTCATTTTGTTCAAGATCAATACCAAGCTGGCTTCATTAAACCTCTTCCTGTTTCTTCATCTCAACAATTAGCTAACATTTTTACTAAGGCCTTACCACCTGCATCTTTCACTCTTCTTCTCTCACACCTTGGGATTGTTTCTGTTTCCAACTTGCGGGGAGCTGTTGAAATAAATGACACTTCAACATCAACTTCAGATGCCACTTTAGCATTGGTTTCATCCAGCTCATCTTATGATCCGGGTTGACATAGCTTCCATAGTTAGTTTATCAGTTAGTTAGCATAGGAGTTAGCACATTGCCAGCTGTAAATCTACTAATGTAATTCTGTACTTCTTTCTTTTCAATGTAATATAATCAGTTTTGAGATCCGCATGATGTAAATATATATCTCATTGTAATTTCAGAAATGCAATGAATCAAGAGATGAATATTCTCTCTGCAAAACTGCTCATTCGTCTTTAGTATTGTTCTTTGTATTCAGTTCTTTGTTATTCTACAAACCCAAGAAAGAAGAGTCAATTTTTTTTTAAATTTAGAAGCTAGAGGATGAATTACTTTGCCTGAATAACAAGAAGGTAAACCAAAAGCAAGATCTTCTACAAATGCAAAATCTCCTAAAAGAACTAAAGGCATCAGACCTGAGCATTCAAGAATTGGTAGAAGTGTTGGAAGTTGTCTTTAGGCCTTTTATTAAAAACCAGAGTTTCACTTCTCAACATTCTCAACCATTAGCTTGCGCCGAATTAGTATACATGGATTGATTTCCATTGTCATTGTGTGTGCAAAACTTTGTATAGAAATTCATACAAACAAGTCAGAATCAATACATAACAAAAGTTTACATCAAAATTTTCTCCTGTTCTTGATTTCAGTTTATTTTCCTTTCCAGGATTTCTTTATATTCATCATCAAAATACTACAACCTTTTCAGAAAATCAATTGTCAAATTCCTAGAGAACCATTGATTTTATTTCCTTCCTGTAATTGCTTGATTATTTCTCTAAACATCTATGGTCAAGAAGATGCTACTGGGCAGTTCTTATGTTAACAAGAACCTCAAGTCATTAGCAATAACATGGTAAACTAATACGAAATGGTACATATTGATTATACTTCAAAAATAAGTTCTTTTTCAAGTATGTTCAGGCTGGGATGAGATCAATATTTCATTGACAATTGGTCCAGCTAAAACTAGAGGGTAACCATGGTGTGAGGCTGTCATGATTCCAGTTGGTCTCAAATGTTTAGGCACATTGCTTAGAATTACCTCATTTTGATTTGGATGCGATAGGTACACGTAAGGTCCAGCACTCATCAGTCTTAAGATAAATTACTCAAATCTCAACTTGAACAAGTATATGTTACGAAATGTCACAGCATGATGCTTTCTCGGTGGATCTGATCAAGCTCTCAAGGCTGGCAATATTCCATTTGTTTGATATATCAGCAATATGAAATATAATACTCAAGGAAAGACATCAGCAGAACTAATGAAAATCATACAAGGGCATTGTCTCGACGACTATCATTTCCTTCCGTGTGGATCTCAACATTTTAGTTTTTAATCTCAATGATTTCTCCAATAATTCAGAGCCATCGGTGGCATGACACTCGTGTTAACTTATTTTTTTAATTTGCATGATCTTCAATTGTAGAATGCAACACCCTCAGATCCTATCAATGTCAGACATACTGTTGGCAGATCCACTGCATGACAACTAAATGGACTTGGAGAAGAGGGAAGGTTGCACATGGTTTTTTCTCTGAATCATGTATATATAAGAAGCACAGGAACTTCTAAGTTTGATATCCACGGTTGACAACAAAAGTGATAAACCTTTCTTTTGCTGAAGAAAAAATGGCTAATTCTTCTACAGCAGCTAAAACCAACTACCATACACGTTCCATCAGTTTGCCTTCCAGAGCTCATCCTCAAATTGCAAGTCTAGAGGATCAGTTGTGCTGGCTGAGATCATCAAGAACTGCATCAGCATCTTCATCATCAATATGCCAAAGCTTAGGTCTTCTCAATGAACTCTTCGAGAGTTTTGAAGAGTTGCTTCAACTGCCACATGCTCAACTTGCCCTTTCTCAGGGCCACAAAATTGAAAAAGCCCTGGATGGATCTATCAAATTGTTGGATATCTGCAGCATGATTAAGGATGCTTTGCTGATCACAAAAGAAAGCTTGCAAAAGATTGAATCATCACTTAGAAGAAGAAAGAGTGGAGAATCAGCTGATGCAGATGAAGTACAAAACCTTCAGGTATCCAGGAAAAATGTGAAAAGAATTATCAAGAAATGCTATAAAAATATGAGCGAAATGGAAAGTTGCAAGATCAAGATGGAGGTCCAAGGAAAAAATCATGAGGATATAGCTTTGCATGCCCTCCTAGGAGAAGTTGAAACAGTTAGCCTTCCAATTTTTCGGTCCATCTTATCTTTTGTGTTTGAAACAGAGGTAAAATCACTATTGTCCAAGTTAATGCCATCAAAACAAACACGAAAGAAAGGAGAAGTAATGGAGAAGATGGATCAGGCTTTGGGAGCTCTTCTAGGACACAAGACAGAAAATATAGAATTGCAGAGCACGGAGTTGATCATTCAAGAACTTGACGGAGGACTGGAGTGCCTCTTTCGGAGATTACTCAAATCCCAAGTTTCTCTTCTCAACATACACAATCACTAGCTTGATTGAAATCAGCTTTCTTGCCTCCAATGGAATTGACTTCCAATGTATATTCAAAATTTTTGACCATGCTTAAATGAAATTGGCACAAGTCAGAATCAATACATACTGAAAACTTTGATTAAACTACTATTCTCCAATCCCTTCTCATTTCCTCTCTACGATTATTTTCCCATTTATGATTCCAGATATCCATTTCAACATTTGTTGTAATAACACAAAATAATAAAGGGTCTCAATACCTAATAGAGTACTTGAAATTTCTTCCACACCAATTAAATTGATAGCTTTTTCAGACAAATACGGGTTTCTGGTTCAAAATTAAGCCAAAAAAAGGCCTTTTTCTGCAGCTCAATATTACTTAGCGGTAGTTGTTTCCTCCAAACTAGTTAAAATGCAAACTGTTTGCGGAGAGGGCCAAAAATTAACAGGTTATACAATAGCAAGAACTTCCATTGTTATTGGACTAGGTAGGTGGCCCAAGCGTTGCTCGGAGTCAATAATTTTTTTAAAATTTATTAATTTTATTGACTTTGTATTTAGTTTTATTTTTTGTATTTTGTATTTAAGTGTTAAATAGAGAAAATCAAAATCAATTGTTTTTTTAAAGTATTTTTTTAATAATTTATTATTTATTTAAGTTAATTGTTTTGATATTTTTTTTTTTGTTGGTTGGAAACAATGTGAACGACTTTTTTCATTGTTGATGAATTTGTTTGTTCATTTTTAATGATTTCAATGAATTTAGATGATTTTCAACAATATGAGAAATTTGAATCTTCATATAAAAGATGGTAGTCAGATATAATTGTCATAGCTT
Organism: Voacanga thouarsii; assembly: GCA_026120185.1. NCBI lineage: Eukaryota > Viridiplantae > Streptophyta > Magnoliopsida > Gentianales > Apocynaceae > Voacanga > Voacanga thouarsii. Next base: position 36,016 of record JANUWF010001672.1, on the reverse strand, counting down.
AGCATAAATTGTAGAATTTGAGAATTTTTTTATAAGATCAATTGATAATGGGCGTCAATTATAATGACATATAATTTTCAGACATAGATTTGAGTTTGTGCAACTTTTGATTGCATAATTTCTCAATTGCTCGGTTTTTTAATAATTTATTAATTTTCTTAATTTTATATATTTTGTATTTAATTTGACTTTTTTATTTGTTAATTTATTTATGATAAATTTTATGTTATTGAATCTAAAATTTATTCGGATTTAGTTATTTTTTATTCATGTGTCCAATTTAATTATTTTTTATTCAAATTTTATATTCAATTTGATTGATTTTTTTTTTCTATTTTCATGGTATTGCTGTTTTTATGTCCTTTGTTTATACATATTGTTTAACCAAATTTTTTTTGCCACATTTCATATCATTTAAAGAAGTCGTCTGTGTTGTATCTAAAACTTCTATAAATCATATTTGATACCATTTTTTAAAGTCTGCAATGTAGCAATTTGATACTGCTTTTTTGCTTACGAAGAAGAGTCTTTTTAAGTTCAAAAACATTTTTTGCTTACAAAGAAGAGTCTTTTTAAGTTCAAAAACATTTAGCTTGAGGTACAACACATATATGGTAACCTTTGCCCTTTTAAGTTTAAAGAACTAATCTTATGGTTTTTAACTATGATATATCCCACTTCAAAAAGAAGATCTATAAACAATTCCTTGCTAAGCTTAAAACTTTTGTGCTATTGAGAAAAGAAGGGGGAAAGAGAAGGTCAGGCATGCATCTGCGTAGATAAATTCCATGGATCTAATTTTCAAATTTCTAATTAAATTCAAGCTTTTAGTTGAATTAAAGAACTAATCTTTTGATTTTTAAGTTTGATATAATAATCAGCTTAGAAGACAAAGCTTCCATCATTGACATTAAAAGAAGAAGCAATAGGTTTGATACCATCTAAAATATGTTGTCTAATTATAGCATCATCTATATCTCTAATCTGGGAAGTATCAAAGTGCAAATTGGCCTCAAATTTTTCCATAATTGATCTAACTTCATCTTCCTTTTGGAAAAGAGTCCCATCAACTTTTTGTTTTCTTGACAATTGGTTTTTCTCTATGAAATCAAGCATAAGCTACTTAAGAAGCTATCCAAATCAAGAGAATTTGCTAAAAAATGTCTACATTTCCTTTGAACTTACCATCTAGTAAACACTTTATAGGATTATTACTATATGAGATGCGTTCTATACAAATCTTATTAGCGTCCTTATTTGAACCTGTTGGATCTGTAGTCTCTTCGTTAATATCTGAAGTAATGATAACATCTTCTCATTGGTGCCCTCCACCTCTTCTGAAAAGGGAAAAAGAATGCACAGAAGAATTAGACTTGTAACAAACACAAAGAAGAATCCAATTTAACAACCAACAAAATAGTCAGAAAATATGAAACGGGGAAAAAATGCCTATTCACACACACATTTAGACTAAGCAACTAAGCTATCATTACCTGCAACATCATCAGTAGATTTGCCCCCTCTGAAAGAACTGTATATCACCCCACTACTAGTGATTTTGCACTTTGCTGTGTCATTAAGGATTGCCTACAAAAATACAAAATCAAAGTGCAAGTTAAACTTTTTTTTTTAATAGAAAAATACATTCTCTCAGTGAAAATCAATGGCAAATTTATAGCCATTGATAAAGCTCACCTGCTCTTTAGGATCAGGAAGAACAAAAGCTAATGGTTCAATTACAATTAGTCGAGTTATGGGGGGTACTTTCTCCAAACTAATAATTGATTTTGCCATCCTTAAAACAGATTCTAAAAACTAAGTCTGCTGATTTGATTCTAATATTAGATTATATTTGCAAAAAAGACAACTATTGCTATCGCTGTTTCTACAATATATGCTCAGAAGGCCGACCTTCAAAGGCCCAAGCTGTTAATGCGAATAATTTACATTCCATCCATGCAAAAATGTAGAACAGAGTTACCACATTGACAGACGTCGCATTTGAGGCATTAAAAGCACCTTTCTCCTTTCAACAGGAAAAACTAAGTGGATTTCTAGTATATACGTATCATATGCATCACAATTTCCTTGAACTTAGTCAGAATTCAACATGTGCAGCCATCAATTTCATCCAGATTATTCAGCCATGGCAAGCATAAAATTTTGTCAAATGTACCAAATTATTCAGCTATAATATGGTTCTAATAACTTGCTACCGACACAGACATATCTGTAGAGGCTTATAGCACGGGCTGACCTAGAGGTAGGGATGGCAATAGGGCTGAGCCGGGCCGGGAACTAGAAATCCCGGCCCCGTCCCCGCATATGCCCTTGTATCCCCATCCTCGGTCCGTCCCCACTACGGGGAAAGGCGGGGATCCCCACTCCTGGCTCGCTGGGGACAAAACAATCCCTGGTTCCAACCCGGAGAAGCGGGGAAGTGGGGACCCGTTTGGGCCCAGAAATAATTCTAAAGATTTTTTTTTAAAAAAAAAATTTTACCTCCAATATATTTTTATTCAAAATTTTTTAATTATATAGAAAAATTTTGTAGTGATTTTCAATAATGCACATATTTATCATATTACTAGATTAGTAAGAGTAAAATTAATAATTTATAATTTTTTTCTTTTTCATTTTTTCTCTTCTCTTCTATTTTATTTTATATACATATATAATTTATCTTTACATATATATATAATCATATATAATATATATAATCTACTTATAATTTATATAATGTGTGTATATATATGTATATATATATATCTATTATATATATATATATATATATATATATATAATATGTAAAGCGAACCGGGGGCGGGGATCATGCAATCCCCATCCCCGGTTGGCGGGCCAAGGAATGAAACCCGTCCCCGGCCTGTTCTCGCTTAAATCGGGAAATCCCCGACCCAACCGGGCCGGGCCAAGCCGGGTCCCCGGTTTAAGTGGGGAAATTGCCATCCCTACCTAGAGGGGGAGGTGCACCACAGCCCATAGCCGCCAACTCAGGACTAACTTTATGGCCAGCCTCCTCAAGGATGTTAATCATGTTTTTTGCAAATCTTGCATTTGCAATTGTGAAGAAAGTATATGTTGTTGCCTTGGCACTAGCTCTTCCTGTTCGCCCTATGCGATGAACATAATCCTCAAGAGATCCTGGAAAGTGATAATAGTGCGTGACAATACAAGAAATGGAGGTCATAAACTGCAGCTAACTGTAAAAATTGCCTAGTTACTAATTTGAGTTTGAACTGTTTAATTGGGATGTCTTCGCATATCAGTTGCAAATGAACTAGAAAAATTAAAAAAATCAAGTAATACGTCATATTTTAGGAACTTTTACCACTTCAAAGTATCTAGTAACCATCTATAAACTCAGCCAAACGAAAAGGATCAGTTCACTTATTTTGGTAGAACCAACAAGAAATTTAAAAAACTATGAAGTTGGTCATCAGGGGTAACCTATGGAATAATGTGTTGCATAGCCCGTTCTGGACCAAATTCTTTTGCAAGGCACTTCACATTATTTGCAGCTGCATCTCTTATTGAGAAAACCTTCAAATTGCAGCAAAAAGGTTTTATAATTAACTCTAAAGCTTGTCATTTGACCAATCTAAAGTAGCACATTACATATTACACATGTCTCAATAACCAATTGAAACAGCAATTGAAATTAGAAGGGATGGCAGCAAACAATGACAGGAAGAAACACTTCGTCTCATATCCAATGCATGGGAAAACATGATACTATAAGCTACTCATAAATTGTATGAAACATCAATCCCTTGAAAATAGTGGACTCAAAAAAATATTGAATAAATTATTAGCAGAAATTCTTCAACCAGACCTTTATCATTCTAAAACAAAAAACAAATGGTGGTACTTTTAGATCATATGACTTGGCAGTTCAGGAGCCCATGGACTACTAATAAGCCAACTGGACAGAAAATAATGCCACGTAACAGCCTTGCAAACTCAAATGAAGCTTTTAAAGTATAGATCTTTTGGAGGACAAAATTTCTGATTATAAACAAAGTATCAATAGGTTATAGAAGTTAAGTTGTTAAAATTAAAGTGTTAAAGTTGTTAAAAATTATTCAATCAATATAAAGGGTGTACCGACTACCGATCCTATATTCCTTGGGAGAATTTATTTAAATTTAATTATTTTTATTATGTGTCCAACTATTTTCCTATAATATTGAAATTCTAACTGTTAACCAATTATTTGTTTCCATGTTTTATATCATTGAAAGAAGTCTTCAGCCTTATTTCAAAAACTTCTATTATTCAGATTTGATACTCTTTTTTGAAGTCCTCTCTAGTAAAATGTAAAGAGCAATCTTGGCTAAAAAATTTGCTAAGAAAGGAAAATTTTCACCAAGAACCTTTAACTTGTTAATTGTGATAAGAGAATCATATTCTAGATTCCTAATATCATGCGGCATTACATAGCCTTTCTCCATCCATGACCTCAACACATCCATTACTTCTTCATGTACACCACCAGCATCATGGATAACAAAGTAGGATTTCTCACCAAATAGCTTTATGTGATAAGCTAAGCATTCTCTTACTCTTTGTGGCCTCAAGTTTCCATACAAAGATGACCCACAATATAAATAATCATATTTGGGTTTTTCTTTAAATACTTCATAAAAATGCTTACCAACTCTGCCCATTTATTGAAAAGCATATATCTTCCACCATTATCAAATTCTGTAATTATTAGAAACAATTTTAAAACAAAGAAACAGCAGGATGAATTAAAAAAGAGGTTATGTAAGTTGAACTTCTTGTGACAAAGATCATAAACAGAAATATAGTAAATCTTCTGGCAAAGTAACACTGCTATTTGTGTGTAAAAATAAATTAGTAAAAAAACTTACCCAGAACTTGAAAAATATACAACTTGTTCTTATTGTCTTCTCCATTTGTTTGGTTCAAGGTGGCATCATAAATATCATCACCCTATAAGTTGAGAAATAGAAGAGGAGAAGAAAAAACATAAATTAAGTGGATTAGAAGAATTTCAGAAGAGTGAAATAAATCCAAAATTAAAGTTGCACATCCTGCAGAATATGGTACATCACCTTAATGTCGTCTGGAATCCACTGATCTAATACAAAAGCCCCTTTTTTTGTCACTGTAACCAAATTCTTCTTTTTTCTTTCCTCCTTCTTCTTCTGAGGAACCTAAATGCATTTTACATTTTACATAAGTTTATAATAGGGAATTATAGAGTCCAACAAAAGCGTTCAACTATCAATACACACAAAAGACTATATACTATAGCTTTACCTTCAAGATTGTTGCCGTCATCCAAGTAGTTGGATTTCTTCTTTGCATCATTACAAAGCCTTTTAAAAAGTTCTTTCTTAGACCCAATTGTTGAAAAGAACGACGTCTCCACGAAGTACTTTAACACTCATTTTACGAAAAGCTAATAAATGATAAATGCTAAACAGCACTTTTGGGATTCCCAAAAAGACGATAAGTGGGAAACTAAAAAGATAATTTTCATTTTGATTAAATTATGCTGTTTTTTTTTTCCCAAATTATTAGAACATTTTTATACCTTTTTCTCTAGTAGCAAAGACTAATTGACCATTTTTAGCAGGCTTTTTGCTGCCTGAAACTGGAGCCTCCAGGAAATGACCACCCTTTGCTATAATTTTCTAAAAGCAGGTGAAAAGGTGCAAAAGTCATAAATCCACAAACGATATTGGACATTTATCTATTTATTTTCTCACTTTCAGCAGTTTCGTTAGACATAAATTCCCATCTTGAAAATGGTATATGAACTAAAAAAACATGATATATGATAATTAGCACTTGGTTGATCCTATTCAATAGACAATACTAAGTATTATGATTCCCTCGTACCTTTCTTCCCTTAAGAGTATAAAACAAAGCTAAAATGCCATAATATTCACTACTTTCCCCATGTAAAGTTAGGAAGGAAAAAAAAATGATCGACGAATAAGTAAGAAAATGTCCAGACCTTATTGATCTTTGAAGATGTATCTGCATCTCACAGTAAACTTTTATTTGCTCAAGAACACCATCTTTGTCAAAAACCACGTGAACAATATGCAAGAATAAATGTTACTGAATAAGCCTAAGGCTAAAGTCCTCTATCCATCCATGTCAAGAAGTCTCTAAGCACAAACTGGCTAGAAAAGGTTATCGACACCATACTGAGGCTCCAAAAAGATTTTTGGGGCACGAGCATGAACATATGATAGTGATATTGTAAAAGAAAATTGTTTTAGGATCATCACCTGAAGTTCAACAAAAATACACATTTCATAAGGGTAATTTTGTTGCTGATTGTCCATTTTTACTCCTCTAGCTATATATTGCAGTATTTTTTGTTGTGTATCAATAACTAAACCACAACATCAACTGATGTAAATGAAAGGAAAAGTTTTTTGTGTATCGATTCAAATTTATTGTTCCATTGAACATCATTTATCAGGTGAATATTTTTAATATTTTGCATACTCTATATTTTCAAAATCTTCAGAACACTAAAATTTTAATGTTGGTTAAGAAAATTCTCATAGGAAAGCTACAGAAATAATGATTTTATCTCACTTTTGTTCATAGGTCTCCATGAACCCTCTTCAGATAAGGCTAAAAGTATAGAAGCAAAATTTGAAAGGGAAATGAGGAGAGATCTCCTTTCTTCATGTTAGTTAATGGTTTTTCCTTTTTCCCAAATGTGTGTGTGTGTGTGTGTGTGTGTGTGTGTGTGTATTTTTAAATGTTGGAGTATCCAGAGAAGAAAAACCAAATACTTAGGTTAAAAGTCGCTACTTTTCTTGCAGGGGGTAGTGTTGTCATCCATTCGTCTCTTTTAGGTTCAACTTTCACTTCTATCTCTGCCAAGAGTATATCATCACCCTCCAGGGATATACTTGCAGTTTAAAGTGCTTTCAGTTTTCACCACAAGGGATTCCTCATTAAACATGACATTTCATGTAATAATAACCGAGATGACATGCACGTGTGCACACACACAAAAGAATCAAATTAAAAGTAGTAGAAATGAGATTTTTGTACATGGTTTCATGTTTCCAAAACCAAAAACCTCCCTAAATATAAGAACAGAATATCAATCTTGTGAACTCTTAGCAATTATATTACAAAAGAATAGTCAAAAGAAGTAAGTCAAAGTTGCCTTGGATTGAATCCATGGACAATCATTCACTCTCAAGGAACAACTGCAGACCTAGCTTGTGAAACGGATATGATTTTCTTAATGTGTCAACTTTTAGAAAGTATGCATGTACAATTTTTTCAAGAATATATTACACTTGTGGGATACGAACAGAACAAACTTTTGCCATACATGCGATTAAAGAGCCTAATTAAGAACATCTTGCTTCGATTTTTTGTTCCTTGTAATAAAGGCTGCCTAAAGAATCAAAGCTCATCTATAAATTACTGCAGCACATTGACCATAATTTAGAGCTCTTATTTTATTTTTGTTAATGGCCTTTTACCTTTTTCCTTTGGATTCATCTAGATAAATCAAATAGGGGGATGTTCCCATTAGGGGAATAAATTTTGAGGGGATAATGAGGAAATTAAACTGTTGTTGGCCTAGATAGAGTGATTTAAGTTAGAGCATTCTTCAAAACAAACTCGAGAATATTTCAAAAACAGAATCAAGATAAAACCAAAAGGTCTACTTTTGAGAGAATATTCTGACATAAAACCAAATTCCCTTTAGTATTAATACAATTCTTTGTCAAATGCCACAATCAGATGCACACAGATTCATGGCAAACACACTGAATCATGGAAAGAAAGAAAAAAATTTGCTAATAGTAGACAATAAATGAAAAAATATACTAAGTAAATGATCTAAAAACAACCTTATAAAAACTTAACTTTGAAGATAATCCCAATGAAGTACATCAAGAAACAAATTACAATTCTCTATCAAATTCAATTTTAATAGTTAACAGCCCCTAAAAAAAACCTATAATCAACTGGCCAAGGCACATAAGAAGATAAATTCTAAATTTCTCTAAGGGCAAAAGGAAATCAATTTAGCTTTTAAGCATTGAAATTAGAGTAAGATAATCACACAATCGAAAACCCATTTGTGATGGCACCTCCAGCAAAACTGTAGTTTCACCAAACCAATGTAAAAATCCAATACGATGCATGACTCCACTAAGCCCTTCAATAGCATCTAATCAACTCGATCCCCCCATCAACCTCCAACAGAATCAAACAGAGAAAATGTATAGTGCAAAATTCCCAAAAATACTAATCGAATACAAACCGTTAAATTACCAAAAACACATATACCCAACATAACAACAAATTATGAGTCCACTTCCGGTCAGTCCAGTGAAAATAATTATGGATTACTTCATAATATATTGTCTAATTGATAAACAGAATTAAGCGGAAGACATAGATGGACATGGAAGAAATAATCAAAAGCAGAAGAATAGAACCTTGTCATGCAGTTTATGAATAAAATCCAACTCTTTGTAATATTCGGTTTCAACAAAGTCATCTTGCTGCGACAAACCCATAAAAATTGCCTCTACAAAGTCAGAGGGAGTCGATAAATCATGGGTAGCCTTTCGTAAAGGAAAGAAAGAGGGGAGAAGTGTGTGGCATACCTGAGATTACGATTGATGATATTTAACCCTATCCAACTCCGGGACAAAGTAGTATTGATCAAGAATGTAGGTTGCTGGTGAGGTAGTTGAATCAAACTCGTTCCTGTTGGGCTTGCTGGGTCTATTAGGTGCTAAAGACTTGAACTGAACTCTGACTTGGTTGGTGATTTCCAACTGTTGACCTGCATCAAGAACCTCATCGCTCCGGCTAGGTTTGGTGGTCAAAGTCTGACGGTCTCACCATGATGCTAGAGGGAGATGATTTTCAGGTGATTGAGATTAAGAATGAAAATTCTTGAAGTGGGATTGTCTATATCTCTTGGATTGTCTTCTGGAAGTTCAAGAGAGATGATGATTTAGGAGGGATTTAGAAAGGCACCGTGAAAAAATGGAGAAGGAAGGGAGTCGCATGTGGTGACGACCATGGATTGCTGTTTTCGCGTAGGTCAAGCCTTTCAGGTGCGCTAGCCACATGTCATGCTCTCAATCTATTTCAAAATACAAATGGCAACACCATATACTTCATCTTTGATTTATATATATATATAGATTTTTCTGTCTTTGGATTTAGATTTACCATTTTCTCAACTTTCATGTTTGGAAAAGCTCCAGGAAGCCAGGGTAGTTATGCAATTCTAGGTGGCGTTACCCTTGTAAAGCATATTGTGGTAAACAGTTAGTGCACAAGTTTAAAAACGTGTAATATTTACACTTAAGTAATTTCTTTTCCCCATGCAAGAGTTTTTCACTAAAGCAAATTGTTAGCAATGAAGCTGGACAAAAACAAATGATATTCCAGTTCTGTTGGCCTTATATATTCTAATGAGACCAAAATTAGCTACTTTTGAGAACATCGGCCTAATCTCAACGGCGGACAAGGTAGATAATGAAACCTCATACAATGGCATTGTCTGGAACCGTATATTGTAGCCGTGTGCATCTTGTTTGGAAGCCGTGTGCATCTTAACATTATTGAATTGTAATTGAAATGTCGACGTGCGGATCAAGATTCCTCTTGTTCCCCAGCAATTGACATGACATGAAGTTTTCTTTCTCTCTCTACAGATTAGATGCTTTAGATTTAGTTGCTCGAGAACAACCGGCTCAATCGCCTTCCACCCCGGAAATAGTGGTGAAACCGGTGGTCATATCATTAATTTATCTCAAGTAATGACATACCTTGCGCTACATCGAAGTTCTGGTCTGATATTGATGAGACAAAACCCGGACATGGAAAATTTTTAAATCAACTGTTACAACAAGACAGAGAGAGAATATGATTCCTTTTGTTTTCTTGACTTCATAATTATAGATATAGATATATACAGGGATAGTCTTCTTTGATATACATATATACAGAGTTTAGTTCAATATCTCCAGAGGCCTAGTCTTCTTTGAATCATATACTTCATTATTTCTCCAGCTTAAAGAAAAGATGGAAGCTGTTCCAAGCGTACAACTTTCTAGCCATGATCGTTCCATCAGCTTGCCGCCTTCATCTCATCCTCTTCTACTGAGTGTTGAGCAGAACTTGGACAGGTTGAGGTCGTCTCAAGATGCATCCTCCTCTTTTACTTGCCAAAAGTTGGACGGCCTCAGAGACTTGTACGAGTCTTTGGATGATATGCTTCAGCTGCCTCTCAGTCAAAATGCTTTCCCCCGTGAAAGAAATGACAAATGGTCTCTCAGACTATTGGACATTTGCGGCACAGTCAGTGACATTTATCCACAGGTGAAGGAAACCATCCAGGAACTTGAGTCCTCCCTAAAAATAAAAAGATGTGGAGATTTAGCCAGTGAAGTTGACACATAGATGACCTCCAAAAAGAGAATGAATAAAATGATTTGCAAGTGCTACAAAGAGTTGAAAAATGCAGAAAATAAGTGCATTTTGGCAGTAACAAGCAAAGAGTTTGAGTTGGTTCAGCTGATCAAAGAAGTTCAAGAAGTTACCCTAACAACATTAGAGTCTGCTCTATCTTTCATTTCTGGGCCAAAAACTACATCACAGCCAAGAGGTTGGTCTTTGGTCTCAAAATTGCTGCAACCTAAGGGAACATCCTGTGAAGAACAATCACATAATGCAGGAACTCAGAAGATAGAAGCTGGATTACTTTTCCTGAAAAACAAGAAGCCAAACCAAGAGAAAGATCTCCAAATGCAAAATCTACTGAAACAACTTGGTGCAATATTTAAGGAAATCATTCAAGAATTAGCAGAGATGTTGGAAGTTGTCTTCAGGGTCTTGCTGAAATCCAGAGTTTCACTCCTCCACATTCTCAACCATTAATTAGTCCAGATGTTCTCATGGCATCCAATTACAGTTTTGTGTGCAGAATTTTGTAAAGAATTTTACATAAACTGATTTAATCTGATGACAAAGAGAAGAGATTTGACCTCCAAATTAAAAGACCCCATCCAACCATTTACAAATTTATGTAGTCTACGAATTTATCAAACATTCATGTAAAGACTGCAACCTAATTCCAAAACAAACAGAGATAAATAATCTGAAGTTCCCTAGTGTTGCTCAAAATAAGTTCTTGGACTAGATACTGCTCCCTCATCTCTCAATTCCATCCTTTTTTCCAAAAACTAGTAACCCATCATGCTACCATAGTGTTCTAAACTAACTTCAAATTGAACCGTCTAAGTTATATTTTCGAATTGTATTATTTATACTTTCTTTTCTCTCAAAATGATTGTTTTTCATAAGCATTAGTTTTCACCCCGAATTGAACGTCAAATGGTCCTAAGTCCTATTCTCCCAAATACTGTACGTAAAGATTCAGAGTAGATTTATTCACATAGCACCTTTTGATAATGGCTAAGATGTAAAAAAAAAATGCAGTACGCAATGACCAAAAACCAAACAAAGTAAGTGTATAGCTCCAGAAAAAGAAACGACAGGAGAAAATTCCAGTCTGGAGGCCAAAATGGGTGGACTTCTGGTGACCTTTCACGGTGCCATTAGTTGAATAAACGGCTTGATACATTTCGTCTGTCGGAACTCAGAAGTCGCTTTCACACTGACTGTATCAAACTTTGAACATATCCTATACCAAACCCACACCAACAGTTTCTGGTTGGTTCTTGAGTGAACATACGCCCAATGTTTTACTTAGTCTTCAGCTCCTCCTCTTCTTTTAGCCTAACAATTTATACAGATTAATTATAATTAAATTTATAATTTTTTATGTATATTTTAAAAATAATACCATCTTATTAAATTTTAATTAATCAACGTATATAATTTATGTTGAATAGCTTAATATTTTCTAAAAATAATTTCTACTATTCAATAATTATACAAGTTTTTTACAACATATAGAAATCTACAATAACTTCTCATTGGATACGCACGGATTGAATTCTGTTATGTAAATTCTGTAATTTTAATTAATAAAAAATAATGAAAATTTAAACTAAATTAACCAATTCAATCAAGAAAGTGATAAATTCTTATAAAAATTTAAACTCACAATATTTTATTTCTATGTTCACTGTCCGACTAATTCAACTACCTCTCGTAGGACAATAATTGTAAAAGTTGGATTGTAAGATTGTATAACCTCAAATTCAATCGTGAAACCTACTATAATTTATTTTATTTTATATATTTATTTATGGCTTGGTTGGTACGTTGAAACTCCACTGAAATGGTCTAATACCTTTTAGGAGCTAGTCTACCAGTAACCAGACAATTCAATTTTCAATCCTATAACAGTGCCATATGTCATCCTTCGCATTACTGATATTTGGTAGCATTTTCTTTTCTTGACAAGAGACAAGACACAAAATCTTTATGTATTGCATATGACCTTCGACTTTAAGGCAAAGAAACTTCAAATCTTGTCGTTCAAATGGTTGATCATTATTGTTTTATAAAATATACAAGTATTTTGTAGTTGTATTTTTTTTTCTTTTGTTTTATTTATATATTTTTTTTTTTGGAAAGAGAGGGGAGAGAGAGACATGAAGCGAAGAGTAAGTAGAAAAGATAGGACGCAATCCAATATCAAGCTTGAGACATATGTTTTGAGTAATAACCCTTCTATTATATATTAGAAAAAGTTGTTATCGACTGATAGTTATAATTAATAGTATTTAATTTCGTTTCGTGATAAGGCTCCATTTTTTTTAATTTTAAGGCTTGTTTAATAAGTATTTAAAATTAATTAATTAAATACTTATTTTATTAAATATATTTAATAACGGATAATATTAAATATTTAATTAACTAAATGTGTTTAATAATAAATTATTATTATTATTAAATTAATTAAGACGTACTGAAATCTTATTAATAATTTTAAGTAAATTAAAAGTTACTTAAGTTTAAAATTAATATATTACATACTTATCTAATTATTAATATTTTAATATTTAATTTAAATTATAATAAAATATAGTATAAAATAAATTATAATTAATTCAAACTTCATATCTCATAATTAAGTTTTCAAATTTTAATTTTTATAATTCAATACTTAGATATTCAAATTTTAATTTTATCAAACGAGCCCTTAAACTAACACAAGTTTCCTACTACTTCATCCGTCCTAAAAAGGATGTCAATCTAACAAATGGCACACAGATTAAGAAATTGTTAAAATTTATATAATTATAATAGAAAATGACTATTATATCATTAAATAAAAGTAAACATTCATTAATTAGATTGAGAATATACATATTTAATTAGTAGCTGAATGAGTGGTAAATTAAGAATATACGTAACAAATGCATTTCTGATTTATAGAATTGATAAGTATTTTGATATAACAAAAATAGAAAATTTTTTCATCTTTTTTAAAATAGAAAGAGTATAATGATAGACTTCAAATTTTGTCACTATGATAATTCATCAATGTAGTCTAATAAAATATACAAGTATTCCCAACTATAAAATGGTTACATTTCTTTTCACAATAGACACACAAGCTTCATCAATGACATGGGACCTCCAAGTTCAAGATAAGATGCCTCAAATCTTATGACCCAAGCAAGTCATAATAGTAACATCTAATTGTCTTTAACACCATATATATAGAATTAACCAAGGAAATTATAAATGAAAGGGCAGGGGGAGGGTACAAAAGCCGAGCTATACACAGATAGACAAAAATAAAAAGCTGCTGTATTTTGTTTTTCCTGACTGTTTTTTACTACTACTTTTCACTGCTTTTCTACACCACTACCATTGGAAAGGAAAGAAAGTAGAAAATGACATTTTTTTCTTCTTTTCTTTCGATATGAAAACAGCTTACGTACCAAAACCATTACTGCATACCCAAACTGAAATTTTCTGCATTTTTCTGACTGGAATTTTCAAAAGAAGAAAAGAAGGGTATCCCTAATTAATTACAGACAGAATACACAAGGAGAAGGTTAAAAAAGCTTGACAACTTTTTGTCTTTTGTATCCTCAGCTAGCTAACGAGCAATTTCGGTCTGCAAAGATGCGTTGAGCTCCACTTGTTCGACCTCCCACCGTGCCTTAGCCATCACTTCATCGTGCACGGGGACGTACTCCTAGCCAAGAAAATGGACCCAAAACTAGTGGTAAACAAACAAAGCCAAAATGGACCTGCCTCTAATCTAAAAGCTAGCTAGGATTAATGATCATTCATCAGAGCTGTAACCCTTTACGAGTGGGTGGCTACAAGTTGAAGTAGTATATCTGATTACCTCAAGTTTTTGAACGAGTTCTTTAGCAGTTGTTGCAGAGACTATAATGTGGCGCTGTGAGGGTTTGATGAAGCCGTCTTCCACTGCCTTGTCTATGAAGGTTAAGAGAAAGTTGTAGTAGCCATCCACATTTAGTAAACCCACCTGAAACATGTCGGTCCAGAAAGGTTAAAGATTTTTAATTGGCTGCTAATTACAGGAAGAAGGGAGAATGAAGTGAGGTCCAAAACTGGCCAAACCAAGAATACAAGAGAACATGCAGTGACTTTACAGGCTTGTCGTGAATCCCCAGTTGGGCCCAAGTAATGACTTCTAATAATTCTTCCAAGGTTCCGTAGCCTCCTGATTAATTGTGGCCATGTTTAGCAAACACATAAGGTGTATAGATTTCAGGAAGACATTAATTGGTTTGATTTGTATGGGATGAAGAACATGAGGTGGGCACCTGGTAGGGCAATGAAACAGTCAGATTGGCGGGCCATCTCAGCTTTCCTTTGGTGCATGTTGGCTACTGGTCGTACCTCCCCTACTGTTTCACCGGTTATCTTATGCACAAGAACAGAATATTGATGAGTTAGCTATTACGTAAGTTGTGAGCATTGCTGTGCTTATCATCTCATACGTTCACACTTTTAAAATAGTATGGTCTAACTATGCTTGCACTAATCAAATCGAAGAAAAAGAAAAATCCACGTATAAGGAATGTATTGGAGAATTGAAACTGAACTCACCTCCTTGCGCATCAAAGTCCTAGGGATGACTCTTCAAGCACGCAAACAATGAAGAAGCAAAACGACGAAGAGTCGAGTCAGAAAATGGTGAAGAAAACAAATGCAAAGGCAAGGAAGAAGAAGTCATGAATCTGACTGAGAAATATGAGATGTATACCCTAAGACGTGTCGTCCACCACGATGAACCTCCTGAGAAACTAGTCCCATCAAACCAACGCTGCCTCCACCATAAACTAAATCCAACTTTTTTGCAACCTTCATGAACGTAAAGTTCCAAAACCCACAAGGAATTGTTAGTATATCATCAACAGAAAGCCAGAAAGAAAACGAAAAACAGCAAAAGCGAGAAACTTTCTTCTCAGGTATAAAAGGAAACAGAAGAATCTTGAAACAGTCGGGTATACACATATATATATATAATATACCAGCTCCTTGCCCAGTTCCAGAGCAGCATCTCTGTAACAATTTCTTCTGCCAGAGCTGCTTCCACAAAACACACAAACCCTCTTGAATCTTGACGTTATGGCTGCATTCTTCTCCATTTCTACGTCTCACTCTATTTGTTTTGCCTATTTGTGGGTGCCTCCCTGCAAGTAAAGGCTAAAGATATATATTTTGGTATTCTCTGCTTGGCTTGAATAAGGTCAAAAGGGTTTGATGAGGGTATTTTCTTTCACTTTCATCAAAGGTCACAATACAAAAAAGGAACACGGAACAAACATGCACATTTTGGGACCCTAAGAAACACAATATTGTTGATTGGAGGAACGGTGGAATCTCTTCGGCCACATGGCCTGAGTGTAGGAATTAAGAATATTGACCCTGATGTTCCAATGGCTGATGCTTTTCTTTCCTGCAAACTGGGGAGAAGTGGGACATGTTAAACTTGTGGATATAACCTTATGCATGCAAACTAAAATCCAAGCAAGAAAGTTCGTGAGAGAAATGATAGAGCCCCTAGTTCTAATTTTATAGGAGAATTTATATTTTTATAATGAAGTAAGTTTGAAATTTAATGTGGATTATAGTAAACTTCGTAATCTTTAATCTTTTAATGTAAAAATAAAAATTTTATTTATTATGTGATTAAAAAAAGAGAGAAATTACGTGGATAAAAAATTGTAAAATTATCGATTCTCAACCTTTAAAAAAATAATATTAATTTTGTACCATTTATATGTTGTCCTTGCTATAAAGTTAAAATTTTCATTTAAAAAAAATTAATATATAAGGTAACGAAACTATCATCGTGTTTTTTAACTATTTCAAATTGTAAAAAGAAAGGTGACAGTTTAATCATTTAACCCCTTTGTCTCATATATTTTACTTTTCTCTTCCTTTCTTGAATAGAATGGAAAGGTCAATTTTAGTGTTGTCCTTGCTATTATATATATAGAGAGAGATATTGGATCAATAACAGATTCAAAAGGGTTCGACTCTCAAAATTTTACCTTCTAGCTAGCCCTAAAAAAATTTTAAAAATTTATAACATCATTCTTAAACTTTTTATTTTCTATAACTTTGCTACCCCTCCCCAAATCTAATGTTCTTGTTCCATCCCTAAATAAATAGGATTGCAAATTTGTGACATGATTGAATATTTGCTAATTAAAAAAAGTGTGAAAAACGATTGTTACAAAATGTAAACCTTTTTTTTTTTCCTTTTTGAAAACACCATTTCTGGATAGCAACATACAAATAGCTTTTTTTATATATATAATAATTGGTGCAAGAAAGACAATGCACGAGTTTTTCTGTTCTACAAAACCTAAAGCAGATAATTCTTACTTTTTAGCAGCAATTTCCAAACATAATTTGACTAAGCTTTATAGATAGTAAGCAATCACTTTCAAGTTCATAAGTGAATTATTATAAACTACTATCCATAGGTTAAGGAATTTTAATTAGTCGGTAAAGTGGGACCTTAGTCTCTCTTTGTTGGGCATTTGCCGTTCCATTGGTGGGGGGTTCACAAGAGAAAGAAGAATTGAGTGACTTACCTTTTGCCTACCATATATGGGGACAATTCATGATAATATTAGTTGAATAAGTTGACAATTCCTAACCTTAGACTTAAGTGGTAGGCTCATTTGGGAGAAAAATCTTACTACCAAGAAATTATTCCACATCTGCTACAGAAGTTTAGTCCATCTACGAGTGAGTCTACTAATAAAGAATTGACTATGACTATAGGGCATATGGCGCAATAACAAAAAATGAATTGGTAGATAGCGGTATCTTAATAAAGTCACAAATTCAATTTTTAACTATGTATATTACATATTCTGTAATTTACATATTCTATAAAGTTCTATGACAAAAATTGTAAAAATTCTTGTAATGAAGTGTTATTCAAAAAATAATAATAAATAAATAAAAAGAATTGACTGTCTCTCACCAAGAAACTCGAATTTGAAACCTACCCTGAATAATGAATGGTTTTAAGGAAGAATGTAAAAGACTTGAATTTTAAAGGATTGATATCTTTTTATGGATTGAACTAACTAGAATTAATGAAAGCCTTGAAAATCAAAGTGCCATGGATCGTGACTTGGATATATTACACATTGAAAGGAAGATGTGGTGAACTTGTTGACTTTCTCTACTAAGTAGGCAAACATTCCAATCATAAGGTGCCCAAAGGACCAAAGAAGCACAAAACTTCTTTGACGGCATAAGCCCTAATGAGGGAAAGAATTGTTGTGATGACCATAGTTGTGGACCACTAACCATGGACCAGATGTAGTAGTTTCATGAGAATCCCTCTCTCTCTCTCTCTCTCTCTCTCTCTCTCTCTCTCTCTCTCTCTCTCTCTCTCTCTCTCTCTCTCTCTCTCTCTCTCTCTCTCTCTCTCTCTCTCTCTCTCTCTCTCTCTCACACACACACACACACACAGAGGGAAAAAAATGGATAATCTAACTCGTGTCCTCCTTTTCTATGTGAAACTAGTACTCTTTAGCTCAATTTGGTTTACTCTTCAAAAAGGTAGTAGGGGTGGTCAAAATAGAGTATGGAAGAAATTAGAAATTTGAACTTGGGGAGATTAATTATATGAAAAGAAATATTAGAAGAGAATTTTATTATTTAAAAAATTTTAAGGGATGAAATTTAAAATTTAAAAATAATTTTTTAATTTTAATTTTATTAAGGCAAAACTTTTTTTTTTTTTTTTAAGTTTAGGAGGGTGGGTGCCATCCCCCGGACCCTATCTTGTCTATGAAATAGAGTATAACAAATTTAAAATTAAAAGGAGACAGTGGAATTATTTGGACTTCTAGCCAAAAAAGTAGTTCAATTAATAAAAGTTTCCTTATCAAGTTGAAATTTTCCAAACTCGATACATTATGGTAGCAATACTCATCCCCGCGCTCACTTTCCTGTTCTATATATAGGAGAATATTTACATAAACTAAAGATTTTATATTTATTATAATTTTTAATACAATAATATATAATGACTATCAATGTGTTAGTTTATGAATTCATTTTGGCCCATTTTAATTTCCATGTAAAATTATTTTTTTCCATTTTTTTTTTTGTAAATGAATTATAGGGCAATTTAAGACTACCAAATTATTAACTTAAAAAACCAAATATCCCCTAAAAGAAAACCTCTTAAGGGCCTATTTGGTTACACTGATGCTTGAATTTTGATGTCTAAATTTTGAAATTTTGAATTCTAAAGTTTAGAAGCTGAGTTTAAAATTTTGAAACTTTAATCTAAAGATTGAATTAATTATAATTTATATTACACTTTATTTTATTATAATTTAGATTAAACAAAAATAACAATAATTAGATAAGTAATTAGAGTATTCAATTTATAATTGCTTAATAAGAACATATCTAATCAATTGAATTATCACTTTGTCGCATGTATTAATCCTCGAACAAAGTGAGCATCAGCCATTCGAGCTCGAGCTCTACAATTACTAGAATATCATTAATTTGAAGGTCTTTTTTGAGTTCCTTCGATTACTTATTCATAAAATTTGGAAAATTCATTTTAAAAAAAACTCGAATATTATTCGAATTTAGTTGTTTGAATAACTCAAATTTAAATATAATTATTTTTATTTAAAAATAATAATTTATATATATCATTCTTATATCGAATCAAATATTACGCCTAAATTCAAATTAATTAAGAAATAAATTAATATCAATTAAATTTGAATAAGTTTAAGTGAGATTTTGATCGTAAATATTCAATTCAGATACCGCAGTAGATATAAGTGATGTAGTCAACTATAAATAGTACTCCCTCAGTTCTTATTTATGTGTTACAAATGAAAAATTTTAATGTCTTTTTTTATCTGTCACATTGAAAAAATTTAGGTGTTATTAATGTTAATTTTACTACTATACCCTTGTATTAAATAACTTTGCAAAATAAAAGTGTAATAACTTTAGAAGGAAAGTTGAGCAAACAAATCAAGAAAATAGTTATGGAGAACATTAAATGCAATGGTACTTTTGGAATATATAAACAAAGTTATATGAATTTAAGAGATTAACTAATTTTTCTTAAACTGTATGAAGTAATTAACTGTGATAGAAAAATAGAGACGGAATGAATACTCCATTTGTCCTTATTTATCTGTCATAATTAACTATTTCATACAATTTAATAAAAATTAGTTAATCTCTTAAATTTATAAAATTTTGTTTATACATTCCAAAAGTACTTTTGGATTTAATGTTATCAATAATTGTTTTCTTACTTTGTTTATTCAATTCTCTTTTTAAAATTATTACACTCTTATTTTTTAAAGTTATTTAATATAAGAGTTTAATATTAATGGTATTTAAAATTTTTTATTATGATAGATAAAAATAATATCAAAAATTTTTAATTATGATAGATAAATAAAGACGGAAGAGTACTGTGAATATAAACAAAGAACATGTGTTGAAAAGGAGAAATTAGGCTATGGAACAAAATGTGAAGGTGGTTTCTCTACTGTTTGGGGATTCATATGCTGCAGAATTGACAGCACAAAGATTCATGGCCGCCACTAACAAACAACAACAACAGCAGCACTGTTGCCAGAAAGGCTGAAAGCTACATTAAATGGTGGAATTTTTAATATTCTTTGCCTACAACCCAAAGAGAGATCTAGGTGGGTGACTGTCTCTTAAAATTTTTATAAATTATTTTTTAAAAATTTTTAAAATGTTTTTGTAAATTAAAATTTTTTCCCTTGAAATTTTTTATATAATTTATAATATTGTCCTATATTATTTATTTTTCTGTAATTTGCTCTTCAATTCTAAAATTCTGCTTCCATCCTGCAGGCTGCAGTGTCACCTCCACTTTATGGTGTGTTTTCAAACTGAGAAAACTATGTTCATACTGGGATTACAATGCCCTCTCAAGATGTGAACTACAAAAGGATGCAACTCCACCCCCCCCCCCCCACCCCCGCCTTTTTTTTTTTTTGTTGCCCCACTTGGAAAAGAGGTCAAACTTTTGAGTATTGGATAATGAGATGTTTGTTATAGAATTAGGGTAGTGTTAGAATAAAATATTCACGCTACACACTAATAAAATTCTAACTATTTTGCACAAGAATTTCTCTCTTTCTCTTCTCTCACAATTTTCTCTAATCTTTCTTTCACAAAATAATGGTGTATTACAAGCTTAGAGAATAGCTCTATTTATAGGGCTCTAATTAGTAGATTACATCATGGCATACATCATCTTCCACTAATCTTAATTAGTAGTGTCTCCACTAAATGGTGGACATCCATAAAAATCTTCTCTAATTATTCACATAAATCCATAATTAGTGGAGCCTCCACTAATTAATGGAGATTCCAATAATTCATAACACTCCCCATTGGATGTCCATCCATTACATAAAGAATATGCCTCGTTAAAACCTTACTAGATAAAAACCCAGTGGGAAAAAAAATCTAGTGAAGGAAAAATTGTACACTATTCTATATGTCTGTTTATTACTCCCCCTAATGAGATGATTCCTTTAAATCTTTAAACCGACGCATACCGATTTTATATCTCAACTTCTCAAATGTTGCAGTCGGTAAAGTCTTCGTGAAAATATCTGCGAGGTTATCACATGACCGAATTTGTAGCACATCAATTTCACATTTCTTCTGGAGTTCATGAGTAAAGAAAAATTTTGATGAAATATGTTTTGTCCGATCTCCTTTAATATATCCTCCTCGTAATTGAGCTATGCAAGCTGCATTGTCTTCATAAAGAGGAGTTGGAATATCTTTGATTGATGATAATCCACAACTTTCTCGAATATAATAAATCATGGATCTTAGCTATACACATTCTCGACTTGCTTCATGAATGGCTATAATTTCAGCATGATTTGAAGAAATAGCTGCTATAGATTGTTTCGTAGAACGCCATGATATAGCAAGTATTTTCACATGTAAATAGATAGCCCGTTTGAGAACGTGCTTTATGTGGATCAGATAAATAACCAACGATCTCGCATAACCTATCAATGTTGGATTGGTTTTATTTGAATAAAATAATCCGAGATCAATTGTACCTTGGAGATATCGAATGACTTGTTTAATTCCATTCCAATGTCGTCGTGTTGGTGAAGAACTAAATCTTGCTAATAAATTGACAAAGAAAAGCAATATCAAGTCGTGTATTATTAGCAAGATACATCAATGCACTAATTGCACCGAGATATGGTACTTCGAGACCAAGGAGTTCTTCATCATTTTCTTGAGGTCTGAAAGGATCTTTATCCACATTTAATGATCTGACGATCATTGGAATACTCAATGGATGTGCTTTGTCCATGTAAAATCTTTTAGCACTTTTGTCTGTATATGTTGATTGATGAATAAATGTTCCACTCTCCGGATGTTCAATTTGTAAACCAAGGTAAAATTTGGTTTTATCAAAATCCTTGATTTCGAATTCTCTTTTAAATAATCAATTGTTTCTTGGAGCTCTTCAGGAGTTCCAATAAGATTAATATCATCAACATATATAGCTAATATCACAAATTTAGAACCAGCATTTCTTAATAAAAATACATGGACATACCCGGTCATTTTTAAATCCCACTTTCAATAAATATTCACTAAGACGTGTGAACCACATGCGCCCGTATTGCTTCGTGACCATATAATGATTTCGCAACTTGATGGAGTAATTTTCACGAGGATAATGTTTATATGCTTCGTGCATATGAAATCCTTCGGGGATTTTCATGTAAACATCATTTTCTAAATTTCCATACAAGTAAGCAAGTGATAACATCTAATAGGCGCATATCTATCTTTTCATGTACCGCCAAACCGATAAGATATCGGAGTGTAATAGCATCAACAACAGGAGAATAAGTTTCATCATAATCAATACCTGGTCTTTGTGAAAAACCTTGGGCTACTAATCGCGCTTTATATCGAACGATTTCACTCTTTTCATTGCGCTTTCGCACAAATATCCATTTGTAGCCAACAGGTTTTAAACCTTTTGGTGTTCGGACCGCAGTCCGAAGACTTCACGTTTTGTCGGTGCATTTAACTCCGATTGAATCGCATCTTTTCATTGCAGCCAATCTTTTCTATACCGACATTCATCAACTGATATTGGTTCAGGATCATCATTATCCTGTGTAACATCAAGAGATATATTGTATGCAAATATATTATCAATAACAGTTTCTATCTGATTCCAACTTCTATCGGAAGTGGTATAATTGATAGAAATTTTAGTGTTACTTTCATCAACTTCTGGTTCTTTGTCATCAGTTCTCTCTTGGTCTTTATCATTCTTTTCTTCAATATGATCTTCTGGATCATTTAATCCTCTTTTCTTTCGAGGATTTTTATCTTTAGAACTAAGGGGTCGGCCACGCTTCTGGCGTGTTTTTGACTCAGCAGCTATAGGTATAATATGTTGTTCTGCTGGAACTTATTCGAATAGGAGCATTTATAGCTGGAATATGCAATTTTGTAACTCTTCTAGAGTCAACAAAAGCGTCTGGCATTTGATTTGCAATGCTTTGCAAATGAATTATCTTTTGAACTTTAAGTTTACATGCGCTTGTGCGCGGATCAAGATAATTTAATGATGTTGTCCAAGTAAGATCCTTTTTATGCTGTTTTGGTTCTCCCCCTAATTTAGGGAATAATGATTCATCAAAATGACAATCAGCAAATCTTGTTGTGAATACATCTCCTGTCAGGGGTTTAACATACCTGATAATAGAGGGAGAATTATATCCAACGTATATCCCCTTTCTTCTTTGAGGACCCATCTTTGTACGTTGGTTTGGTGCAATTGGAATATATACAGCACACCCAAAAATTCTTAAATGAGTAATATTTGGTTCTGACCCAAAAGCCAATTGCAAAGGAGAGAATTTATGATAACTAGCTGGTCTTATACGTACAAGTGTTGCAGCATGTAGAATAGCATGTCCCCAAGCGAGATGTTGGGAGATTTGTTTTCATTAATAATGGTCTAGCAATTAATTGTAATCGTTTAATCAAAGATTCAAGCAAGACCATTTTGTGTGTGAACATGAGCTACAGGATGTTCAACATTAATCCCAATTGACATGCAATATGCATCAAAAGCATGTGATGAAAATTCACCAGCATTATCCAAACGGATATTTTTAATGTGATGGTCCGGAAATTGTGCTCGTAATTTAATTATTTGAGCAAGTAATCTCGCAAACGCCAAGTTGCGAGTAGATAATAAACATACATGTGACCATCGGGATGATGCATCAATTAAGACCATAAAATATTTGAACGGTTCACATGGTGGATCAATATGTCCACAAATATCTTCGTGAATCTGTTCGAGAAATGTAGGACTTTCAGCTCCTACTTTTACTGGTGATGGTTTAAAAATTAAATTTCCTAGGGAACATGCAATACATGCAAATTTTTCTGATGTTAATATCCTTTTATTTTTTAAAGGATGATCATGTGTATTCTCAATGATTCTTCTCATCATGGTAGATCCCGGATGACCCAACTGGTCATGCCAAATGCTAAAAGTAATAGGATCAGTAAACTTCTGATTTACTAGATGATGAATTTCAATTGTACGTATTTTTACAAAATATAGGCTAGTAGAAAAAGACGGCAGTTTTTCTAATACAGATTTCTTACCCAAATTTATTTGAGTAATAAAAACATGCTCAATCCCATTTTCCTCATTTGTTTCAACATGATACTCATTTCTGCGGATATCTTTAAAACTCAATAAATTTCTTCTGGATTTTGAGGAAAATAGTACCTTGTCAATAATAATTGTTGTTCCTTTAGGCAACAATATACTAGCTCTTCCGGAGCCCTCAATTACATTTGCACTACCGTTTATCGTATAAATATTTATTTCTCTCATTTTGAGATCAGAAAAATATTTCTCATTTTTTAGTATGGTGTGTATAGTTCCACTATCAATAATGCATACATCATCATTAACAACAGCCATCTGAACACAAATATATATATATATATATATATATATATGCAAACGTAAATATTATTAGAATATAATGAAAATAAAAATACAAAAATATTAGAGTGAGGCTTTAGTTCTTCTGGACACTGTCATCACTAATTAAATGGTTTATCCTACCGTCTGGGTGTTCAAAAAAATCCGATACATCCATATGGGTAATATTGATATTAAGATCTTCAGGATTAGTATCATCATCCTCAGTATTATTTATTGGATGTTGAGAAAAATTTGCTTCCATATTTTTATTTTTCAATGAAGCTTGATACAATTCAACTAAATGCTTAGCCGTACGACAGTTTCGTGACCAATGACCTTTCATGCCACATCTATAACATATATCCTCATACTTTTCTTCAATTTCTTTTTCTTTTCCCTTATGATCTTTTCTGTTCCACTTCGAGTGGCCGTATTTCTCACGATTTGATTATGATTGTGATAAGGGAAATATCGAGCATGTCTACGACCATAACCACGACCACGGTCACGGCCATGGCCACGACCACGACTAAAACGATGGCTTCGCTAGAGCCAACGACATTCACTTCGGGAGTCGTTGTTGAGCCGGTTGGTCTGGCTTCATGATTTCTCAATAATAACTCATTATTCTTTTCTGCAGTGAGGAGGGCAGTAATTAAATCTGTAAATTTTGTATACCCATTTTCTCGATATTGTTGCTGTAGGACAATATTTGAAGCATAAAAGGTGGAGAATGTCTTCTCCAACATATCTTCATCAGTCACTTTTTCTCCGCATAATTTTAATTGAGATGTAATTTTATACATTGCAGAGCTATATTCATTCACGGTTTTAAAATATTGCAACCTCAGGTGCAACCATTCATACCGTGCAGTGGGTAGTACGACCATCTTCAGGTGGTCAAATCTTTCTTTTAAATTTACCCACAGGACATAT
This sequence comes from Voacanga thouarsii, assembly GCA_026120185.1. NCBI lineage: Eukaryota > Viridiplantae > Streptophyta > Magnoliopsida > Gentianales > Apocynaceae > Voacanga > Voacanga thouarsii. Next base: position 10,539 of record JANUWF010001672.1, on the reverse strand, counting down.
GGATCTTTTTCCGTAAGATATTCCATTTTCAAATTTTCATCGAGATGACGACGAATAAAAATCAAAACTTTAGCCTTGTGTTGTGCAGATGCACTATTATTTGCTTGAATAGTTTCAGTAAGGCCTTCAGCATTTAGATGCATTTCTGCATCGAGAACCTATGACATATAATTTTTTCCAGAAATATCAAGGGTTACAAATTCGAGTTTAGCGATGTTAGCCATAGAGATCAATAAATGCGTACCTGTCTTCTGGTTTTGTTAACGGCAGAAACTCGTGCTTAGTCTTCTGATTTTTGTACCGGTAGAGACTCGTACTGATAACGTGTTATAAAATTAGGGTAGTGTTAGAATAAAATCTTCACACTACACACTAATAAAACTCTAACTATTTTGCACAAGAATTTCTCTCTTTCTCTTCTCTCACAATTTTTCTCTAATCTTTCTTTCACAAAATAATGGTGTATTACAAGTTTAGAGAATAGCTCTATTTATAGAGCTCTAATTAGTGGAATACATCATAGCATACATCATATTCCACTAATCTCAATTAGTGGTGTCTCCACTAAATGGTGGACATCCATAAAAATCTTTTAATAATTCACATAAATCCATAATTAGTGGAGCCTCCACTAATTAATGGAGATTCCAATAATTCATAACAATGTTGTATTTTTTGGTCCATATTTAAATGATATTTTATATACTAATATCAGGGATAAAAGTTATAGATAGATAGAAGTAAACAACAAATTGAGATTGAGTACTTTCAAATTTTATCAATTTTAAGTACGAAAAATTTGTTTTTTTATATTATTTTTATCGTGTCTTGAATTTGAGTTCGAAATGAAATTTGAGTCTAAACTTGAAATATTCTTAATTATCTAGTGTCGGAAGAGAAAATATATTACTTTTTAAAGAAAAATACATAATTGTTGTTTATTCTTGGATTAAGGAGGGAGTCCCTAAGGTAAACCTCCCCACCTGAGCGTCAAAACTCCACGCCCGGACAGAATGTAAATTGAGGTGTGCCCCAGTGATAGGTACTCGAGGGGGAACACCTATGAATTCAACTCCGGAAGGAGTCGAACTCGCGACTTGGTCAGTCCATCACAGACATATCACTTCAGGCATTACCAACTGACCTATGACCTGGATTTTTTTTTTTTTTTTTTTTTACTCTTGATCTAGCGTTTTATACATGGATTTTCCTATTAATATATGCCCAAGGAGTCAAGACAACTACATTCACCGTCTAGACAATCACCTAAAGATTCAAGGCTCGTTGTTTAAAAAATAAAATTAAAACTTCAAACGTGCCATATAGAGAGAGAGAAATGGTGGTCACTCCTCAAAATTTTTTAAAATTTGATATTTTTCTTAATAAAATTAATTTTTTTAAAAAAATCTTTTAAAAATTTCCCTTTCGCTCCCCTAAAATTTTTTTAAAAATTATAACATTATCTTTTAATTTATCTTCTTATATAATTTGTTCCTCTAATTTTAAGTTCTTGATTTCATCCCATATATATATAGAGTATAGAGAGAGACTAGAGAACTTGCAGATTAGTTTGACAAAATAAATGCCGACAGTAGGCCCAACCCGTTCAATTTTTCCTCCGTGGCCCATCTATGCAGAGCCCCAAAGGTAAAGATTGAAACAAGTGGGCATAATTTATTGGGCAACGAAAAATGGTCCAATTATAATACAATTGGTTGATCCTATCTCTACATATAAACCTTAAATAGTCTTGACGTATTTTATAAATATGTCTTATTTAAATAAAAAAATATTTTATAAATACATCTTATATGAATGCAAAAAAAAAATTGAGCCATTATACGTTGAAGGGCAAGGATCATAATTAGAGCCAGAACCATTGAGCCCAAAAAATTTCTAATGGACTCAGTCATAACAACCAATAATTTTTCCAAACAAATTAAGCCAAAAATGATGCCATTATAATTTTTGAGTTAAAATTACACACACACACATATATATATATATATATATAATAGGAGCTCCAAAAAACACCTAGTAGCTTCCTCTGCTGACATCTCATTTTGAATAGGGGTTGTAGAAGGCCTGACAGTTTCTGTGCTAACACTTCGCTATGAATTTAAAAGATTTTTTTTAAAAAAAAGGAAATTTGAAGGGGTTTTCTTAAATTCAAAGTAAAACTTTGGTGTCCTTTCAATGTTCTCCTACTTCTTTTTTTTTTTTCTCGTTTTTTTTTCCAAAAAAGCGAGAGGCATGCATTATAATAATAATAATAATAATAATAATAATAATAATAATAATTTATTATTATTATTTTCAAAAAACTCCATGTAATTATACGTGTTTGACAATTAGGTACTTAAATTTTTAATTTTGACAATTGAATACCCAGCAATTGACAAAATTATAAATTAGATACTTAATTGTCAAAATTAAAAGTTTGAATACTCAATTATCAAAATTAAATGTTTGAGTATTTAATTATCAAAATTAAAAGTTTATATACTTAATTGTCAAATATATAAAAATACAAAAAAAAATATTAAAATTAACTTAAATTACTTTTAAATCTTACATTAAACAAGATTGTCCTCTTACTTTTTTATTTTTTAAATTTTATTTCATTTTTTCTTTTCTATTTTTAGATAAAATCATACATTCTTAAATATCAAATTAATCCAAAAATTTCTAACTAAACACAACAATAATAATATATAAAACTATAAAATTCAAATATATGCTATTTTTTGTATTTATATATTCCATGTATTGAACTAATCATATAATGATGCCTTTGCAATAAGCTTTATAGTGATGCCCTCAGAGAAGTCATTTCTATATTGCTGAGAAAAAGTGCAAGTTCGCTAAGACAATTATGATGTCCATAAGGACACATGTTTTAGTGGTTCTATGAAGTGCCTAATTAATATTCTTCTCGTTTAAAGACTAACTTAACATAAATTATCCAAAGATTGTAGTTGAGAGATGAAATTCTTTTGTGGTAATATTAGAAAGAGTCGATTGTTTTATTTAAATATGACTTATTTATAAAATATATCGAGACCAATAAAACTCACCACTAATCGAAAACTATTCCAATCTTTTTACCTTGCTTTAAGTGGGATTCCAAGCGTAGCTCCCAGTTGAATTTTAATACAATACTTTCCCATTTGAAGTTCCATTTTGTACTAAACTAACATTCAAATTTAGATAAAGAAAATATATTTTAATGTTTTTATTTTTAATAATATAACTATATAAATAACAAGTCAGGATTAATTTTGTACGACCAAAAAAAAAAAAGAATCATTTACCCAATTATTGTTATAACCTGTTTTGGATCTCTTTCTAATTTCCATTTTCCCCCTCAATTCCCAGGTTGTGGATTGGGCTGGATAAGATCATCTTTAATCGGAGGAGGGGGAGGAGGAGGGAAGAGGAGGCCCACGGAACTAAAAAATTTGGATTGTAAAAAAAAAAATTTTTTGTTAGAGAATAATGTTATAATTTTTAAAATTTTTTATAAATTAAAAGGTATAATTTAAATGAATATTTTTAAATTTTTAAAAGAAATATATAAGTTTAACAAATTTTAGAGACAGACACCACGTGGCCTACCTCTCTGCTTCCATCACTGGTCGAGAAAGTTAAGTATTCTTATAATGCCCCGAATTCAGAATCCGAAATAGAATCCGCATCCGTACCTGAAACGCTACACAGCAGCATCTCCAAGAAGATACTAAATTTCTAATTCAAAGAAATCACTTTAATTTAACTAATCACTTCCAAAAGAAAGGAATATATATATATATATATATATATATATATATACTGAAATAAAATTTCAAGAACAAAATATAAAACTTTTAATACAACCAATGTCATGCTCAACCTTAACTAAGGATTAACGCGAACAATACTGTCTAAACTAGAGTAAAAATCATAATCAGTAAAAACTCTCAATACGCCAATTAATCTAAAAGTATAGTCTAATCACATCCATCTCCACAATTTTCTTCATACTCTTGATCAAAATCTGCGAAATGTTAAATGGAGTGAGCTATACTAGCCCAATAATTAATCCAAATATTTTCTTGAGAAATAAGAGGTTACGTATAATATTTTTTCAATAAAATACATCAAATAGTACCTAATAATTAGATGGAATCGAGTTTTTTTTTTTTGTTTATATATATATATATATTTATACATATCTATACATGCATACAAATGATATAGGATTTAGTATAATGCTAAATAAAATAAAATTATCACCTATATAAAATAATAATAAAAAAAATAGAATAAAAATATAATTCCATTCTAAGGTAAAATTAACTACCTTAATCCCATTTTAAAACAAAACAAGTTAGGCCAAAAAAATATACAAAGAAAATAATATAAAAACAATTTGATTTTTTTTAAAAAAATAATTAATGTCCATTGAAATGACCCACATCATGCCTCAATCATTTGAAATTAATTGTCCCCACTTCAAAACCCAAAATTCCACAACAATGCTCTGCGGTCAAAGTCCAAAACAAAACAAATTTTGATTTTTTTTTTTTTTGTGGGGACATCAGATGTCCCAATGTACAGCAACCGGAAAAGCAATACTCTCCCTACAAAGCAATGAGGTCAATAAAAGTTCACTCTAGGGGTGGCAATCGTGTCGTGTTCGGGTTGGCGGGTCGTGTCAACTTAAGATAATTACACTTGACAGCTAACCGAACACGACCCGATTAATAAACGTGTCGTGTCGTGTCAACCCATTTATTTTCGTGTCGTGTTCGTGTTATAAAACGGGTTGACACGACATGACATAATTAGATACAAAAATTAAATAAATAATTACTAAATTCGTCAACCCGAATACCTACTAAACCTGCCAATCTGTGCACCATTACACAAAAAATTTGAAAAAATCAAATCAAATTATATAAAATTAAAAAACTAATAAAATAGTCCGTAAAGTTATAAATAACATAAAATAACAAACCATCCTAATAAATATTTAGAGATCATAATAAATTCATAAGATTTAATCTTAAAAATCTAAACAAATGTAATTTTGCAATAAAATTGGATTATTCAAGAAATTATTTTCTCTAGATATTTAGAACAACAATTTTGTCGTATCATGCCAGGAATTTTAAAGAGCAAATGGAGAGCAAAAAACGAGCACGAAAAGAAGGTTTGTCCTTGTAGGGTATAATTCAAATTGTCTTTGTCCCAATGTCAGAAATAACATAGTATACAAATTGGTCAATCGATACTCGAGTGAACCTTATCCTCTCGGTAAATGCACCACACGAGCTTCTTTTCATTCTATATTCGATTCGGCTCGTAGGCATATTACATACGTTATTTCCTAAAAGTCTAACCTTCCCCTTTAAACTTGCGTAAGGTCGTTGCTTACTAACTCGTACTAATATTATTATAGACACTAAATAATAATTAATTAAGAATGATTCATTTACTATATATTAAGCAAATAACCACATTAACATCATTTATTTTCTTTAAGATGTCTCATATAATTAAACAAAATAGACACACAAATAATTTAATTAATTTATATAATAAAATTTAATTCAATTAATTCATGTAAAAAATTAAATTATCTAATTTTCTATAGTAAAATTTGTAGGGTATTACAAAAAGTATTAAATATAAATATTAAAAAAAGTTAAACGGGTTCGCGGGTTGAAACGGGTTAAAACGAAGTTGAACCCGTTTATGACCTGTACACGTTTAAAGTTAAACGGGTCGACCTGTTTCGACCCGAACCCGCGAAACCCCAACCCTAACCCGCTATAACCGTGTCGTGTTCGTGTCGTGTTGGCGTGTCGTGTTCAATATTGCCGCCCCTAGTTCACTCCCCTTTTCGTTTTTTCGGTTTTTTTTTTTTTACAACATTATCACCACACCGTGAAACCCAACAAAAGCCAATAACGTTTTCGTCTTTCTTCCTTTTTTCCTGCTTTTTTTTTTTCATTTCTTTTTCTAGGAAAATCGTGATCTACTATCTTCATAAATAAATTATCCAAACATAATAAATTAAAATTCAAAACAATTCAGTTCCATCTATTCATAAGATATTTTTTTCTTTTTAAAACTTATATGTATACATTACATGCGGTACAGACACAACAAAATTTAAAGTTTTTTTTTTCCCAACATCATGATCAAAACTTAACATATTTTCATCACACAATAAACAAATGCTCATGAGTCTCAAATTAAGAAAATGATCACTGATATCAGTCCTGACTATTTATCCCGTCAGGGAGGCCAAACTTGTGATCTACTATCTTCATAAACAAATTATCCAAACATAATAAATTAAAATTCAAAACAATTCACTTTCTGTTATGAATTATTGGAATCTTCATTAATTAGTGGAGGCTTCACTAATTATGGATTTATGTGAATAATTAGAGAAGATTTTTATGGATGTCCACCATTTAGTGGAGACACCACTAATTGAGATTAGTGGAAGATGATGTATGCCATGATGTATTCCACTAATTAGAGTTCTATAAATAGAGTTATTCTCTAAGCTTGTAATACACCATCATTTTGTGAAAGAAAGATTAGTGAAAGAAAGATTAGAGAAAGAATTGTGAGAGAAAGAAAGAGAGAAGTTTGAAGAGAAATTCTTGTGCAAAGAATAGTTAGAGTTTTCTTAGTGTGTAGTGTGTAGATTTTATTCTAACACTACCCTAATTTTATAACACGTTATCAACACGAGTCTCTACCGGTACAAAAGCCAGAAGACTAAGCACGGGTTTCTGCCGTTAACAAAACTAGAAGACAGGTACGCATTTATTGATCTCTATGGCTAATCTCGCTAAACTCGAATTTGTAACCCTTGATATTTCTGAAAAAAATTATATGTCATGGGTTCTCGATGCAAAAATGCATCTAAATGCTGAAGGCCTTAGTGAAACTATTCAAGCAAATAATAGTGCATCTGCACAACACAAGGCTAAAGCTTTGATTTTTATTTGTCGTTATCTCGATGAAAATTTGAAAATGGAATATTTTACCGAAAAAAATCCATATGTCCTGTGGGTAAATTTAAAGGAAAGATTTGACCACCTGAAAATGGTCGTACTACTCACTGCACGGTATGAATGGTTGCACCTGAGGTTGCAAGATTTTAAAACCGTGAATGAATATAACTCCGCAATGTATAAAATTACATCTCAATTAAAATTATGCGGAGAAAAAGTGACTGATGAAAATATGTTGGAGAAGACATTCTCCACCTTTCATGCCTCAAATATTGTCCTGCAGCAACAATATCGAGAAAAGGGGTATACAAAATTTACAGATTTAATTACTGCCCTCCTCATTGCAGAGAAGAATAATGAGTTATTATTGAGAAATCATGAAGCCAGACCAACTGGCTCAACAGCACTCCCAGAAGTGAATGATGTTGGCTCTAGTAGAAGCCATCGTTATAGTCGTGGTCGTGGCCATGGCCGTGGCCGTGGTCGTGGTTATGGTCGTAGACACGCTCGATATTTCCCTTATCACAATCATAATCAAATTGTGAGAAATACTGGCCACCTGAAGTGGAACAGAAAAGATCATAAGGGAAAAGAAAAAGAAATTGAAGAAAAGCATGAGGATATATGTTATAGATGTGGCATGAAAGGTCATTGGTCACGAAACTGTCGTACGGCTGAGCATTTAGTTGAATTATATCAAGCTTCATTGAAAAATAAAAATGTGGAAGCAATTTCTTTTTCAACATTCAATAAATGATGCTGATGATGATGATATTGATCTTGAAAGATCTTAATATCAATATTAACCATATGGATATATCAGATTTTTTTGAACACTCAGACGGTATGATAGACCATTTAATTGGTGATGGTAGTGTCCAGAAGAACTAAAGCCTCACCCTAATATTTTTTTATTTTCATTTTCATTCTATTTTAATAATATTTACGTTTGCATATATATATTTGTGTTTAGATGGCTGTTGTTAATGATGATGTATACATTATTGATAGTGGAACTACACACACCATACTAAAAAATGAGAAATATTTTTCTGATCTCAAAATGAGAGAAATAAATATTTATACGATAAACGGTAGTGCAAATGTGATTGAGGGCTCCGGAAGAGCTAGTATATTGTTGCCTAAAGGAACAATAATTATTATTGATAAGGCACTATTTTCCTCAAAATTCAGAAGAAATTTATTGAGTTTTAAAGATATTCGCAGAAATGGGTATCATGTTGAAACAAATGAGAAAAATGGGATTGAGCATCTTTATATTACTCAAATGCATTTGGGTAAGAAATCTGTATTAGAAAAACTGCCGTCTTTTTCTACTGGCCTATATTTTGTAAAAATACGTACAATTGAAATTCATCATCTAGTAAACCAGAAGTTTACTGATCCTATAACTTTTAGCATTTGGCATGACCGGTTGGGTCATCCGGAATCTACCATGATGAGAAGAATCATTGAGAATACACATGGTCATCCTTTAAAAAATAAAAGGATATTAACATCAGAAAAATTCGCATGTACTGCATGTTCCCTAGGAAAATTAATTGTTAAACCATCACCAGTAAAAGTAGGAGTTGAAAGTCCTACATTTCTCGAACGGATTCACGGAGATATTTGTGGACCTATTGATCCACCATGTGGACCGTTCAAATATTTTATGGTCTTAATTGATGCATCATCCCGATGGTCACATGTATGTTTATTATCTACTCGCAACCTGGCGTTTGCGAGATTACTTGCTCAAATAATTAAATTACGAGCACAATTTCCGGACCATCACATTAAAAATATCCGTTTGGATAATGCTGGTGAATTTTCATCACATGCTTTTGATGCATATTGCATGTCAATTGGGATTAATGTTGAACATCCTTTAGCTCATGTTCACACACAAAATGGTCTTGTTGAATCTTTGATTAAACGATTACAATTAATTGCTAGACCATTATTAATGAAAACAAATCTCCCAACATCCGCTCGGGGACATGCTATTCTACATGCTTGCAACACTTGTACGTATAAGACCGACTAGTTATCATAAATTCTCTCCTTTGCAATTGGCTTTTGGGTCGAAACCAAATATTGCTCATTTAAGAATTTTTGGGTGTCTTGTATATAATCCAATTGCACCAAACCAACGTACAAAGATGGGTCCTCAAAGAAGAAAGGGGATATACGTTGGATATGATTCTCCCTCTATTATCGGGTATGTTGAACCCACGACATGAGATGTATTCACAGACAAGATTTGCTCGATTGTCATTTTGATGAATCATTATTCCCTAAATTAGGGGAGAACCAAAACGAAGATAAAAAGGATCTTGCTTGGACAACATCATTAAATTATCTTGATCCGCGCACAAGCGCATGTGAACTTGAAGTTCAAAAGATAATTCATTTGCAAAGCATTGCAAATCAAATGCCGGACGCTTTTGTTGACTCCGGAAGAGTTACAAAATCGCATATTCCAGCTATAAATGCTCCTATTCGAATTGAAGTTCCAGTAGAACAAAATATTATACCTATAGTCGCTGAGTCAAAAACACGCCAGAAGCGTGGCCGACCTCTTGGTTCTAAAGATAAAAATCATCGAAAGAAAAGAGGATTAACTGACCCAGAAGATCATATTGAAGAAAAGAATGATAAAGACCAAGAGAAAACTGATGACAAAGAACCAGAAGTTGATGAAAGTAACACTGAAATTTCTATCAATTATACCACTTCCGGTAGAAGTTGGAATCGGATAGAAACTGTTATTGATAATATATTTGCATACAATATATCTCTTGATGTTACACAGGATAATGATGATCCTGAACCAATATCAGTTGATGAATATCGGCATAGAAGAGATTGGCTGCAATGGAAAGATGCGATTTAATCGGAGTTAAATGCACTGACAAAACGTGAAGTCTTCGAACCTGCAGTCCGAACACCAGAAAGTGTAAAACCTGTTGGCTACAAATAGATATTTGTGCGAAAGTGCAATGAAAAGAGTGAAATCGTTCGATATAAAGCGCGATTAGTAGCCCAAGGTTTTTCACAAAGACCAGGTATTGATTATGGATATGTTATAAAATTAGGGTAGTGTTAGAATAAAATCTACACACTACACACTAAGAAAATTCTAACTATTCTTTGCACAAGAATTTCTCTTCAAACTTCTCTCTTTCTTTCTCTCACAATTCTTTCTCTAATCTTTCTTTCACTAATCTTTCTTTCACAAAATGATGGTGTATTACAAGCTTAGAGCATAGCTCTATTTATAGAGCTCTAATTAGTGAAATACATCATGTCATACATCATCTTCCACTAATCTCAATTAGTGGTGTCTCCACTAAATGGTGGACATCCATAAAAATCTTCTAATAATTCACATAAATCCATAATTAGTGGAGCCTCCACTAATTAATGGAGATTCCAATAATTCATAACACTCCCCTTGGATGTCCATCCATACATAAAGAATATGCCTCGTTAAAACCTTACTAGATAAAAACCC